>PJEX01000007.1:106221-241513 GCA_005350895.1 Colletotrichum tanaceti
ATAGAAACTAGAGGAGGGTAGTCTCTATAAGGTCTTAGGTTTACATAGCCTAATGCTAACTATATAAAACTAATATTTTGTTATTCTAGTTATAAAGTTTAGTAGTTTAATAGGAATTTTGCTCCTTAAATAGCTTTTTGTAAAACATCTTATAGTGTAAAAAGTCAAAATTCCTTCTGTTTCTAGCTTTTTTTCTATTCCTAACTAGAAAATTAACTAATAATACCTATTATAGCAGTATAGTAACTACAGTAGCCTATTTAGCCTCCTTAGAGGTCTTTAGCTATAAGGCTTTCTTAATATTAGCTAAGCTAAGAGCTATAATCTATCTAAAGGTAGAGGTACTATAATATCTGTCTTATTACTTATTAGTAGCGCTAGTATTATATAGCTCCCTTATAACTCTATAGGAAGCTCTTCTATTATATACTACCCTACAGTAGATTACTATAAATAACGCTATGTTTAAAACATATACCTCTTATATTTAGTATACTCTTTTAGACTTTTATTATCTACCTAAGTAGAGTATAAGGCTAGCTTTACTATAGTAAACTATCCTCTTTACTATATTATAGACTACTTTATTATCTTCTATCTAAGGCTTACCTAGGAAGACGTCTATATTAAGGCTATATACTAAGTATATATAGACATACTTCTAAAAGCTATAAAGGTTAAGGTTAAAAACTATAACCCTATTAGCTTTTATCTTAGCTATACTATCCATAAACCCTTTTAAGGGTATTTTACGTTAATTAACGTATAGTAAGCGTAATTAGCGTATAAAGTTATAATTAACTATAGTGTAAATATTACACTTAGTATTAATTAAGGCTTTAGTAGGTAGTCTTTTATTAACGTAGGCCTCTACTAGTGCTGCTAGCCTACTTATTTTCTAAGTGTATTAGAATTCCTCTTACCCTATATATTTTTTACTTTTTAGCTCTAAAGCCTAATTTTATCCTAAAGCTACTCTTTTTCTAACTTAGTCTCTTTATTACTACTAGAGGTAGTAGTATAGTCTATATTATTATCCTATAGTTAAGCCTCTATCTTAGCTACTATATATATTATAGGAGCCTTCTTATACTCTTTTAATAGGTAGTTTTAGGCTAGGTAGCCTATTTTATTATAGTTATAGTAAGTATATATCTCTTTATATATTTTCTACTTCTTTATATTAGCCTTTAAGGCTACAGCTCTTATAGAGCTAGTTATTAGGCTATTACTATTAGTATCCTTCTTTTTTACTAGGTATACGCTACATAAGTATTATTATTAATAGAGGTCCCCTACTTTCTATATAATATAACTAATTACTAAGACTACATTAGAGAAGCTATCTAGTAATATAATAGTAATAAGTATAGTTTTAAGCTATAAGTTAAGCGTATTATATATAAGCGTAATTTATACGCTAGGTACCTAACCTCCTACACTAGCCTTAGCTAAGGTCTATTTAAACTAAAGGTAAAAGCTAAAGAAGGTCTTGTTTTCCTTTATATAGATACTTATAAGTGTAGTAGCTACTTATACCTATACGTTTAGGTTACTAAAGGTGTAGTTAAGGTGCTCTATAAAACTTATAATGTTATAATTTCTATTCTAGCTACCTTACTTATAGTATATAGCTACTGTCTATTAAGGGTTAACGTTAAGGTAGGAATAGACAAAATACTAGGCTTTATAGTTTAAGGAGAAGAATACTACGTTAATCTTAAGCTTGTTATATATCTAATAAGCCTAGGATAAGTAGTACTTATATAACCTAGTAAACTTTAGGGGACTTAGTAGTTACTTACGCTTAAAGTCTATAGATATATCTATTATAGCTAGGGCTACTGCTAGGGCTAGAGGTAGTAGCTAGGCTATATTAGTAGTTATAACTTCTATAAGGGTCTATATCTATGTTACTAAGGTAGTAACTATTTACTTAAGAGCTGCTATATAGTCGTTGTTTTACGCTAGTGGGCTTATAGGCTATATATCTTACGCTAGGGGCGCGTCTAGTATAATAAAGTAGTTGCTTATTATATAGTATAATTAGTAAGGGTAAGAGAAAGAGAGTTTAGATATATAAAGGGCTAGGTAAGGCCTTGTTTAGGTAATTAGTAACTTAATTACTAATAATTTAAACTAAAGAGGAAAGGAAAGGAAAAGCGTATATAGTACGCTTAAGCACTACGCCTTTATGTATATATACATAGCTCGCTTAATTTAGTAGTAGGTATAGCCTGGCTATAATTAACTAAGGCATAGCCTATAACAATAAGGACTTTACTCCTTAATTAGCTTTTTATAAGGAACCCTATAGTGTAAAAAGTTAAAATTCTTTCTATTTCTAGCTTTTTTTCTATTCCTAACCTAAAAGCTAACTAATAATAGAAGCTTTTTACCCTATAGGCTATAATTAGGACAATTATTTCTTCCTTTGTTAGAGGGGTACTTATTATATATAGAACCTATAGATATAAAGCCCTGTAGAAGTAGCCTAGTATATATACTATTAACCTAGCCTTAGCCTAGCTCTACCTAACGTTATATAACCTACTTTCGGGTCTATTAGTCTGCTAGCCCCTTAAGGGCTACTAGCCTACCTATTACCTAGTGCTTAGATTTTAGCTCCTTAACCTAATACTAGCTTATATTAACTATGTTAGGGTAGCTAGAATCTAGTATAGTTAGATACTACTATTCTATAAGTTAATAATAGCCTTACTTCTACTCTTAAGCACTTTATAATAGTATTAAGGAAAAGTAGTTATATAGTAGAAGTAGTAGTTATAACTATTATAGCCCTAGCCTTCTACTATATAAATAAACTAGCTAGAGAGACCTAGCTTAGTAGTAACTTACTACCTATAGCTAGTTATAAAAGTTAAACCTTACTACTACTTAGAATTATAAGTCTTTTTAGGTATTTATATCTAGCTAAAATTATGATAGGCTATATAAGAGTACTTAAAGGTTATAACCTTTAAGAATTTAGCTATAGGTCTCTTTTAATAAATATAAGTATTAAAGCTATTATAGTAGTAGGTAGTAGTAAAGACCTTATAGGTAGCCTTTAAGGAGGGAAAGTCTTTACTAGTAAGTAGATAGGTATATAAGATAAATCACTAAGCTATATAATTAACCTTATAGGAGTACGTTAGGGTAGGGGTCTCTTATAATATTATAAATAGCTTTAATTAATAGTAGTAGTAATAATGTAACAGTAATAATAGGGGGGGTATAGGCCTGTGTGTAGGTATGTAAGGGTTAGTATAGATGTGAAATCTAATTTTTAGGGGGGCCTGCTAGCAAAACTCTAGGACTAGAGTCCATACGAGATTTCAGCCACATTAGCAGCAGGATAGCCAGAGTAGGAGGCAGGTAAGCACCGCCCTTCGATATGTATTCTATAGCTTAAGGAGGGAAGGATCTATCTAAAGGGCATGGGCTGGCTAGGCTGGTTATATAGGCGTGGGTTACCCACGTGATCCATGCTGCCCATGGGGCAGGCCCGGCCGGCCCGGCCGGCCCAGCCGGCCCATCGGCCCAGGCGCCCAGGCGCGCCCAAGCAGGCCGAAATCCTTCCACCTAATTCGATCGGAATATTCTAACAGCTAGAGTATATAGTAATGTATAGAAGATTTAAGGTAAAAGATACTTAAACTATTATGCTAATAAGTAATAAAAAGAGGAGTAGTTAAATACATAATATCATGTGAATAAGCATGTGAGGGGACTGAATTAGTGAGCTGAAATAACCATGGATTTCCTTGTGACATAATTCTACCCTATCTCCAGCTTGCGCGCCGTATCTCCGAGTCGCTCAGGCCGCCCCTTAGCTGCGCCCCGCATGCGCACCCTCTTATTCGACACAATCAAGGGACTGACATTGCCTATTAGGATCCCAGTATTTACGCCCCAAACCCTCTTTTCCTGTAATCACATGTGTGATTTGTAACCGCCACTTTCGACAAGATCTGTCTAATCAATCCATCCGACCTTACCTAAGGGATTCGGCACATTCTACGCCTGAGCCTACATCCCCTGCAGTCACATAAGTAATCCAAGGCCACCACTTACAACGGAATCCAGCAAAAGAACCTGCCTGTCAAACGCGTCAGCAGTAATCACTCTAGTTGTTGCTGGCTAATAGCGACCCCTGTTATGTAACCGCGCTAACCGTTCACATTCTAGAGGAGGTTTATTTCATCGCAACTTTCGGGAGATAAATCTCGAAAAACTACATGCCTGTCAAACGCGTCAGCAGTGATAACTCTAGTTGCTGCTAGCCAATAGCGACCCCTATCTAGTAACTGCGCTAACCTTTCACAGGCAGGAGGAGGTTTACTTAGTACAGATCGTTTCTAATAAACCTACAACTGCGTGATAAAAGGTTAGCTAGTTAGGTATCTTAACACAATAGAGTTTACTAGTGTTGCATGAGTGCCGCATACCTAAATTTTATAGAGAATACTAATCTCGTTAGTTTACATAACTTAGATGAAACAGCCTGTTTATGTCCTACTAGCTTAGCCACTTTTTCCGCCTAGCTTGAGTTAGAAGCTAAGCAATTACTAGGACATATATAATGACCTCCTACTTTACCAGTACATAGGACTACACTTACTTATGCTGTAAAGTAAACTAAGAATCTTTTTTACCACCCTAAATCACGACGTATATTCTATTTACTTATTATGAAGCTGTCTTTAGTCCTCTTCTCTGCTTGCGCCCTGTTTGTTGGCTTAGGTGACGCATTTTGGTGCACCAAGAAGTCGATTGGAAAACTCAGTCCGCAGTGTAAGGATGGTTACGGGGTATGTTCTGTGTTTCGACATAATGCATTTTACAGCCAGTACTAAGCCAGTACTTGTTTTGAACAGAACCAATACGACACATTTTGCTGCGGCGTTGAAGAAAAAGGGGATCAAAAATTATTCCGTTACAACTGCCACCCCTACACAAATTCCCCCTGCGGTAAGATAAATGGAGGTATATATTGCGTAAGTCAGCAATGCAATTCTAGAGAACATGTAGCAACTAGTACTAATGTTGCGTTTAAGTGTGGGCCTGGATAGAAGTTGTTGTAGGGTGACTCGTCCCACAGCCCACAGCCCTCGGAGAGAAGCCTGCTTGTAGGATGAGCTTTCTAGAGAGTACTAGCTGTTTATCCACTTATTCGACCGCCTTTTATAGTCCTTGCAATACAATCCTACTTCTACAGCCTTTTTCTATGCGATGTATAATCAGGAAGCTGAAAAGGATGCTACGCTTCGACGCTGCTGTCGAATTAGTATTAGTGGGTGCGCACACGGGGCGCAGCTCGGGCGCTGCGCCGCTGCCCGAGCGACCCGGAGATAGGGTAGAACCGGCCCGGACGAGCCCGGCCACAACGGAGAGTCTGTCACACGCTTAGCCTGTGTATGTAAGTAGGTGCGTGGGTATTTACATCAGCTCATCGATTATTGATGTGTGGTTAGTGTATTTTCCCAGACCTGGCGCGCACTGACTGTGGGGAAGGAACAGCATGCGAACAAGACACGATGTCACGTGAGGTGTAATGGCAAGTGAAGCGTGTAACTATTCTGAAGCGGCTAAGCTGCTCGGCAAGGCCTTCTAGAACCGCTCTTCTATAGCCTAAGGGCTCCACGACGCCCGTTGCCCGGGGTCTAAGCCTGTGACAATTACTCCCTAAGCTTCCGAGAGGCCGAGCCGAATCAGGCCGACCATTTCCTGCATTCCGAGGTCATCCGTGGCGCCTTTCGCGCGCCGTGCTCCCTGTGCGCACCCTTACACCCTTCCAGTTCAACATCTCCTGCTGATTTATTTGCAATCTCCATTCAAAATAAGTTCACCGCACAGTGAAGCAGAGGGGCAGCACCAGCCGCAGCCATGGCTCGAAGCGCCAGTGCCAGCGGTGCACTTCGTTAAGTCAGCATAATTACAACATACTTAGAGGACAGGAGACCGCTTACAACTACACTATTTTTTAACGAGCTACAATCTGTAGTGCAGCCGGCACCAGGATCACCGGCAGCAATAGTGGTGCTAGCAAGAGCAATAACCGAGAGGAGAATGTTGACAGCCTTCATTCTCACGATTAGGGTAGGTACCTTGATTTAACGAAAGGGTAGAATGCGACTTGTTGGTGGTTGTAGTTTAGGTTTTGATTGACTTGTCAAGCTCGGGCGTTGTGAAGACATTGAGACAAGTAGTGAGATGTTTATATGGTTTACGTTAACTGATCCAGACGACAAAGACGATTCCGAGACGAATATAGGATCAGCGAGAGCCTAGCAGCTTTGAAAAGTTTTCTATGCGCTGATTCAGGAGAAAGAGGGGAAGGAAATAAGGCCCACACGAAGGGCAGGGATACAGAGCAGGGCAGTTGGGATTGTAGCCTACTCGTCCGTTAGGGTAGCACGACGTGACTCAACAAACTCTCTACAATCAGCATATCAAAAGTTAGCGGAGTACTTGCGTGCCCGAATTAGTTGGCTTGCTTCGCAGGTGCTGCGCTAATCTTGAACATGCTAGAGGAGGTTTAGCTTAAGGGATTTTCTAACAGAGTTTTATTGAATCGCAGGGATTGTAAGAGTCATACTCCTTCGTTAAAGTCCGCGTGACATAACAAATCTCTCCTCGCTGAAATATTCGCCTATGACAGTAGGTTAATTGCTCCGCCATTATTCGGCCAAACCCCGCTTTAGGCGCATAGGTTGTGTCGAAAGTAATTAGTTAGAAATAGGCGGTTAATAGTGTGATAATTAATCTGGGGTTGTTGTATGTGTAACTGGGAAGATCCTAATCCTAACCCCTGTGTTCTTATCTTTAACCCCTATATAGTCTAACACAGTAATCCCTACATTTTATACTAATCAGTGTTTTTCATTTGGAAACCCTGTTTCCAGGTAATAGCATTCATGTCAGATTATTGAGGGTTGTAGTGATAGGTTAATTAAATGTGTATTAAGATATGTGTAACTATCGTGCCCTGCAGCCAGCCCCTAACTTAGGCCTATAAGAACCCTATTCCTAGGCGCCTAAGGCTACAACTAGAGCCTACTGCTTAGGAAGAAGCCTGCAGCAGTCCCTCTAATATTTAGCAAAGGGCTAGCTACACTAGGCTTAAGCCTATCTCTAGGCCTACACCCCATGCGCATAGGGTGCACCCTATATACATATATCCTTTAATTTAACACACCCCCTTAGGGAAAGACTTCTTTACAGCCTCTGCAGGCTACAGAAAGGGCGTTAATATTACGTTATCTTAGCGCGTATAAGAAGGCTTTTCTTACTAGCTTATACGCTTACAAGACTATCTCCTCTACTACCTATACGTTAGACTTAGTTATTTCTGCCTGCAGGCAGGCTTTATTAATTATAAGATCTCTTGCGTAGTTAGCCTTAAGGACCTCCTTCTTATTAGTTATATTAAGCTAGAGGAGGAAAGTATTATGCTTTACTAAGTTAAGGGCCTTTATTAAGCTGTCTGCTATAAGCTCTACTAATAGGGTATATATAATATCTATATAGCTGTTAGTAAATTCTTAGTGTAGCTAGTAGTTATAAATATTAATATAGTAGAGCTTAGTGTGCAGTTATAAAATCTCACTTATAACAAGCTTTACTATCTACTAGTTATTATACTAGATTTATACTCTTATTAGTATTACCTTTACTAATATATATATAGATTAGTCTCTGCGCTATATAGGTAGTTAGATTTAAAGTTATAAGATTAATTAGCTTATAAAAAGTACTTCTTTAGCAGCTTAGGTAAGTATAAGCAGCTCTACTTCTATTATTAAGGTTATAACTATATCTTGTCTATTAGCTTACCACATAATAAGGCCTCTAAAAAGCTTTATTATAAAGGCTTATAAGCTCCTTTAGGTTAGAGTATTGTCGCTAAAGCTTACGTTAGAGGCGACTTTAAAGGCGTTATCCTTACTACCTAGCTTAGCGCTAAAGCAGAGGCAAAGGTATTATATTTTGTAGAGGTATTAAAGGACTCTATTAGCAGCCTTTTAGTATATATCTAAAGGGTTTTAATTAAATCTTATAAGCCTACTTACAGTAAAGGTAATATCTAGGTATATTATTATAGCAGCGTAAAGGATAGTACTAACTTTGCGTTAATAACAGTAAATCTCTATAGGAGGTATATTATCTTCTTATAGCAGTAGCTCCTCCTTTATTATAGGCATATACTAGGCAGTATTATTATCTATAACGTTAGTATATATAGGAAGCAGTTTCCTATACTTCTTAGCGTATACAGCCTATAAGAGCTATAGGCAATAGGTCTTTTAGTTATATATAATCTTAAGGCTAAGAAACTACTAGAGGTTTTTACTACCTTTAAGGTAGTATTTAGTCTAAAGCATATATAGCTTATCTATTACTATAAGCTTATAGGCCTTTAGGAAGGTAAGGATACAATCATTAATATAAAAGAAGAAGGTAACTTCTCCTTTCTGCTAGCAGCAGTCTTCTCTAGCTATACATTTAAAGCCCTACACTATAAGCCCCTTCTTAAAATGCTTTTGCTAGAATATAGGCAAACAGCGCAGCCTATAGAGGGCTTTCTAAAGGCATAGGATAACGCCTTTCTTGTAGTATCTAGGCAGTATCTCTATATATATTTCCTTATTAATATCTGTATATATAAACGCATTTACTGTATTGTATTAGAGCAGCTTATAATTAAAGCAAGCAGCTATAGCTATTAGGATCTAGAAAGATATACCTATAAGCATTACAGTATATATATCTTAGTTATCTTTTACTTATTAGTTACCTTATATTATAAGCCTAGCCTTTACTTTACTAAGGTAACTATACTTATTAAGCTTATAGGTATAGACCTAATAGCAACTAAGAATTTAATTACTGTATATAGAAGCTTTAGATACCTCTTGCTATAAGCGTAAGGTTATATAGCTATTAAGGTATAATATTTTAGCTTTGCAAAAGGCATCTTTAAGAGGATAGTATTAGAGTTAACTATATAATGTAGGGAGTAGCAAGAGTTCCTTCTAGTAGGTGCTACGCAGGGTATTAGCCTTACAATAGGCTACCTCTAGAGATACTATAAGTACTAGCTCTAGACTATATAATCCTATTACGTAAAGGCATTCTAGGGATTAGTTAACATATTATATAAGGTCTTGCAGGGGGCTAGCCTGTAACCTAGGTATTCCTATACTGTCTATTAGTTATTACTTAGTTTTTGTAGAGTTATATGCATAAGAATGCTTGTTATGTATACGCTTAGTAAGGAACGCAGCCTTAAAGGATATATATAACTGCTAGCAGTGCATTAGAAAGAGGGTTTTATTAGCTTGTTAAGATCCTTCCTACCCCCCTATAAACACTACTATAAGCGCAGCAAGAAACACTAATCTTAGGGGTGTTAGTAGCAGCGTTATAAGCTTAAACTAGGACTTAGTATGCAGCGTTAGGGCAGGAGGCCTATTAGAAGGAGTTTCTACTACACTAGGGGTGCTTAGGGTAGCGCCTAGAGGCACCCCCTTAGCTTTATTATAGTCTTTATAGATCTTATTAGCCTCCTTATTAGCTGTATAGGATGTAGTTATATTATACTAGCCTTTAAGAATAAGGTAGTTAATTATACATTTAATATCTTAAAGGTCTAACTTATAAATATCCTTAGCAAGCGCCTTTAGGTTACTATTAAAGATAAGTTTTTTATTAAAGATAATATCTCTTGTTATAAATACTTTACTATAAAGGGGATTCTAAATGCAGTATAAGTTACTTAAAGTATAGCTAATAAGATAACCTATCTATATATATAGAGTAAGCCTTTTTAGGCGCTAATAGTAAAGTTAAGTGTCTGCTATAAGTGTATACACTTTATAGCTAAAGACTCTTAGATATAAAAGGTCTAGCTAGGTGAATTATGCAGCGTCTTCCCCCTAGAAGTGCTTATACTATAGCTAGTATAGAGTCTTCTAACTGCAAGAGGCTTATAGCGTGTAGTTATAAAAGTAGGTTATAGAGGCATAAATCTTAGGCTAAAGGACGTTAGGAAGCTTAGCGTAAACAGCTATACACCTAGCCTTACGCTTAATTGTAGCTATAATGCGCTCTATAGCGCTGTTTTATGCTTAGGTATTTAGGGCGCTTGCCTTAACATATATACCGCATACGTTAAGGCTTATAGAAACCTTGTTATTATTAGCTAGCTTATTATTAGTCTTAATAACCTTTACCTTATAACTGTAATACACTTTAAGTATAGTAAGGAAGTCTGTAATTATTATAAGCAGTATGTCTGTCTTGTAGGTATAAAGGTAAAAGTCCTAAGTTAGGCCTGTTATGCAGTCTAAAAAGAGTATATAGGAGCAGTAACCTATATAGCCTACCTTAAGGTTATAAAAGTTAACTATAAGGCGTTTACTAGGCTTTATGTAGATAACTAACTCTTATAGGCTCCTTTAGACTATATAATAGGCCTTGCCTAGGGCGTAAGCTTTGCAGTTAACTGTTATTATAGGCTTATTAAAACCTTAGATATATACTCTATAAGCAATATTAGAGATCCTTTTAAGTGCTTCTAGCCTAGGGTGTCTAAGACGCTAGTGCTAGGTAAAAAGGTTACTAAGGATAGGCTTCCTATAGGTAGCTGTTATAAAGGCATTTCTTTTGCACTTCAGGCGCAGCATCTTGTCTACGCAAATAGCTAGTAGGGGGACTGCAGCTATAAGTGCAGTATCTAACAAAAATAGCTAATAGTAAAGCACCTACTAGCTATAAATCTTATTAATATATATAACAAACGACTTATCTGCTTTATATAGGTAATTATTACCTAGGCTTATATCCCACTAGATCCCTTACTAGTATAGCTTTAAGAAGGAGATAAGGTTAGTAGTAATACCTCTATAAAGGGTAACGTTATATAAGGTAAGCTTAATAATGCAGTTCCTACGCACTCTAAGCTTAATCTCTGTAGTACTGTACGCCTTAATAGGCAGTTATTATACGCTAGCCTATATAAAATTGTCTATAGACATACTATAGAGAGTTTTAAACTATATAGTATTGTTAAATATATAGATATTGCTGCCTAAATTAAGTATTACTAACTTAGCTAAGTAATATTAGCTCTTAGTAATATAAAAGGAGGCTATAGAAATCCTGCCTTAATATCTGCTATAAAGTTAATTTAAGCCTTTAGCTAACATCCTTACTACTTAAAGCTTCTTAGTGAGGGCCTTATTAGTCTAGAGGCGTATTTTAATAAGCCTTTTAATGCTTTCACTAAGCAGTCTATTGTTTCTCTTTAGGTAAGGGAGCGTATAGAAGCACTATGTAATACTGTGATAAGGGCTTATATAGAGCTTGTAGGTAGTGTCTAAGGTTATACGCTTTGCAGGCAGTATCTCTACTACGCCTACGCTTATACTTAAGCGCTTACGCTTTACAGTCACACTAGCTTCTTGTAATAGTAGAGGGGTATTTACCCCCTTAGCTAACAGCACCTCCTTTCTCCTATGCCCTCTATAGTTACAGCCTTATCCCCTATAGTTACAGTTCCTATAACCCTCCTTCTTATTATTATCTATTGTTTTAGTATAGGTAAGACTAAAGGCCTCTTACCTAGCCTTCTTTATATACTTATTTTTGTCTATTAACTATAGGAACTCTTAGATATTAGAGAGTACTAATCCTAGCATTAGGCAGTTATTAAGGGTATTAGTAACCTTAGTGCAGTAGTATATATATACCTAGCTTAAGAGATAGGTCTTCTAGAAGGCTGCTATAAATAGGTTAAACTAATTGCTTAAGAGCTAGGCCCCTAGGATGCTGCTAGCAGTAGCTTTATAGAGCGCCTTTTCCTACTTTATAAGCTAGGCCTTAACTTCCTTCTTAGTTCCTAGGTACCTTAAGGTTGCTTAGAGGACCTTTTCTAGTGTAATATATATATTCTCTTTACATTTAGAAGGGTATATTCCTACGTAAGCCTAGAGGGTAATTACCTAGGCGTTAACCTTATTATTAGAGGTATAGTAATAAAGCTTAAGGTTAGTAGAGACAGTCTAGTGTATCTATTCTTAGAGGTCTCTGTAGCGCTTAAGGCGCTTCTCCTATATATATAGGTTGTTATTATACTGTATGTAGCGCTCCTTATACAGGAGAAGGTTAGCTAGAGAGAGATCCTCTAGCTGCAACACATATTACAAGGCATCTGCTGTACGCAGGAGCATATAACTAATATCTAGGGCTAGAGTTATATCTTTAGGCTCCTTACATAAAGGCTGTAGCTTAGGTTAAAGCTGCTGCTAAAGGGCTGCAGTCTGTAAGTATATCTTACGTGCTAGGACGCTTTCAGCTCTTAAAGGAGTAGTATTTAAAGGGGTATTTATAGCAGTGCTTGCAGGGGTTATTTTAACTACGCCTGCATGCAGGTAATTGTATATTAAGGGCTTTTCTAGCTTAGCAAGCAGCCTATTAAGCGTCTTAGATGCATCGCGCGTAGCAATTAATAGGTTAATTGCATCCTAAAGCTTATAGGTTTTTGCCTTAGTTTTAAGCTAGTTAAACTAGAGAACCTAATTAGTAGGGCTATTAAGAATAGTCTTAGTAGTATTAGTAGACATCTTATAAGCTTATAAATAGCTTTGCAGTGCTTATTATTATTAGTTTTTAAGCGTGTAAGACTCTTAATTATTAGATTATTAAGGGTTATAGTAATAGGTTAATTAAATATATATTAAGATATATGTAACTATTATGCCCTGCAGCTAGCCCCTAACTTAGGCCTATAAGAACCCTATTCCTAGGCGCCTAAGGCTACAACTAGAGCCTACTGCTTGGGAAGAAGCCCGCAGCAGTCCCTCTAATATTCGGCGAAGGGCCAGCTACGCCAGGCTTAAGCCTATCTCCAGGCCTACGCCCCGTGCGCACAGGGTGCGCCCCGTGTGCGTACATCCTTCAATTCAACAATTCATGCTGCTGCGTCGAGCTCGAATTCGGCATTCGCAGATCAGCAAGGCTAGGAAGACAAAAAGGCAAGGAATAGACCTTGCCTATGCGATTAACGCTTCTGCCGTCCAGCTCCCCCAGGCCAGCCGAATGACGGCCTAGGCCTGCGAGCTCCTTCGATCAACAGCATCTCTAAGGCCTATCCCTCGACAGCCTAGATGCCTTCGAAAATAGAAAAAACTTCTAAGATTAGCATTATCAGCCTACGCCCTCCACGTGTTTTCACTGTTAATACCAGGAAAAAAATTTCCTAGCTATAAGTCAGACTACCCACTTTTCAGCACCCCCCCCCATTTTAGCACCCTAAAAATAAAGCTATCTATACCATACCTATTAACTTTAACTACCTATTACTTTCTTCTAGCCTTAACAATAATATAGCTTTTAGCTTTACTAGGGTTATCTAACTCACTAGATTTAGCTGTAATATCCTCTCTTTTACCAGCCTTAATTTACGCCTACTAGATATCCTTAATATTAGTAAACTTAGTATTTTAATCTAGCTAGACTATCTCCTTTTTCCTTATAGCAGTATTAGTAACTTAGGCTTATAGGAGCTAGAGCTTCTACTAGGTAATAACTAGCTTATACCCCTACTTACTAAAGCCTTTTTTTACCTTCTAGAATAGAAGGTATATTATAAAGGTATTATCAACTAGCTCTATAAATAGCTTTAGCTACCTAGATAGATCTTTTATCCTCCTTAGCATTAACTATACTACTATAGATAATATAGATACCTATCCTTTAGCTTCCTTATCTCTAGGCTACCTTTAGTTAGTCTAATATAATAATACTAATAATACTAATAGCTTTAGTGTTAATAGGAGTAGTAGGGAGCTTATTAGAGGCTTAGCTATAGATATAGGCTATAGTCTAGTCTATTTCTAACTACTTCTAATATTATAGATAGATATACCTACTAAGGTAGCCTTATAATAATAGTCTAAGAAGTTCCTCTTACATATAATAGTAGAATTATTTTACTAAGTAAGGTATTTAAGCTTCTTTCTATAAGCTAGCTTTATAGGGCTAAAGACTAACTAATTAAGTAGCTAGAGGATATAGAAGGTATATAGTAGTAAGAATAGGAGATAGATATTATTTATATAGTAAAGCTATATAAAGTCTATTATTATATAGCTCCTATACCTATCTATAACTAGCTATCTAGCCTCCTTCTTAGTATAAGGAAAAGTCTAAGGGATAAAGACCTTCTACAGCTATTTAACTATAGTATTATCTATAGTCTATCTATTCTCTATAGTAGTAAACTCCTAGCCTTAATAGGGGCTAAGATCTATAAGAAACTACTACTGTTAGACTATCTTACCCTTATATATAATAAGGGGATAAAGCCTCCTACCTAAGGTATAGATACATTTAATAATTAACACCTATACCCTTTATCCTAGCTGTTTCTTATAGACAGACTTTATCTTAGATATCCCTAGTACTAGCTTATTAGATCTCTAGCCCTTAAGGATACTAGTCTTATCTATATTATATCTATTAGCTAGCCTAATATTAATAATCTCTAGTATAGTAAGTAGTTTAAACTAGTCCGTAATAACCTTAGTAGATACCCTATTAACATATCTAGAATTAATAGGATAACTTCTCTAGACCTTAATAGATAGATTTCTCTTTAAGAAGGTAGTTATCTATCCTTTCCTATAGGCTCTATATCCCCTATAGTATAGAGGATCCTTTCTATAAATTACCTTACTTATAGATAAGTTAGGGTAACTATTGTAAGAACGGTTACCTAGGCGTAGAGATTATTAGTTAAAAGTGGCTTAAATTAAGAGTAAGGAAATAGCTCTGTGACCTCTATCTAAATAGACGTACGGAGCAGAGCCTCGCGTCACGCGGAGCGAGAGCTGGTTAGGGCGCGTGCAGACTATCTATTGTTCTAGACCTAAGATATTATAATATTAGAAAATTAATTCCTAATTTCTAAGGATAATAATAATAATCCTGATAAAATACAACTACGTAGCAGTAGGAATAATACTGATAATATAAGTGGTTTAAAAGCCTTAAATCCTCCCTTAGAAGATAACAATACTAGTATAAAACCTAGTATTAATAAAGATAATACTAGTATAACTAGGACTAGTATAAATAACGATAATAATAACTATAAGAAATCTAAGATAATAGTTAATATTCCTAAGCTAACTAATAAAAGAAACGCTGAATATAACTAGGTTAAAGAATAAGAAGAAGCGCTTATAACTATAAAAGATTGCCTAGCTATTAATAATACCCTTACTACTTTAAATACTAAGGATAATAAATCCTATAGATATAGAAAGGCTTTATATATATTATCTGTTACTACCCTATCTACTCCTAATACCTTTAAACAAGCTATAGCTTTACCTAAAGCTAAATATTGGATTTAAGCTATAGAGCTAGAAATAAGTAGTCTAGATAAACTAAATACTTGGATAATAACTACCCTACCTAAAGGGAAAATACCCTTAGGGGGTAGATAGATATATTTAATAAAGAAAAATAGTAATACAGGTAAAATAAAATATAAAGCAAGATAGGTAGTCTAAGGATTTAACTAGTATACTAATATAGATTATCTAGAGACTTTCTTAACTACTTATAAGCCTAAGAATTATATAGCGTTATTAATAATAGGGATTAAATTAGGCTAGGATTTTAAGCAATTTAACGTCTCTAACGCCTTCCCTTACGCTACTATAGATAAAGAAATATAGGTTAAAATGCCTACTAGTTTTATACATAATAACATAACTAATACCTTAGAATATAACCCTATAAAGGCTAATAAAAATAACCTATATTGTAAGCTAAAGAGAGCTTTATACAGCCTTAAACAATGCCCTAGACTTTAGTATAAACACTTAAGATCTATACTATATAAAATAGGCTTTAAAGAATCTCCTTATAATAAAGGGATTTTTAAAGCTAATAAAAATAATATAATAGCAGTGCTTATATGCTACGTAAATAATACTATAATTATAGTACCTAATAATAAACATATAGAGTATTTTTATAACTTTGTTAGTTAATATTTACTCTTAAAAGACTTAGGGATGCCTTCTATCTTTCTAGGTAGTAAAATATCTATAGATAAAAAGAATAAGACCTTAAACATCTATTAATCTAGTTATATACATAAGTTACTAGATAAATATAATAAGAAAGATATCCCTTATAGGGAAAGCCCTGTTAATCCTAACTTAAAATTAAGGAAATATATAGGATAGGTAACTCTAGAAGAGATAAAATCATATTAACAATAAGTAGGATCTCTACTATATTCTAGCCTTAAAACTAGACCTAATGTAACCTACCCTATTTATCTAGATGCTAGATATATAAGTAATCCTTTACAGAAGCACTTTTTAGCCCTAGATTATATATAGGGATATTTAAATAAATACCCTAATCTTAGCCTTATATTTAACTGTAATAAGATAGACCTACAGTTAATAGGATTTATAGATTCTAACTAGGCTAGAGATCTAGATAATAGAATATCTACTTCTAGTTATATATTTAACTTAGGTTATTATAATCCTATAAGCTATTCCTCTATAGAACAGAAGACTATAGCCCTTTCTTTAGCTAAAGCAGAATATATAGCTTTAATAGAAGCTGTAAAGGAAGCTATATTTCTATATAATTCTTATTCCTATATATATAAGGAATTAAAGGTTTTAGAAACCTATAAGCTTAATAAGCTTAATAAGTGTTAGAATATTAATTCTAAGGGATCGTACGGCAACCCACAGACTTCACTGAAGTCCTTGCAAATTGCATTCTTATAGATAGGAACGCTGAGATTAGAACTATACGTCTATCCAGTGTATCTAGGATTAGATAACTAGATAGTCTAACTAATTTAGCGACATATAAGTAGTATAACTACCTTATACAAAGCCTAACTATTCTTATTTAGTTAGATTAGTTATATATAGATATCTATCTTTAATTTACCTATTTTACTTCCTAGCACCTATATACACATACTAAAATTCGCCTAACACTAATTAGTAGTTACTTAGTTAATTACATACTTACACTTTATATAATTATAGATTAGTAAGAGTAATAAGATAAGGCTTAGCTATACTTTATAATGTATAACTAGGAGTTTTAAAACTACCTATTGTTACCTCTATAAGAACTAGGTAGATAGTAGAGGAACCCCTTATGCTAAGTCCCTACCTTCTATCTACTGTTACCTCTATAAGAACTAGGTGCTAGGAAGTAGGAAGACTATTACTATAGACGTTATATTATAGAGATTTAAGTTATTACCTCTATAAGAACTAGATAAAGATTAATATTATACTACCTCTAGAGTCTTTAGTATATAGTATTTATATAATTAGTAATATAATAACACTAATAACTATACTGTATAATATAATATAGTTACTACTACTATACCTTTATTA
Source organism: Colletotrichum tanaceti (assembly GCA_005350895.1). Lineage (NCBI taxonomy): Eukaryota > Fungi > Ascomycota > Sordariomycetes > Glomerellales > Glomerellaceae > Colletotrichum > Colletotrichum tanaceti. The sequence goes on from PJEX01000007.1 coordinate 123,687, forward strand.
GAAGAGTAAGATACCCCCCTTACTAGGTTATAGGACCTATAGGATAAACCCTATTTACTTACGTATAAAGAGATATATAAGAAAAGTAGAATTATACTCTCTATATAGAAGGCAAACACCTACCCTAAATACTAGGGAAAACCTCTTAATATTAAAAGTATACTTCCCCCTTAACAATTTAATATATACATTAGGTACCTAAGAATAGAAATTACTTATCTTAAGCTTAATAAGGACTAAGTTAAGACTATACTATATAAAGACCTTTACTACTAGACGTTATACTAGTAGGGATAGGTCTAAACTACCTTTATTAGGGAGCTTATATAGATCCTTAAAGAAAGAGGGTTCTATATTACCCCTAATTATACTATTAAACTCTAGGTTATAGAGGTCCTATAGTAAATTACCTAGGAATTTAATAATGAGGATAAGTAAATAAGTAATACCTTACCTATATAAAGCTCTACTAAAAACCTACCCCCCCCTCCTAAAGAGAATTACCCCCCTATATAACTAGCTAGGTTAGACCCTACTACCTAACCTTTTAACTAATAGGGTAGTAGTATTATTATTAGCTGTATAATACCCCTAGGGGTATGCTTTTCCTAGGAAGTTAACAGCTTCCTAAAACTTACTAGCTATATAACAACCCCCTCCTAGGAGGATACTATCTTTAAACTTCTACCCTAATAGGTAGTTTATAATAGCCTATATAACCCTAGGATTATCTTAATTTTTTAGAAGGGATAGAGAAAAGAGAGAAACTATACTAGTAAAATATATAACATTTTATATAATAAGGCTAAAGTCTTTATTAGCTTCTATAGATATCTATATATTACTAAAGACTAATACTATACTATATTTCCTAATATTCTTTAGGATTATATAGAAGAATTTTACCTATACTATATTAACCCTATAAAACGCTAGGATAAGATATATAACATACTAGATAAGTACTTTAATACTAACATTAATTACAGCCTTTACTAGGCTAACTAGATAACAATATCCTTTATATAAGTAAAATAAGAAAACCCTAAGAAGACAATAATAGAAGTTCTATAAATATTACTTAATAAGATCCCCTTTATATAGTAAGCACTAGGATTAGGCTTTTAAGGGGAAGTTATACTTTATATATAAGTTACTTAAGTATATAGAGGAGTCCCTAAGCTAGAGACTACCTTAAGTAACCTAAAGTTATACTATACGTATAAAGAATTCTTTTCTAATCTTAAGGCCTCCCTATAAGTTATACTTAACTAAAAAACCTCTTTACATAATACCTTCTTTATTAACTAATAGTATAATTCTAACTCCTATAGGAATTTCTAGTAGCTATATAATAAAAGATCCCCTAGATAACTATATAATAAGGGAAAAGGATATTCCTATAAGTATACCTTAGGAAAACGTTATTTTATATATAAGCAGATAGGCTACTAGTCTACTAATTATTCTAAGGAAGAATAAAAGTATGTAAAGACTTAGTATTTATAAGTATATATAATACTTTATTAAGAACTACCTAAAGATTTTATAATATATTTAATAGATTTTAAGGGAGAACTACTATATAAGACGTTAGACAATAAGGAAGAGGATGTATTTGGGGATAAAGCAGTATCCTAATTCCTTATAGCTTTAGCATTTTTTTACTATATAATAGGGGAAGATATTTTTTTAGCCCCTAAGACTATAGAAGCAGACTAATTTTTCCTAGACAATCTATATACTACTATATACTAAGGGGAACTCTAGGATATAGGGGCCTCTAAGTTCTTAATAGTAGGAAAACCCTAGGTGCTAGCGTACCTAAGGGAATACCCTTATATAGAGGTTATATAGGAGCTAGGATTAGCCTATATATAATTTAGTGTAAATACCTCTATTAGCGCTATTAGGAAGATAATTATAAAGAATCTACTAGGAGAGGTTATATACTATATCTTAGATACCTCTATACCTTTCCTATTTTCTTTATATAATACTAATAGACTAGGAGTATACTTTAATAATTTTATAAACGTTATTATATAAGAAGATAGAAAAATAATTCCTATTATATAAAAATAGGGATACCTATTCTTTAACGTTAGCTATATAGAGTTATCTATATTCTTTACTAAAGGATAACTTTAACGCCTCTACTAACGATTTAGACACCCTTATATAGACTGCCTACACTAATTACTATGAAATGCTAGGTATAACGACATATAATATAACGTCTTAGAGAAGATCTAGAAGTTCTATTACTACTACTAGTTATATAATTAGTTACTAAGATAATTTAAATTTAGCTTAAAAGATAACAGCTATTTTAACTATAAGATTATTATTAATATTATATAACTAAGTAATAAGAATACCCTATATATAATTAATATAGAGATAGGCTTCTAGGCTATAATATTCCTAAAGTTGTTATCTATATAAGACACTTAGAACACACTTTTAAAATATTAGATATATATATACGTTAGTCTACTAAACTATATTATATATAACCTAGGAATAAACTTTACTTTAGCTAAGTTCTAAAACTAAGCTAAGATTATAGGTATTATATATAATAAGATACCTATAGAAGCTTACTAGGTAGTTAGAAAGATAGAATAAGCGTATATACTTCTCTAATATATATATAATATCCTTTCCTAAGAAATTAGCTATAATATAGATAATAAGATAGTCCTCTAAATAGCTATTAAGGCCCTCAACAACATAGCTAGACTATATAGTATTATACTAACCCTCCTTATTTTTAGGGTATATCCTAGGATAGGAAAAGATTTACTACTATCCTAAGATATTATATAAAGGGGAGAAGTAGTCTAAAAGGCTAACAAGATACTCTAGGGTATCTATATAGAAGTTAAACTTAATTATGTAATTAACATAAGAAATAGCCCTAATATCTAGAAAGTTTTCTCTCTACTAATTTAGAGTAAGGTTTTAGTATAAAGGGAGAATAAGGGCTAGACTAGGCTATATAAGATTAATAAGATTATAGGATATATAGTTATAGTTAAGATAGTTAATAGTCTAATATATTTTTATATAACGTATATTAAACCCTACTATAGTAAGGAATAGGATAGGAATAAAGATAATACTAACGTTATATAACTAACCCCTTAGTAATAACTAAGAAAGAGGAGATAACTAAAGAAGAGCCTTAGACCCCCTATACAAAAGTTAACTTAAAAGATTACTAATAATATCTTTATTATATAGAGGGAGAAGGATTATGCTAAGCTTGCTATTAAACTTAGACTTAATAATGTAATTATAACGCTAGGGGCGCTATATAAAGAGTTAGAAAACCTTAAGATTAACTTACTAATAGAATAAGGTGTCTTTAAAGTCGTTATATATAACCCTAAGATATATAATAACCTTTAGATTTATAGTATACAGATAGTATAAGAGATTAAAAAACCTCTCTACTAAGCTGTATAAGAAGTCTAGACTTATTATCTAGAGGTATAGTAACTAGGAGAAGGAAGAATTACTAACCTAAGCCCCTACAATTTAGAGGATAAGCTAATAACTTCTTCTTATAATTACCCCTACCCTTATTATTATATACGACTGCTATAGGGAAATCTAAGATATTACTTAGGTATATATATAATCTACTAATTAACTAACTTATATAATTATTACCTAACTGTAAAGGAACTTAAAGATAAATACCTTAAGGGTACCCTCCTTTAGATTATTTAACTATTATATAGGCTTACTAAATTAGGACTTTACTAGTATAAGACCTATTTAGAGTACTATAAGGTTAAGTTAGGAATATAAGAATTAATATATAACCCCTACCTATTATATATAATAGATAAATAAGAAACCTTTAGGATTACAGTAATATAGACTAATAACACCCTTATTTTTAGTACTATACAATTCTCTTAGAAAGAGGAGGAAAAGCTAAAGGAGAAGGGGCTTTATATAAAGCCTAAGACTACTATTAGGGAAGAACTTATTAACTTTAATAGAGGATAAATTTAACTATATAATAGTTTTATTACCTTTATATAAAAAGGATAAGCTAATAAGTTAAAGCTAGTAGATATAAAGGCGTATAATGTAAAGTAGTAATATATTTCTTAGTAGGCTAGGGGTATATACCTAGCCTCTATTTACTAACTAGAGGTATTATATAACTTTACAGTTACTATATAAATTAAGGACCCTAATAAGAAAGATATTAAAGCATTAAACATATAATTTTAATAGTAAATTAATAATCCTAACAGGGGTCTAACATTTATACTACTTAACTTCTTATATATAAAGATATTTGTTTTTATAGATAGATCTTTTATAAATAACTCTAACTTATCCTTATAACTAGGATTTATTATTATACTAGCTAAGGAAACTACCTGTATAAACAATAGCTTTAAGATTAAGGGTAATATTATGCATTAGAGTTTAATAAAGTATAAGAGGGTTACTAAGAGTATCCTAGCTAGCGAATTGTATAGGATAACTATAGGATTTAACAGTAGTATATCCCTAAGCATAACCCTTAACTAGATCCTCTATACGCTTAATACCCCTAGGATCCTAATTGTAGTTTGCTCTAATTTATATTTATTATATAAGTGCTTAGTACGCCTAGGTATAACAGACAAAAAGCAGCTTATAATTAACATTATAAGCCTATATAAGTTATATAAAAAGAAAGAAATCTTAGAGGTAAGGTAGATTAATAGTAAGGATAACCCTATAGATATACTTATAAAGAAAACGCTAAATTTAGTACTGCAGTAACTTATTACTAGTAATACCCTATAGATTAGGATTAAAGCGTATATAGAAAGATTAGGGGAAAAGTATAATTAACAATTAATTTGTATAACTCTCTTGTATAACTAAAACTCCCTAATCTATTAGATTTATTTCTATATTTATAACCCCTATTAAACCCTATGTACGATATGCTAAGGACGTAACTACTACCTCTATTACTACTAATTGTAAAACCCTCCTATATAACCTCTAGATTATTATTTACTCCTATTACTTAATAAGCTAGGGATTATATAATAAGCTTAAGAATAAACCTAACTTTCTAATATTCTTACTAAGGTAAGTTCTTAGAACGTAGGATGTATAAGCCTTATAAGTAGTAGGCTTATTATAGTTACTCTAAGGAGTATTATCTAATAAGCTGTCTCCCTAATTATTATTATTATTACTGCTGTCGCCTAATACATTATCTAACCCCTTATAGCAGTAATAAGCGCTATAAGACTAGAAGATATACTTACTGTATAATCTATTACAGTAGGTGTTAATTTACATACACTAATAGAAGCATAGATTAGCAATAGTAGCGTACTTATTGCTATACTTACGTACAGCATAGCTATAACTCTAAATAAGAATAGCGTAGAAGTAGTCCTCCTAGCGAAGGATAGACGTAACTATCTATATTACTGTTTTATTGGACGATATCTAGATTTTAATATTATGCGATAGTAAGAGCTAGAAGGAACTAGCGGTTTATTGCGTTACTAGTAGGTAAGTGTAGCTACTAGGTACCTCTATTATTAGAGATATAGATATTGCTAATAGAAGTGTTATGTCCTAGAGATATCTTAATAATGTATAAAGAAGAAGGGAGATTTATAAGGTAAATAGGAGGATAAGGTAGCTATATAAAGAAAAGTTAGTTAGGAAGAAGAAGAAACAAAAGGAGGATTTATAGACGTATAGAAGTTATTATTTAAAGGTATATAAAAATTTAGTTTAGTTAGTTTAGGATAGTTTACATAAAAGTTAGTAATAAAGAGAAGAAAAGGCTAGCTAGAAAAAGAGCCTTATTTTATAGAGGCTAGGTATAAATATATAAAGGTAAATATTAGTTTGTTAATTAGGCACTACTTTAGAGTTAAGGGGAGGATTAGGGTTAACGGTAGCATAGGCTAGGTAGTTAGCTCTACCTAGGTAAGCTACTCTACTTTAGTAGGCAGCCTACCTACCTACTTAGCCTGCGCCTGCCGCTAACCCTTACTTATTATTCCTTCCTCCCCTATAGCTAGTTTAGTTTCCTAATAATTAAAGCTATTACTAACCCTAACGTTAACGTCCCTTTACCTAGTAACACTAATTAGTAGTTAAAAAACACTACAGATTAGTAAGGAAGAAGAGAATCTTAGCAGCCTACTAAAGCCCCTAAGATTACTATAATAATTTCTACTGTTGTTTAGTTAACTGTAAAGATTAACTTAAAGAGACTTATTAGCTATAGTTTAGTTAGCCGTTAATAATACCTTTAAGAGCGTCCTATTACGTAATATAACTTCACTAGTTAACCTAATAGGATTTAGATCTTACTTAATAGTAACTATTATTAACCCTTCCTTTTTTAACCTTACCTCCTTTATTAACTCTCTTAACCTTTCTCCTTTAACCTTTCTCCTCCTTTACTAACAATTAGATTTTTTACCCTTTACTAAAATACAACTTTTTCTCCTTTATCTATTTTTTCCCCCTTATTACACCTTTCTTTATACCCTCTTCCTATTAACCTCTAAAAATAGTTAATATAATAGACCTTAGCTAGTAAGCACTTACTCCTAAGGTCCTATAATTATTACTCCCTATCCTATTAGACTTTATATCGTTTATTAACTAAGCTAGCTAGGGTAACCTTAATAAGGACCTTAATGCGTTATTACCTCCTAAAAAACTTACATTATTTATTAGTTATTAAGTTACCTAATAGAACTATAATAACCTTATAGGGCGAAAGCTATAGTGTTACTTTATCCGTATGTTTAACAGATAGACTACTAAGACTTTCTAAGCCTCTAGAAGGTTTGTAAGGGAGATATTAAGGGATACTCTCTTAGATTGTAAGGTGTATATTACTAAGAGCTAAGATACTAGTATTAGTAATAACCTCTTTATATACCTTACCCTTAAAGAGTACTATAACTAGTTAAACCTAGAGATCTAAGAAGTTACTAAGACATTATCTAACTTCTAATGTATCTATTAAGACCTAACTATCTATAAGGATATTACTAGTACCTATTAAGTATACCTAAGTGTAGCTAACTAATAAGACACTATAGCTAGGCATAAAGAGCACTAGAGAATAGCTCTTAAGAATACCTAGGGTATAGAAAATCTCCTTAATAACACTACTAACTAATTAAAAAACTAGAAGCCGTTTAATAATTAGTTAAAAAGACGCTAGTTAATGCAGTTTTTTAGAACTAATAAAGATAAAGGCATTAACAAGGATATTAATAATAAGGGAAGTTATTAGTTTTACTATTTATAATATAGTCCTACCTATAATAACTATCTATAGTTAAGATTATTTAGAGATCTCTAATAATACTTCTCTACTAACGCCTAGAAGTATAAAAGAGAGATATATAACGTATTTAAGATTAAGTATACTATCTTCTAGGATACCTATAAGAAGGTTAGTATCTCCCCCTAATTATACAGGACTACCTTCTTAATAATACTCTATAGTAATATAGCTAATTTCTACTTTTAAAACATTACTAGGTTAGGAGTAATAGACTTTACTACTATGTATAAGATAGTATGTAACTACTTTAAGACCCCTTAACTTAGATAACAATACATAACTAAGTAGCGTATAACTACTTTTTAGTGTATTAGCTATAAGAACCCTAACAAGTTAAAAAGGGAAGTCCTTAACCTCCTAATTAAAAGGTTAACCTTAATCTAGAAGGCACTACTAAACAATATAAGCAGTAAAGAAGCTATAAGGCTGCAGCTTATTAGCGCTTACTAGGGAGTCCCTAAGTATAAACTCTACCTTTACAGCCTATTAGACATACTTATAGGAGTTTATAATTAGCTATAGGCAGCTATTAACGCTAAAGAGCAGGCCTTATCCTTTTCTTAACAGTACATTACTAACTAGTAGTATTGTAGGTCTAGTAGGGATAACCGTTTTAGTAACTAAGGGTATTTATAAGGTTCCTCTACTTTATTAGGCAGCAGTCGCAAGCATATACTACCTACTAATAAGAAATATTATATCTATTATAAGTATAGTTATTATTCTACGTATTACACAGTTAACAAATAATATAATACATTCGCAAAATTTAAAAACAATAAGTATATAAGAAACCTAATAAGAAGCAGCTTTATAACCTTCCTTATAAACTATAAAGGCTATAAGTTTAGTAACTCTAATAGTAAGGATAAAGATATCTAATAATACCTTACTAATACCCCTATCCCTATTAAAGGCACTACTAATAAGTTAGATATTAAGGGTAGTAGTAGTCCCTCTACTTTCTTTATAAGTACTACCTTCTTTAGTAAGACTAGCTTTAATAGAAAGGTACTTATTAATAAGCTAGCTAATTAGGCTATCTAACACTAATTAACTAAGGCTAATAAATATTATAAAGAGCCTACTTATAAGGCTTCTATCTTTATCCTTAATTAATACTCTACTAAAGTCTTCTAAGGCATCCTTCCTAATATAGGTACTACTAACTTCTCTACTATAGGTAAGAACTAAGTTATAGCTTTTTAACATAACTATAACAATAATATAAAGATTAATATATTACAGGCTAGGTAGGCTAGAGTTTAATTTAGCTATAGTAATACCCTTATATCCCTTAGTACTATCACAGTTAATACCCCCTTTAGCCTAATTAACTTTTACATTATAATAACTAACACCTTATTCTTTCTCTACCTACGCAATATAGACTAACTATTTATTAAATTTAATAATATAGCTAACGTAATATATTACAGTAGACTTAAGGTCCCTATAATCTAGAAATAAAGTTACCTATAGATCCTCCTTAGACCTTATAAGCATACTATTATAAGCTGCTACCTAACTAATATAGAACTTTATAGACTATACTATTACTTTAGATATCTATTAGTCTACTACCTCTACAAAGTCCTTTATAAGGCTAGGCATAATATAGAAATAACTGCAATTAAGCACCTTATAAAGGTATATTACTAATACTAGATATATAGTAGTACTCCCTAAAGGTTTAAGTTTACCCTTCACAATAAGTACTACTTTAACTATAAGATCTATATTAACGTTATCTACCTTAATAGTAATATCCTTATTCTCTATATTATTAACCTTACTATATCCTTTAATCTAAGTTATTTCCTTTGCAATATAACTATAAAGTCTATATAGGAAGCTCTTTAAGTAGCCTAGATTAACATATACTAGGGACCCCTAGACTAGATTATAGCTAACGCTAGGCGTAACTTTATTGCTAATAAGTTCTACTAGGAGGCTAACGTAATAGCCTATTAGCTTAAGATTATTCCTATAGAAGTATATTACAGTATTAGAAAGGTTAAGAGATACTACATAATACTACGCAACGCTTATATTATTATTAAGAATAACTACCTATTAATAAGTAAAGAAAACGTACTCTAGGCTACCCTTAAGGCTATTAATAATATAGCTAGCCTAGACAGTATTATCCTTACCCTCTTTATCTTTAGCGTATACCTAAGACTTATCTATAACTTAGCACTTTCTCTAGATATTGTTATGTATACTACTACTATTAGAAAGGCTAGTAAGGCTATTAAGAAGCTTCACGCAACGCAAAAGGTTAATAATACACTTATAACATATAATAGCCCTAATATCTTAGCCCTAAAGGTAGTAGAGATTAGATTACCTATATATATCTAGCGTAAAAAAGGAGGATAGTCTAGCCTATATATACTTATCTCTATTAATAGTAAGAATTATATTATTAATACTAATAGCATAAAAACCTTCTAATTAACTTTAGTAAAACTATACTATATTAATCTAACTAATAATAATAGTATCCTTAATAGTCTAGGTAATATAGCTAAGTAGAGTTATAAGAACAATAATACTGCCTAAGACATAATTGTTATTGTAAACCCTCCTTCTATAATAACTGTAACACCTCCTTCCCCTTAATAAAGTAGCCGCTAATATAAAACTCCTATTAATTAAGATACCTTTCTTACTAGCGTCTTCCTTAGCAAGACTAACCTTAACAATTTTTCTATAGTTAGTAAGCTCTTTAAGATCTTCCTATCCTCTAGAGAAGAGGCTAGCTTAGCTCTTACCCTAAAGCTGCAGAAAGAGGGTATTATTACAGCTCCTAGAGAACCCTTTAAAGAATTAACTAGCCTAGAGGTTATAGGTCTAATTAACTAAAGCGTATTTAGAATTATCTTATATAACCCTACTATTTACTTAGGCGTAAGAATCTTTAAATTACATATTGTTAATAAGGTAAAAAATAAGATAACTAACATACTATACAAAAAGTTAAGACTAGTTATCTAAAGTTATATAGATAACAGCAAGACCTTAATTCTAACCTAATTACCTACTATCTAACAGGCTAGTTAACGCCTTATTCTTACCCTTACGCTATCGCTAATAGTACTTAGATTTCTACTGTAGCTCTATAACATTACTTAAGCTTACACTTAATTATAGTCCTAGCTTAACTAGATAATCCTTATACGCCTCCTTATCTAGATCTACTCTTAATACCTAGAGGGGAGTATTATAGAAGTAATTAAACCTCTATATAGTATTATAGAGGCTAGAACTTATTAGTAGTCTACCTACTATAGTTATTATAAGGTATAGCTAGAGATAGAGACCTCTATATACAACCTATGTCTCTTAGTGTCTATAGGTAACAGTACCTCCTTTAGCATTATAGGGATACAGACTAATAATACCCTAAGGCTCTTAGACAGCTTATTTAATATTAAGGAGAATAATAAGCTTACTAAAGCAGCTCTTATAGCTAAGCCTAAGACTTACCTTACCGTTAACATACCCCTCCTCTTTAATAGAAGCATTATTATAATAACTTTACCTAACAGCATATTAATTACTTAGCGCTAGAAAGGGTAAGGGAGTAAACTCTAGACAATTAACCTAAAATCGCCTACAGCTAAGTAAGAATATATCTAGCAGAAAGCCTACAGTATATACATTACATCTATCTATTAACTAGAGGTATACTTTAACCTATCTACAGCTGCCTAAAAGCAGGATCCTACTAATAAGGATATTAAGAAACTTAACTAGCGCATTAAGTAGTAGATAAGATCCCTTAATCGCAGCCTTACTTTTATACCTATAAACTTAGTATCTATAAAGCTATTTATTTTTATAGATAGTTTTTTTATAAATAACCCTAATATAACTTTACAGTTAGGTTACATTATTATTCTAGGTAATAAGAAGCTTTATAATAATTAATTTACCTTAATAGGTAATGTTATCTACTACAGCTTAACTAAGTTAAAGAGAGTTACCTAAAGTATCCTTACCTCTAAGATTTACAGTATAGTAGCTAGCGTAGACATAGCCTACGCTATCTCCTCTACCCTTAAGAAGATCACTAAGAAACTTAGGCTTCCCCTTATCCCTATAATTACATACACTAACTTATACTTACTGTATAAGTGCCTTATTAAGCTTAGTATAACTTAGGAGAAACAATTAATAATTAATATTATAGTACTCTAGCAGTTATATAAGCAATAAGAGCTATATAAAGTTAGATAGATTTACAGTAATAATAACCTTATAGATACCTTTATAAAGTTATTACCTAACTAAGCCCTTAAGGGATTTATTACTACCTCTACAGCTAACGTATAAATAGAGGGATAGGTTACCTAACTGTAAAAACTTTACTTAACTACGTAATCTTAACGCAACCGCAATTATAAGAATACCTTACCTAACTATAAGAAGAGCCTGCGAGGCTAGATATAAGGGAGATAGGGGATATTATAAGGGGGTATAGAGATTAACGGGATAGATAGAGAGCAGTAGTAAAACCTATTAAATAAGTATATACGCCTTAGAAGCTTTAGCTAATAAGAAACGCCTGTAATTATAACGTTATAAGCCTACCCTATCTATCGCTAGCGACTATATAGCCTAAGGATTATAATAGTATACATAGAGGATTATAAAGGAAGAATAGAGGGACTAGGGATTACGTAGGGACCTATAAAACTATTATATTTTTCCTTTTATTACGTTTTTAAGCTCCTTAGGCCTAAATTAATAAACTAGACCTCTCGCTATAAAAGAGAGAGTATCTAGTGTTAGTTTATTAATTAGGTACTACTTTAGAGTTAAGGGGAGGATTAAGGTTAACGGTAGTATAGGCTAAGTAGTTAGCTCTACCTAGGTAAGCTACTCTACTTTAGTAGGTAGCCTACCTGCCTACTTAGCCTACGCCTACCGCTAACCCTTACTTGTTATTCCTTCCTCCCTTATAGCTAGTTTAGTTTACTAATAATTAAAGCTATTACTAACCCTAACGTTAACGTGCCTTTACCTACTAACAGTAAATATAATAATATTGCTACTATATAACTAACCTACTTAACTAGGAAAGAAGGAAGGAGTATATATTAGTTATAGTAGTAACAATAGACTATTAATGTATAGAAGGAAGGGTAGGCGTTTTTATATTTATAATTAAGTACTAGTAGCCTAACCTACTACCTTTATACTTAATGTTATTAACAACATAATTAGTGTAACCTAATTAGCTACAACAAAGGGACTATACAATTAGGTAAAAAAGAAAAAGAGAGTAAGTATTAGAATATTAATTCTAAGGGATTATACAGTAACCTACAGACTTTACTAAAGTCCTTACAAATTGTATTCTTATAGATAGGAACGCTAAGATTAGAACTATACATCTATCTAGTATATCTAGGATTAGATAACTAGATAGTCTAACTAATTTAGCAACGTATAAGTAGTATAACTACCTTATACAAAGCCTAACTATTCTTAGTTAGTTAGATTAGTTATATATAGATATCTATCTTTAATTCACCTATTTTACTTCCTAGCACCTATATACACATACTAAAATCTACCTAACAATAAGCCTATAATATTAATAGATAATAAAGCTGCTTAACGTATAGCTAAAAATCTAGAATTATATAAGAAGGCTAAGTATATCGATATAGAATACTACTTTTCTAGATTTTATATCTATAAGAATAATATCTCTTTATTTTATATTTATACTAAGAATAATATAGTAGATATATTTACTAAGCCTATTAATTTATAGATACTTAAGTATTTTAAAGAGACTATAAACCTAAATAAGAAGGGGTTTTTATCTAAAGAACTAGTAGAAATAAAGATAAATAAGCTTAAAGAGCTTAATAGTCTAGTCTATATTATAACTACAACCCTAAAGGAAAGATTTAATAAGAAACAAAAGAAGATAACTTTATAACTATTTTTTCCTTATACTATAACCTATGTTAGGTTTCCCCTTATATAACTTTTTTTCTCTCACCTATATAAGAGTTTTTACCTTATAATACAACAATAACTTTTTTCACTTATAAAGTAGTTTTTACTTATAACTATAACTAAAAAAAAAGATTTTCTCTATAAGAGTTTTTATTTTTATAACTTACTTTATCTCTAGTATATATATTCTAATAATATAACTAGTAAGCTTTTGTAAGAGTATAACTCTTATAACATGAAAAATTACTCCTAAGTACCCTAGAACAGAGTTCTAAGTACCCTGGAAAGGATCCCTAATACCCTAAGGGATATAGTATCCAGTATACTAGTTATTTAACTAGCTATATCTTAAGAACTAGAAGTGCTATAATTATAGGGATTTTAGTTTTAGATTCCTTGGAATTCAGGCTATAATACTTCATAGAGTGGTGCACGGACCTCTTAGTGGCCTGTGCTTAACCCGCACGGTTAACCCGCAAGGTCTTAATAACCTATCTAATCTTATTGATCTAAAACAGGCCCTAAGCACTCTAAACAAGCTAATGTTTTAACTCCTATATCTATCTTATAACCTCTAATAGTCCTACTTATTATCCTTTAACTAATCGGATTAATAGTAGGATTAAGAGGAATAACTGCAGTAAGGCAGATAATTATAAGGGTATTTCTTCCCACTATTATTACTATAGGATTATCAGAATCATCTTAATATTCATCATTAATACTATTACTTACACTGCAATTCACCTATTATTTCCCATGGTTTTTAAGGTTATCTTTTCTGACTTTAACTACGATAATATTACTCTTTATTACTCTAGTTACTTCAGTAACTTTAACCCTGTTACTTATATCTCTATGCTTACAGCTTTCTATAAGATAGCAACCTTAAGGGGGTAACTTAGAATAAAAGCTTATACTATAAAATATACCCTTATGCTTTATTGCATATATCCTTAGAACCATTAGAGATATAAGTAAGAGGCTTGCATATTCATAATCTCTACTGCATAAGGAATAGAATAACATATTATTTTATTATATTACCTCTATAAGTGGCTTAGAACCTTGTTTTGTAAGTGGTGTACTAGGATAACTAGTCTTATACACTTAGCAATAAGCTTAGTAATAAGCTGATCTCTATTTCCCTTAATACTACACTATAAGTGCTTTAATATATAGAAATAACCGATAATATAATCTAGATATCTTAGTAATAACTATAATGTAAGCAGTAGATAATTTATAGATCTTTATACCTTAGTAGTAGTATATAGATTAGAGTAATTCCCTATCCTTAGAGGTATTAAAGAACGCTAATTTAACTAGCGTAGAACCTGTTAGATCTAGCAGTTAAGATTAGTTATATAATATAAAAAAAACCAGCAGTAAATAGCCTAATATAAGCACTATACCCTATTCTTATACTGTTAACTTAGTATAGTAGCTTGTTTTAAAAACACACTGTACTATAGGATTAGTGTAGTTAGAAATACCTTCGCTATTAAGGTGTAAGGGGTTTTTAGTTACATTAGTTGTATTGCTAACTAGTTACCCTACTTAAGGATATATGTAGTGTAGTCTAGGTATAAAGTGCCTAAACTAGTAGATCTTTTAGCTACATAGCTGCATATTAGAATCAACACAGTTAATATACGCTAGTATTAGGTTAAGGAGCTAAGATCTAGGCACTAGGTAATAGGTAGGCTAGCAGCCCTTAAGGGGCTAGCTATCTAGTAGGTCTAAAGTAGGTTATGTAACGTTAGGTAGAGGCTAGGCTAACTCTATAGGGCCCTACACCTATAGGTTCTATATATAATAGGTACCCCTCTAATAAAGGAAGAAACAATTATCCTAATTACAGCCTATAGGGTAAAAAGCTCTTAACTGTAGTAAAATAACATAATTAACGTAAAATAATATAAAGTAAAAGAAGGAAAATAACTATAGCTGCTAATAGCTAGTAAAGGCTAGTAAGGGCTAGTAGAAGCTAGCAAAAGGTAGAAGCTAGTAAAAGGCGTAGCTAGTAGGCGTAAGTATACAACCTACTAAGTAAAATAACCTAATACTATTAACTGTTAACTTTAGCTCCTATAAGCCTATTATAGGCTAGTAGGAGGGGTATACTAAAGTACTATTAAATAACCCTATATATAAGGGCTAGGCGCTTTATACTCTAGGATAAATTCTTTAGCAGCTATACCTAGGTATTATTAACGTTAATTGTAGTCTCCTTAGGTAGTAGGCTATAGAGGTAATCCCTTATTATAATAGGGCTCTCTATTAGCCTAAGAATATAGTCTAGGAGGTTATAACTAGGTAGCCTATATAGGCTCCTACTTAGGTTAAAAGTAATAGTTATACGATATAGGCTAGGTACGCTAGCTAGGTATACGCTTAGGGGGACTAGGTATCTAGGCAGTATATAGTCTAATAGGCTAGCTAGGTATTTACGTGAGCTAGGTAGGTTAGGCAGGCTAGCTAGGCGTGACAGGCGCAACAGGCGTAACAGGCGCGACAGGCGTAACAGGCGTGACGGCTGAAGGGCCTGTTTGACGGCCTAGATAAAGGCTATGACTAGCGTAGGCGGCGGTAGCTAGGTGTATGTGACTAGCAGGTATAGGATAGGCTGCATAGGCGGAGGTTAGTCTCTCTCTTAGTATTAATAGTTAGCTTAGAAGGTCTTAGTAGCCTTATAAAAAGCCTTACTAGTAGTATTAAATTTTATAGTAGTATACAGTAAGGGTAGGAATAAGGCTCTAGCATACTCCTTTATAGGCTCTAGTAATTCCTAAGATATTAGCTCTAGAGGTAAAGGAGAGGATAGCTATAAATAGCCTTATGCTAGAGGTAAAGAAGTAGAAGGAAAAGTTAAAATTAAAAGAAAGGCTAGCTAGTAACTAAGTAGGTAGTAAAAAAAGCAGTTATAAGAGTAGAAGTCTTAATAGTAAAGGTAGTAGTAAAAAACCTAGGCGTAGTTATTAGTGTATATATAGGTAAATAATATATTCTTAGTGTTAAATTTTACTCTATACTTTTAGTAGGGCTCTAGCTAACAGGCGTATTAGGCCTACCTCTTAAGCTTATTAATTAACAGCTATAAAGAGAAAGAAGTAAAGGTAGGTTAGCTAGAGGGATAGCAGCTCTAGCTAGAAATAAGGTTATTATAGGTAAAAAACTCTACTAGTGTATGTATATTAGCAGTAGTCTAGTAAAAAGTGTATTTTACTTTAGCTAGTGTAAAGTACTTATTAATAAAGAAAAAGCGTTTCTAAATAGTATTACTTACTAGCGTATTTACCTAATCTATAATAATAGTACCCTCTATAAGGTTAAATTCCCTATAATTAAAGTATAGTTATACTACTACTTAACATAGTTAATATACACTAGTATTAGGTTAAGGAGCTAAGATCTAGGTACTAGGTAATAGGTAGGCTAGTAGCCCTTAAGGGGCTAGCTATCTAGTAGGTCTAAAGTAGGTTATATAACGTTAGGTAGAGGCTAGGCTAACTCTATAGGGCCCTATACCTATAGGTTCTATATATAATAGGAATAGTCTATTAATAGATATAGCATACTACCTATATCCTTATAATTGTTTAGGTACTTTATAGGTCTTCTAGCTAAGTAATTAAGGTTAAGCTTATAAGTTTAATCTAGGGTTACGTTACGTTATAGGTGTAGGCTAGTAAGGGTAGGGTAATAGCTGCCTAAGTTAGCTAGTTAGTTAGCGCCTTTAGAGTTAGGCTAGCGTTAGCTTAGCAACATAAGTGCAGCTTACGTTAGGCTTAGAGGGACTAGATTGCAAGAGGTAATACCTAGCTAACAGCTGCAGCTAGGTGCTAGACGCCTAGAGCCTTTAGGGTTTATATATCCTTAGCTACCCTCTAGTGCATGTAGGTCTAAGCGACTTAGGACGCGTCGCATTAGAGAGGGGGGTAATTGTAGGGGGTTTTTAGTCGTATCAGTCGCATTGCCAACCGGTTGCCCTACTTAAGGACATATGTAGTGCAGTCTAGGCATGAAGTGCCTGAACTAGCGGATCTTTTGGCTGCATAGCTGCATGTCGGAATGGTCTATTGACGGATGTGGCACACTACCTACATCCTTACAATTCAATTGTAAGGGGTTTTCGGTTGCATTGGTCGTGTTGAAAATGAGGTATGCGCATAGAGGGCGCTGCGCCTGAAGGGCGCTGCGGAGATCGGTTATACTCGGTCTGGTGCGGCCTGGCTGCTTGGGTAAATACGGGAGTAATTGTCACGGGCTTAGACCTAGGCAACAGGCTTTTCTGGTGGCCTTAGGCACCTAAGAAAGGGGTTCTAAAAGGCTTGCTAAGCAGCCTAGCCGTGCTGTAATAGTTATAGATAACATACTTAATATATGTATAATTAACGTATAACCTTAATCCCTATTACTTTTAATAATTAAGAGTCTTATACGCCTAGAAATTGACTATAATAAGCTTAGTAAAGCAATTCCTATAAGCTTAATTTAAGTAAGATGTCTAATAATGCGAAAGTTGCCCTGAAAACTACCTGTAACTAGGTCTTTTAGTTTGATTAGCTGAAATTAAAGGCTAAATTGAATAACCTATAGGAAGCAATTAACCCTACGCAAAAGGGCTTAAGAGCTGCTTATAAGGCTCTCCCTGCGCTCCTTTAAGTGCTAACACTACTAGAGCCTAGTAACTACCCTAGAAAGGTTAATTAGAGTAACCCTGCTATAAGCCCCCTACTAGACAATAACTAGTGCCTGCAAGCTTCTAATGTCTATAAGCTATTAACTGCTAAGTTAGCTATTTATAAAGACTGTTAAAGTAACTATAATTAATAATATAGATTATATACCTACTAAAAGAAGGCTTATAATAAGCTCCTTAAGTAGGTTAGAAATACAGTTAGCGCTAACCTTCTCCTGCGCTGTTATCCTGCTAAGCTAGATCTTAACTCCTAGGTTAATACCCTCTAAGAAAATATAGGCTAGATAATGTCTAAGAGATATGTTGTAGTATAGGAAGCGTATAAAGAGACACTTAATAGCGCTAAGCGTATACGCCTAACAAGCGCTAATACACTTAAGAAATAGATTTCTAGCTAGTAGGCTGCCCTTAATAAGGCTGCTGTTAGTAGTGTACCTAGAATGATAGATATAAAGGACTAGTTTAGAGGCCTTATAAAGGGCCTTTTAAACAGTTACCTTAAGCTATAGGCCTAGACGTTTATTAAGATATAAGATAAGGCTGTAGAGAATAACACTCTTATAGTAGCTCTAGCAGTAGCAAGAGTCTGTAAGGCTATAGTGTGTATAAAGGCGCCTAAGATAAAGAAAGCAGTGTATAGAGCCTTTAGCCTAACTGATATAGGAAATAATAATAATAATAACTGTAATTGTAATGCAGGCTGCAGCTAAGGCTATAGTTATAGAGGCTGCTAGAAGATATAATTACATAAGCTAAGCGTAACCTGTAAGCAATCTACTTTATCTTTAACTAGGGTAATAGTTACCTTATATAAGCAAAGCATACTTCCTAAGCATAAGAGGTCTAGTATAAGTGTAGTAGAGATACTGTCTCTAAAGCACTCTAGCTGTTAGTTATGCTAAGGTAAGGGATACTGTATGTCTAACTGCTAGTATACCCTACCTTATAGGCTTCTAGAGGGGTGCTACCTTAATACTACACTTAAGAAGATAATTAATATATATGTTAAACGTAAGCCTAAACTTATAGAGCAGCTGCAGTAAGTATAAGCCTATAAAACTAAGAATAACTAACTGTATAGTAGATACTGTAGGCATATTAAACTAGTATCCTTTTATACTGCTAAAAGTAGGTACTACTTAGCTAGATTAGTAATACTAGATTTAGGCTTAACTATCTATATGTTTAATAATACTACTTAGTTTAAGACGCTAAGAGCAGCCCCTATTAGCGATTTCCTCTAGGCTAGCTTGCAGTAATTACCTATTAATATATACAGTATAGCAGAAATTAAGCTCTATAGGCATAGGGGTAGTATTATAAAGCTTACCCTATATAACGTTACCCTTTGCCCTAGGCTTGTAGCAAACCTAGTAGCCTTTTAGAAGCTGCACTAGTGTAGCCTATAGTAGGATACTAGCTTAGGTAATAATTGCCTTTAATAGGTAGACTAGTCCTTTATAGCCTACCTTAATAAGATTTACTACTAGTAGGTGCTTAACTATAGGCCTTTTAAAGAGGAGGTAGCTTTAGCTGTAACAGTGCTGCTGCTAGCTGCAGGCGCTAATAAAGCGCCTCTGCTGTATAGGAGAAATTAATACATAACAGCTATATGTAGGAAGCCTATCCTAGGCAACCTTATGACTTAGCACTAGAGGCTTGGCTTCCTAGGCCCTAAAGCACTTAAGAGAATTGTGAATGTAACTTACAGAGTGCGTCTTAAGGGCGCTAAAGGCCTAGCTATACGCTTGATTAACTGTAAGGCCTGTGTGAAGTTAAAGGCCTACTGCCTTCCTAGGCAAGCTCCCTAAGAATTAGCTTCTCTAGCTAAACTAGGTGACTAATTTATAATTAACTTTTATAATCTTAAAGTTAGTTATATAGGGTATACATCCTATATAATTATTTCTAACTGTAGTATAGGTTATATATAGGACTTTTACCTACACTAAAGGACTACTAAGGTACTACTAACTATACTTACAGACTTCCTAACCTTTTTAGAAGTCTATTATAACTATTAGGTTAAGTGCCTTAAGACTAATAATAAGCTTATGCGCTACCCTAATGTAGTTACTACGCTTAAAGCATGCAGTATTTAGCTTAAGGCTAGCGCACTAAATACATAAGCCTAGAATAGGGCTGCTAAGCGTATTGCTGTAGTTATTAAGTATAGGGTATGCAGTATAGTAATTAATATATGCCTACTAGACATCCTTTAGCCTAAAGCCTATATAGCTTCTATATACCTTTATAACTGCATGCTGTAAGCCTTATAAGGCTAGAAAACCCTATACTGGTTATAGTATAAATACTTCTAGGGAGATAATAAAGCGCCTTTTGCGCGCCTAGACCTCTCTTACTTATATATATATAGTTATAAAGTGTATATGCTTATAGCAGACGCCTAACTTCACAGAAATTAGCGCTAGCGCCTAGCCCTATAAGCCTAGATAGGGTTTCTTATAGGCTATACCTCTAGTAACTCCTATTGTATATAGAGTCCTACCTATAGTAAAGTCTTTACTATATATAATATTACGTTTAATAAGAAGATTACCTTTAATAGTAATGTTGCGAAACTAGCTAACAATATATATAAATCTATATTGCAGGAAATAGCTACTATAATTAAGTGTCTTATACACTAAGAATAAGACAAATATGACTTTATGTATGCTATAGATAAGGAAGTAGATAAGATTAAAGAGCACGCTAAGTATACTAAAGGGGTAGATACCCTAGCTCTTTACAGTTATAAACCTTAAGGGGTAGAAGGCCTAGCAGGCATACCTGCTAGCCTCTATAGCTGTAAAGACCTACCCCTGCATACTAAAGCAAGATTTACCTTAATAATGCCTCTAGTAACGCTACTACTAAAGGTAACCTTCTTTACTATGCTTATAGCTATGCTAGGCGTGAAGGGGTAAGAGCAATCTTAACTGCTTAAAGACCTTAAGACTCTAATTCCTATGCAAAGGCTACTCTAGGAGTCCTTTAAGGCTGTGTTTCTTGCAGGCTATACATACTATAAACCTAAGGCTAAGTAAGAAAGACTAGATAGCACTTATACTCTGCTAGTTTAGACTAATTACCCATTTCTATAGGTAAGTATAGATCTATAGTATGTATATCTATTAGATCTAAAAGCGCACTTAGGCTAAGGCTTAAATAAGGCTAGTGTGTGGCTTAATTTAGGTTAAGGGGGAGCAGTCTAGGAATAGGCTTATAAGGTATATAGCGCTGTAGGCACCTACTAGAAGCAACTGCCTCCCCTTCTAACATCACACAGTTAGCTAGTAAATTACCCCTTTAGAAATAAATTCTTAGAGGCTAAATAAAGCTACCTCTATAGCTATAAGACATTAAAGTTATAGAGGGAGGTTTCTAAGCGCTCTGCTAGTAATAATTAGATTCTTAGATGCATTTAGGTATATACCTATAAGCTTAATAAGTATAGGTGCCTTACGAAGATAAAGGTAAGGCTTGTAATATAAGGTAACTAACAAGCAAAAGACGCGTAAGATACATATGCTGTAACGCTAGTAGGTATATTGTTCTAAATACTAATAGCCTTAGCTGCCTAGTTTAATTTAAACCTGCTTTAATATAATGTAGTAAACGCTTTTATCTACGCTAATATTAATAAGGAGATTTATATAGAGCTTCCCCTAGGCTATTGCAAGAAAGGCGTTATTATATGCTTATAGAAAGCCCTCTATAGGTTGCGCTAATCTCCCCTACTATAGTAAAAGCACTTTAAGAAAGGCCTAATTAAATAAGGATTTAAATGCGTTATAGGAGAGGATTACTGTTAGCAGAAGGATAAGGTAACCTTCTTCTTCTATATTAATAACTATGTATTAGCGTATCTAGATAACTATAAGCCTATAGTAATGCAAGAGATAGGCACCCTTTAAGAGAAATACTACCTTAAAGGCAGCTAGGAGCTCTAATAGTTCCTAGGCTTTAAGATCTTATGCGATTAGAAAATGCGCTGCCTCTAGCTCTTACAGGCTATATACGTAGAGAAGGCTGTAAAGCTGCTTCCTATGTATATAGACTTATTAGAAGACAAAGCTTGTAAACATACACCTATAGTAAAAGCTAAGCTACTCCTACGCATAGGAAACGTATACCTAGGCAATATAACCCTATACTAATAGAAGGTTAGTACAATCCTTTATACTGCTGTAATAATGTATCTAGATATTGCTTTTATAGCTAGTAGGCTTATAAGATTTAATTAGAACCTAGGTAATGCCTACTAGAAAGCAATAGACTGTATATTATAATACCTTTATAAGATATAATACCTCTACTTTTACTATAGCGCTAAGCCTAGCAGTGTAGATAACATGCTTAAGGTAGCATCTAATATAAGCTTTATAGATAACTTAGTTAATTAGAAGAGCTTATAGGCCTTTATAATAAAGCTTTTTAGAGGTATAGTTGCTTAGCGCGCTAACAAGCAGGATACTGTTACTACTTTAACTACTAAGGCTAAGCTCCTAGCCTTTTTATAAGCTGCTAAGGAAGCTATCTTTACAAGCTAATTAATTACATAACTTTAAGTTTAATTACCCTTTAGAAAAAATGCATACAGTAATGTATACTACAGTTATGCTGCAGTCTATAAGAATAAGGATATAATGTAATAATGCCTAGACAGTTAGCCTTATAAAGAAGGAGCTTTTAAAGCTTAGGATAAAGCTACACTATATTAATATTTATACTTACTAGCTGCGTTAGGAAGTTACTAAAGGGTGTATAGATATTACTTATACCCTATTAGCTAAGCTTGTAGTAGACAGTCTTATAAAGGCTCTTAATAGCCTAAAGCATAAGACTTTCCTTTAGTAGCTTAATATAACTAACAAGAAGGAGGTTCTTAAGCGTAATTATAAGAAGGAGCTTGCTAAAGACAAAGCATGCTTAGAAGCGCTAATAGTAAAGGATAATGTATAGGCTGTAGAGGAGACTTATAATCTCCTGCATACCTAAGCGCCCTGTATACGCTTTAAAGACAGGAAAGGATATTTGCAGTATGTAGGCGCTCTACCCTTTATAATAATTAATTATAAGGGCTAATGAGAAGCCCTTCCCTAAAGGGGTGTATTAAAAATAAGGTATGTGTATAGAGGGCGCTGCGCCTAAAGGGCGCTGCAGAGATTGGTTATACTTAGTCTAGTGCAGCCTAGCTGCTTAGGTGAATACAGGAGTAATTATTACAGGCTTAGACCTAGGCAACAGGCTTTTCTAGTAGCCTTAGGCACCTAAGAAAGGGGTTCTAAAAGGCTTGCTAAGCAGCCCAGCCGCGCTATAATAGTTACAGACAACACACTCAATATACGCACAATTAACGTATAACCTTAATCCCTGTCACTTTCGACAGGTTGTATCGCTAACCGGTTGCCCTACTTAAGGATATATGTAGTGTAGTCTAGGCATAAAGTGCCTGAACTAGCGGATCTTTTAGCTGTATGGCTGCATGTCAGAATGGTCTATTGACGGACGTGGCACACTACCCACATCCTTACACAAGGTCTATACCTTTAAGGTCTGCAGCAAGAACTCTAAACCATTAAGGTTAAACCTTAAGGAGCAGACTTTTCAGGTATATAGAGTTAGCAACAATAGAATCTAGGATTCTCCTATTAACTACACCTATAACTAGGGTTAACAATTAGTTTCTTAGTATTAGTATTAGTATTAGTAATTTTAGTTTAGTTAGTATTAGTATAGAATTCTAAATACTAACTAGTATTAGTTTAGTATTAGTATAGCCTTACTTTAGTTTAGTAAGTTTAGTATACTAATTAGTATACTAATTAGTATGCTTAGTAAGCAGCTATAAAAGTAAGAAATTCTATAAAATTTTAAAATTAAAAGGAAGTTAAAAAAGTCTATAATTATATATATTTATCTATATATATATATATATATATATTTATTTAGACTATAACGTAATAATTAGTTAATTACTAATTAGTAAACTTAAATTATACTATCTCTTAAGATAGATATTTATATACTTTATCTAATTAGGAATTATATTATATATATAAGCTAAGTACTAATACTTAATACTATATTTTATATATAATAAAGTTATAGATATATATTATATTTCTTAGATACTTAATTACTTATACTAAAGGTAAGTATAATGTATTTTAAATACTTTAATATAAGTAACTAAGTATAATATTTCTTAAATACTTAAGTATTTCTAATTAGTAATTACTAATTAGTAACTAAGTAAAATGTATCTTAGATACTTAAGTATAAGTAACTAAGTAAAATATATCTTAGATACTTAAGTATATATAACTAAGTAGAATATATCTTAGATACTTAAGTATAAGTAACTAATATATATCTTAGATACTTAGGTATAAGTAACTAATTAGTAATTACTAATTAGTAATTAGTTTTTAAGTATATACTTTCTATTATACTATACATATTAGTTAGTACTATTAGTATTAGTAATAGACTAATAGTATTAAGTAATATAATATATCTAAAAAACTATATAAAGAGAGAAAATCTCCCTTCCTAACTTTTAATTCTTACTTCTTTACTTATCTACTAAGTAATAACTTATAACTATATTTAGACCCTCTACTATACTATTATCTACTCTATTACTTACTCTATATATATACTATAAGTATTAAACGCTAAAATAAACTCTTTTATTAAATCTACTACTTCTTAAGCTTCTATTATTGAAAGCGAAGTAACTAAAAGTATTAATAATAGTATTATTTCTAATAATACTAATACCATAGTTAACGACCCTATATATAATAGAGAAGACTTTAAACTAGAAGATAATTCTAAGTCTAGTATTTATATATTTAAGAATAATCTATTTACTAGAGTTCTTTTAGATATAGACTATTCTAAGTATAGAAGAATACTAGTAAAGTGTACTACGTAACTTATAATATTAAAATCCTATCTTTATATAACTTTAGTATATTATACTATATCTTAACTATACTATAATACATACTATAGTCTATAGAGTATAGTATAATAGTATAGTATAGACTATAGTATATTCTATATAGTTAAAAAATACTAACTGTTTTTAGTTATAGAAAAGATTGGATTGTTAATCTAAAGACTTTTCAAAGCTCTAACTTTGTTAAACACTATTAAAAACACTACCCTAATATTGCTTATAATGAAAAATCAGAAAAACTACTTCCTAAAAGTAAGTAATAAACTAATAATATTAAATACTATATTTAATTTTTTATATATTTAAATATATATACTAATGGTATTACTTCTATAGAAACAGATACTATACAACCTACTAGTAGTTTCTTTAACCCTATAACTAGAAAACAACCTAGAAATAATACTTTAGATGAATTTAATGAAAACAAAGCTTATTTAAAGATACTAGATTTTATTATAGAAAATAATCTCCCTTTTTCTATATTAAACTCTACTTCTTTACATAACTTATTAAACTATTATAATAGGTATAGTTAAATCTTTTTATTAATTATTTATTATACTATATTAATTATTAACTATATTTATTAGCTTATCTCCTACTATTAATCGACAAAAGGTTAAATTACTACTAGAAGAGACTTATTCTAAATATCTATCTTTAATTGATTTAGAACTAAAGGATAATATTAATAGTTATAGAAAATTCTCTTTAACTTTCGATATTTAGACCTCTAAGCCTTAAGATGCTTATTTAGGTATTATTTTATGCTATATTAACAGTAGTTTTTAACTAGTCTATAAGTTAATAGGTAAATACTTTATTTATCCCTTTTTATTATTATTATATAGTATATACTAATGCTTATATATATAGCTTTTAATGAATTAAAAGAAGCACACGTAGGTGTTTATATATACGATGAGTTTCTAAAAGCTATTAATATTTTTAATAACTTAAAAATAGAGAATATTTTTAGGTAAGTAAAGTAAAATAATATATATATACTAAGTAACTAATTAATAATTTCATAGTATTACTAGGGATAACGCTAGTAATAATAATACATTCTTAGAATCTTTTAGTAATAACTATAATATTATTACTAATAAAGATTTTAATAATAATATTAGATGTATATCTTATATTATTAATATTATTGCATAAGATATATTAAAGCGGTTTATATCTTCTGCTAAAGAAGAAGAAGATCTATTTAACTATACTAATAATACTATTAGTAATATTAGTAGTAATAACTTAGAGCTCCCTTTACTACTAGATAGTAATCTTACTAGTAAGTTATATAAAGTCTACTAAACTTATATAGTTATAGTATATAATATTAAAATAGCTATATTAGTAACTATACTAACTTAATATTTTTAGCTTTAATTACTAGACTAAGACGTATAGCAGTAATAATTAAGTATATAGGAGAGTTAAAGCGCCTTTTAATAGAAGGTATAGATAAAGTAAAGAGAGATAATATCTTAAAGAAAAGCTTTAATAAGCAAGTTATACCTATAGGTAAGTTATATCATTACTTATTTAGTTATTTTAATAGCTTATTATACTTCTATTATACTATATATTATACTATATATTATACTATATAATAGAACTACTATTACTTTTACTACTTCTATTTTAGTTATTATAACTTCTTTATTATTATTACTAACTATTATATTCCCTTTAGATAACTCTACTAAATAGAACTCTACTTATAGAATGATTTCTACTACACTAGAGTTAAAATCACCTCTAGAGTATATCTATAAGATTACTACTAATAAAGAATATAAAAATATATTCTTATCTAAAAACGAATGGATTGCTTTAAAAGAACTAAAGTCTATTTTCTATATTTTTTTTAAGCCTTCTATAAGGTTACAATTAGAGTTATATATTAATATTAATAAGGGATTACTATATATATATACTATATATAGTAAGCTAGAAGAACTAGTTACTAAGTTTACTAATAATAGTTTATAAACGCCTACTTTAGTAAGTTTATTATACTTATTACTTTCTTACTTTATTTCAAAGTAAATAACTTTATACTAATTAACTATATATAGGCTTCTTACTATACTATTTATATTTCTTGTATAAATAAAGGTATTAAAAAGCTTAATAAGTATTTTCCTAGAAAGATTTCTAGTGAATAACTTAATAAGTATAAGCCTTATATTCTTGATATATTATTAGATCCTAGATTAAAGTTAGAACACTTTAAACCTGGAAATCTATTATACTTTTACCCTAGTATAGAGCAAGACGTTATAGACTTACTAGAAAGTGAATATAACTTATAAGTAATTTTATTAACTAGACTAATAGTATTTTAATACTATTAAAGCTTTATATAAGATTTAGTATACTAATATATCTTTAATATAGAGTTAAGCAAGAAAAAGAGGATTTAAATCCTCTAGAAGATATTTTTCACCCTAATAATAATAATAATAACTCCGATTCAGACAATGACTTTTATATTAATACTAATAATACAGAGGTTAAATTTACTACTTATTTAAGAGAGTTTAACTTAGTAAAATCAGTAAGTTAAGCAGTTACTAATATTTCTATTAATTCTACTACTTATAAGTTACTTATAACTTATAAGTAGTTAACTACTAAGTTATAATATACTAATAAATATAATAGATAGACCCTTTATTATACTGGAAAAATAATAGCTTAACTTAATCTATTTTATCTATTATAGCTAGAAGATACTTAGCTATACTAGCTACTTTAGCAGTAGTAGAAAGAGTTTTTTCTATTTCTAGTAATATTATTACTAGAAATAGAAATAAGTTAGATAGTAATACAGTTAAGCAGCTAATGCTACTAAAAAACTGGAAAATATCTAACTTAAAGGACTTAGAAGATAGTTATAATACTAGTAAAGAAGAGCAAGAAGAAGAAGAGGATTTAGAAGAGTAGTACTTTATTAGTTATTAGTTATTAGTTATTAGTTATTAGTTATTAGTTATTAGTTATTAGTTATTAGCTATTAGTTATTAGTTATTAGTTATTAGTTATTAGTTATTAGTTATTAGTTATTAGTTATTAGTTATTAGTTATTAGTTATTAGTTATTAGTTATTTAACTATACTTTAATTTCCTCTATTATCTTATACTATATTAGTTTTCTTTACTTTCTTTAATAAAATCTTACTTACTCAATATATTAGAGAAATAGATAGTTATATAAATAGATACTATAGTTATATATAATAACTTACTAAGTATAGTTTATTTAAGGACGTTCTAGTATTAGTATAGTAAATTAGTATAATACTATATCATAATATAATTTTTCTTTTACTTCTATTTATTTCTATTTTTTTTTATTTCTTTCCTATATTTATTTGCTTAGTAAGTATACTAATTAGTATACTAATTAGTATACTAATATTAATTAGTTAGTATTAGTATAGGTCAATACTAAACTAGTTAGTATTAGTATAGGCCTATACTAAACTAGTTAGTATTAGTATAGGCCTATACTAAACTAACTAAACTAATTTTCAACCCTGCCTACAACCTACAAAGCCTGCGATCTATCCTTAGAGGTATTATCTCTATCATTATAAATCACTTCAATACATCATTATACTACTCACATCTTCCCCACTTTTATCACGTGATTTCCACTCTTATACCTATCTACCTAATCACATCTTAGTAATACTTATAAGTCTATTAGGTTATAGGACTTCTACTAGTAGTTTTTTTACTAACTATAGTTACCTAGTACTTAATAAAGATAGAATACTTTTTTTAGATACCTACTGTTTTATAGGTAAGAAGGGTAGGTATTTTAGGAGTAAGGCTAGGTGTAGGTTAGTCTTTTTAAAGCTAATTGTTTAGGGAGGTATCTTTAGTAGTAGTAACTTTATTAGTGTAATTAAGGGTAGCTTAGATATACCTATCCTATAGGGCTTTATTATAGGAGTTAAGAAACTTATTAGAGGAGGGGAAGTTAAAGTTAACTTAAGATAGCTTAATAGTATTATCTAGGTTAATAAACCTCTAGATATCCCTAGCCTTAGAGAGGTAATATAAGGTATTATACTAAGGTAGTTAGTCCTTTTGTATAGTAAGAGGGCTATATAGCTTAATAGAGATGTTAACTATAATAGATATAGAGGTTAAAGTTATAGTAAGAAAGAAGATATAAAAGAGAGGTTTTTTAAAGGATAATAACTAGCTAAATAGTAAATTAGTTAGTATAGTAATAAATTAGGGAGTAGTTAGTTAGAGCTAGGCTTATAACTATTATTAGAATAGTTATCTAGGCGTAGAGATTATTAGTTAAAAGTAGCTTAAATTAAGAGTAAAGAAATAGCTTTATAACCTCTATCTAAACAGGTGTATAAAGTAGAGCTTTATGTTATGTAGAGTAAGGGTTAGTTAGGGTGTATGTAGACTATCTATTGTTCTAGGGCTAACTAGGCTAGACTAACTGTAGTAGACTTTACCTATTGTAAGAGCATTATAATAATAAACTAATAATAACTATAGCTTAGATATATAGTATGCTTACTAATAGCCTTAGTAATTACTCTCTACTATATATATATATAAAAGGGCTAGGCTATTAGATTAGCTCTTAGTTAGTTAAGTACTTCTCTTAATAGATATTATACTTTTATGCTTCTAATATATAATAAACCTCTTAATTAAATTATAATAAATTTAGGAATAAGCTTTTACTTCTCTAAACCCTACTAGTTTACTAAACCGATATCAATTTATATTAAAGAAGCCTTATTTAAGGCTAATCTTAGCATTAGAAATGCGTTGAGATAATGTACCCTACTTTAAACAAAGCTTTTTCTAAGAGAATATATTAGAATAGGGGAGTTTAGGTGTAAGGGCTATATTACTGGAAAAGGTTTAGCTAAAGGCCTCGACTAGGGAGGATATTAAGAATAGGTATTAGTAAAGATATAAGATATAATCTAGCCTTTTCTATTGGCTAGCCTATAGGAAGAGTTTTGTCTATACCTATAGAGAAAGATAGAGATATATAGGGTTAGGCTATTATAACGCTAGGCTATTGCTAAAGGTCTAGAGATCTCTTTCTAACTTCTTTTAATTACTTATATAATGCTATAGAGACAGCCTTATATCTTAACGCATAAGCTTAAAGAAACTTTACCGCTTTTAATATATCTTAAGGGACTATTATATTTTTAGCCTTAGGTAAAGTAGTAGGCTATCTAAGAGCATTAGGCTGTTAGGAAATAGTATACGATAGAGTAAGTAAGGCGCTATATGTAGGGTAAAATAATAAAAGTGATGTAGATAATGTTTGCATTTTTTACGTATAGCCTAAATAACAGTTCCTTTCACATAGTATAAATTCAAAGCACCTTTATACTAGCATTTACCATATTCCTTCAAATATAAAAGGATTTTCTAGAGTGCAACGTAGCGTTACTAAACCACTCTCCCACCCAAGTGTAGAGTTTTCTACACTTATATCAATTTCCACATAACTTATTGTCTTACCAGTGCTAAGAAACGCTTTCCAAGTGACTTGAACCAGTCCCATCTCTTCAATTTGGGGCCATAACGGACTTGAAGGTGTTATTCTTACACGTCCAAGCGTTCTGTTTCTTGGGTCCCGGTCGCCAAAGTTTTGTTTAAAAAAATGAATAGCTTCGTCGCTAAAAAGAAAAACGTTCCTAGCCTGTAATAACCAAATATCGTTTAATGGAATCTCTAAATACTTGTTCACAACAAGCTTGATAATCTCATAGAGAGGCAGCATATCGGCATGTTTCTGCTCATAGTTGTTCCAAGCTTCTCTAATAGATATCGCTTCGGACGATATAAGAAGCTTTGTAACTGGGTAGGAGCCTGGGGGGTTCTCTAGCTGGTGTGTAGACTGTGGGTAATCTGTAGAAGGATGTGTGTAATAGGGTGTGTGTACGTTGTAAATATATAAATCTTTTCTCACAGTGTAATCATCGTCCTCGTACCGAAGACCATGCTCTATATATCCCTTAGCAGCAGATTTATAGAAAGATAGTAACCTAAAACAAAGAAGTAGATATATAGAGTATATTTTAAAAGATAGGATTAGGTTAAAAGCGGTTCCTACCTTAACTTACCCCCCCTATAGGATCTCCTCTTACCCCCCTACAGGGTATCCACTAATTAGCAGAAGTACTATAGGAAGTACTACATAACAAGAAATATAACTTATAACTGTAAGTAGTGTATTTTATTTACTATATATATATCTATACAGAATTACAATATATTTATATTCCTAATACAATTAAAATCCTACTTAATCTTCCCTTTTTATTACTAACTAAAGAACTTAACTTATAAATTATAATTATAATAAATTAATTATAATTCTATCCTAAAGGTATCTAGCTTAGTCTACGTAATTAATAGGGAAAGGCTTATACTAGAAATACTTATTAGGAAGGTTAGGCGTCTAGTCTCTATTAGGCGCCTAGTAGGGGCTACTAATAACAGTAGAAATAGCGTAATTAATATAAGAGAAGTTATATTTTCCTTTCTCTATTATTATATTAGTAATATAATACTATAATATTATAATTAATTAACTTACCTCTACTAAAGGCCTCTATATAGGAAATATAACGCTTTCTTAAAGATACTCTAATAGCCTTAACCTCTTACTAGTTATAGATACTCTTTATAGTAATTTACTAGACGCTAACCTTAATAAGTCTTAAGTACTAGATAGGATAAGCCTATAAATATATTAGAAATATATTTAAAATATAAAGTTGCTATAATAAAACCCTTACTATTAACTGCTTATATTCTAAAGCGTTTTGCTGCTTATTTTAGCCTATATAATATAGGTAGTAAGGTTAGCCTTAGCCTTCTTATACTCCTAAGCAGCCTTCTCTAAATCATTATAGGCCTTACTAATAGCCTTAGGGTTAGCTAGCTATAATTATATTACTATTATATTTAGACTATATTAGGAAAGCACTTATATTCTAGTTTTTAGCTTTAGTTATAGCCTGCTTATACAGCTTTACCTATTCCTAGGCAGCCTTAATAGCGTTTTTAGCTTTAGTAATAGGGTTTTAATTAGCCTTAAGTAAGTAAATATATTAGCTTTATAATAACATAATAATAAAGAGATAATATAAACCTTCTTAGCAGCAGCCTTTTTAGCAGCAGCCTTTTTAGCAGCAGCCTTTTTAGTAGTAGCCTTCTTAGTAGCAGCCTTCTTAGTAGTAGCCTTCTTAACAGCAGCCGTTTTCTCTTTATTAATAGCTTTAAGACGCTTCTTCCTTTTCTCTATTAATATATAATACTAAGATTATATTAGTAATATATTTAGAGTATAATAGTAAAATATAATATTTACCTTTTTAGTATTAATAGTATTACGTTTAGCCTATAAGGTAGTATCCTTAGGGGCCTAGGGGGCTAAGGGGGCTAAAGGGGCTAAAGGGGCCTAAGATAATGTAATTATATTAGTAATATAATCCTTTTATAACTAAGACCTTTAATATATATTAAGGTAACGCTTTTTCTTTATAGGCTTAGAAGTATTAGAGGCCTAAGTAAAGATTATCTAATTATTATTTTTATTAAATACTTTACTAGCGGTATTTATATCTATATACTACTTTTAGAGGAAAGCTAAAAATATATTAGATATATATTATAAATATATTATAAATTAGTATACTTATAGATAATTTTAACCTTATTACTAGCGCTAGGATAGCTACTAGTTCCCTTCTTAAGAGTTTTGTTAGCGTTAAAGGCTATAGCAGAAGGGTTAATAGTAATATATATACTTTTCTCCTTAGTAAAGTAACTGCTAATATAATAGAAGAGTAAGGCGCGCTTAAGGGGGCGCTAATATTATATTAGTAACATAATTAGTATATAATTAGTATATACTAAGCGTATAAATCTAAAGGAGGGGATTATATAATAAAGGGGTAAAGTATAGGCTTATCCTTAGTGCTAAAGTTATAGTAATAAAATTACTTACTAGGGAAAACAGTAATCTAAGGCTTATTCTATAATTTGTTAGTGTTTCTATTATAATAAGATTAGAATAGGAAGTAGTATTTATATTACTGTAAGGGTTAGTATTACTATTATAGATCTTATATCTAGGGGGGTAGTAGTATGCTTAGGTTACTAACTGTTAGTGCTAAAGCATTAGATTAATCTAGGAAAAGTTAAAAATATGTTTAGATTATAAAAAAAGTATGTTTCTTACTATAGCTAGATCTATAGTAGCAGCAGTATAGTTTAGGGTAGTTTAGGGTATAGTTTAAAGGGGTAGTATAAGGTAGAGGTAGTGTAGTAGTAGCAGTAGGAGTTATAGTAGGTTGTAAAGGGGTAGAGAAAAAGAAATTATTCCTAAGGTTAAAAGGATATTATATTTTAGTAAAGTAGCCTATACTTATTACTTATAATAACCTAATAATTGGTAGGCTAAAGTAAGGTAGCTACTACCTACCTACCTAGCCTCTAACTAAATAGACCTACCTTTTATTTCCCTTAAGGTAGGAGCTACCCTATATTAACCTTCTTCTATAGGAAGTTAGAAAAAATTTTTTAAGAAGATTTTTCTCTAAAGATTTCTTACTAGCTTATAGTAATTAAAAGCTTTAAAGAAAAGTAAAAAGGTCTATATAAAGGTCTTAGAAACCTATTAATAATGCATTTAAATTATAATTCTTTAAGGTCCTTAAAATAGTGCTAAATTAGATCTTAAGCTAAGTATATTAACTTAATTATTACCTTATCTAATTCTAATTCTAACAAAATAACTTTTAGCCTTAATACTATAAGAAATATCTTTAACTTTAATAATGTCTAGTAGAATAGCCTACGTTTACTATAGCCTAAGATAGCTCTATAAGAGTTAAGTCTAGAGAAGTATTCTATAGATTTAATATAAATAAGACTAATAGAGAAGCTCCTATTCTTTATAAGAAAAGGGTATATATTTATATATAATAACAATATCTTTATATTATAATCTTATTATAATTAGACTATATTTACTAACTAGATAATACTTTTAAAGTATATTTAAGGATACTATAAAACGCGCTATACTATTAGATAGCGTAGCCCTCTAACTAGTAAGGATATTATAGAGATTAAGAGTAAGTTTTTAATATTATTATAATATATTTTTAATACTACTTACGTATTTTAGTATTCTACTACAATTTACTTAATAATCCTGCTATAATTAGCCCCTTAGGAATTAATACTATAGTCTCTAATATAAGTAACTCTAGTAGTACTAGTGTAGAGGACTCTAAGACAAATTTAGAGGTAGCTTAAGCTTAAGTATCTATAAAATAATCTTACCTATATAATCTACTTCCTAAAAGGGTAAAACGATATTATTTATAACCTACCTCTATTATAATTAAATTAGAAGGTAATCCTAATGTTATTAATAACTTAGAGCCTAATAATATAAGTACTTACCTTTTAGCTACTATAATAGATAGTAATAAGGTAAATAAAGGAGGTTATAAGGAAGGAGATTATAAGGATAGAGATTATAAGGATAGAGATTATAAGGAAGATTAAGAATTATATCTATTAATCGTAGAGTATCCTAATTAGGTATATATTATGCTTTAAGTATGTTATTATTATAACTCTATAATGCCTTTCTTACTTACTAGTTTAGGCTATATTACTTCTACTTAATTAGAGTAGTAAAGATAAAGAGCCTTTACCTTAGTTATAAAATAGATAGGTATAGTTATCTACTAAATATAGTATATATTTTACTAATAGGTATACAGCCTAATATACAATAAATATAATTCTGTATAGGTATTTCTATAAGGGAAAAATGCTTGTTATATAAGTTAGCTAGGGGGAAAAGTTACCCTAACTTAATATCTAGAAGAGATTTAGGTTATAATGCTTAGAAGCTGTATATCTATAAATAAATAGATATATGTTATAACTATGTCTCTATTATAATCTTATTATGCCTTCCTTATTTATTCCCTTGTAGTTGTAGTTTTAGCTTAAGCTCCCTTACTTTTAGTTTCTATAGCTCTAACTTTACCCTAACTTACTCTATTAAATTCTTACTAAGCTAAACTTTATTTTTCTTTTTCTTCTTTTCTTACTAACGCCTTTTATTATAGTAGTATTATATTAATATTATGCTTTTAGTATCTATACGTTAGAAAGTACTTACTTTTCCTTTCTTAGATATAGCGAATTTCTAGGAGTAGGTATACTAGAAGAGGATATAGGTAGGATATTATTATCTTCCTCTATAAAAACAACTTTATAGTAAAGAGGTAAGCTTAGAAAGTTAACCTTATTAGTACTCTATTTTTTCCCTTAAAGAGTAGTATTAGTATTAAATATCTAAATATATATTAAATATATATTAAGTATATAAATACTTACTGTTTTATAGCGTAAGTAATTTCTTAAAACGCTTTACTAGACTTCTAAGTAAGAAGCTTAGTATAACGCTAGTCTTCTAAGCTATCTTATCTGCATTTACATATTTATAGTTAATAATCTAAGCCTTATAAACATTAGAAAGACATTAAGAAAACATAATCTAATTATACTCTAGGACTTATACCTATACGCCTTTAGCTAGCTTAAGTCGCTTTCTAAAAGTATATTTATACTAATAGATAGCCTCTATAATATTTATATAAGGCTATACTATATTCTATATTGTTATTAGGATTAGTAAAATATAGCAGTTAAGGTAGGTTTATAGAGTGCAGTTTGCCTTATAACTTACCTATTTTAAGATTCTGTTATTACCCTAAGCTTTCCCTAGATAAATGTTTAGTATATATTGTGATTATGTTTTTATTATGTATCTAGGCTTACCCTTAATTAGATTAATTATAGCTAAATACTTTTCCTTACTCCTTAACTTAAGTAGTGATATTATTATACTACATAGCCTATATTAGTAAGTAATTATAGGATTGCTTACTAGGCTAAGTAGCTGCTTAATTCCTTATTAAAAGTATACTTTATAAAGAATTATAGTTTTATAGATATACTATTACTACTCCCTTTACTAGGGATTAATTGACTAGAGATAGCGACTAAATCTTATATACAGTTAGAAAATAATAGGTTACTAATATAATCTTACTTACTAGAGAGCTGCCTACTGTCTTAGTCTAAAATAAGGGCTTTAATATCCTATTTAGCATTAGGGTAAAAATATTACTATCTTAGAGGTTTTTTAAGATACTTCTCCTAGAGAAGATATAGCTGCTTAAAGACTTTAAAATAGAGTTGTATAGATTCCCTATTTATAAAGAAGTAAAGGTAGGTCTTAACTAGAATATATTATTATTATACTCTTAATACCCTGTATATATAAAACTTACCTTGCTTTGTAATTAGTAAAAAGCTAGTAAAAATAAGTTCTTAGCTGTCTTTACCCTCTAACCTCTTAAAAGATATATCTACCTCTATAAAGCCTTGTTTTTAAAGAAGCTGTAGTTGTTCTGGATAATAATAGTATATAAGGTAATTTATCCTATTAAAGTAAATATCCTGAATATATTTAAATATGTTAATAATATAACTAAAGCTAGATTTAAGCTAGTTATACCTAGGTATTATTTCCCTTTTTAATTTAAAATTGTTGTATAATAGTATGTATACTGTTTTAATAGGGGTAAAGAAGGGCTTACAACTTATAGATTAATCTCTTGATTTTATTAGTCTAGGTAAGGGTTTTATAAATGTTACTTAAAGCAATTATATTATACTCCTAGAATAGCTTTTGTATAATTAGGTTAGAAACTAATCTACCTATAGAAATATATATAAGTATATATTAATATGTTTTAATTATAATGTAGATATACTTACTATATATTAGCTTAGGGTTACTAATCTCTTTTATTATAAGAAAGAGCTTATTAAGATATCCCTCTAGGATGTAGTTAGGTATAGGTAGTGTATAACTGTAGACTCTAATTAATATCTACGCTGTAGCTAGAGTCTTTTTAAGGTCTTTAGGGATAATAAGCTTAGATTTATAAAAGTATCTAACGCGCTAAAGAGTTATGTTATTGTTAAAGTATAGCTTATCTATATATTAAGTTAAAAACGTAATAGTTTTATAATATTTAGTAGTATACACTTACTATACTTTTTACTCCTTGTATAGAGTCCTAAAACTGTGTAATATGTATTATTACTACTTAAGGTACTACTAATTGCATTAGTACTAGGGCTTAGTGCGTTAGGTAACTGCTAGTTAAGATTATAGTTATTAAGTATCTACTTTTATAGAAATAGCTAGATTTTATTAGACGTAAACTTAGCTAGTACTAGGCGCTAATAGTGTTTTTATCCTTTAGTGTAACTTAATGTATAGTAGTTATATTAAATTAATAGTGTATATAAATAGTCTAACTGTATTATAATAGTATTAGTATTAATATTATATTATAAAGATAGTAGACTTCCTTCCTTATAGTTTTATAAGTAGGAAGGGGGTAGTAAGTAGTTATATAAACATTATAAGTATTATACGCCTTAAACTTTTCCTAAATTGCTCTAAAGTACTAGATTACGCGGTGCTAGGTAGCTGCTATTAAAGGGCTAATAGTAAGGTAGTTGTTTTGTTCTTGTCTTTACTGTATATATTTAAGGATTATTATAGGGTTAGTAATATTAATATATAGCAGCTTTAGATCTAGTTTTAGGTAGTATTTAGCGCTAGAGTACTTTATTACCCTCTAGGTGCACTCTATACTAAAGAACGTTAAAAAGACTGTTTTTTTATAACTAGGAGCCCTAGAGTAGCTATACTAAACCTATTTAAAACATATTAGGAGTATAATATATATATAGTTTTATTTTCTAACTTATAGAGTTAAGAATACTATTAATCCTAGTTTAGCTCTTATCTTTAAGATTAATAATATATATAATACCTTCTTTAGAAGTTAATAGGAAGTTAGGGAATAATTTATATATAAATACTTCTTTTGCTGTAATTAGATAGCTTTTATTAGTTAGAGATAAGAATATTATATACCTAGATACCTCTTCTTCTACCTCCTATATAGTGAATATTAGCTATAATAGATTATATTAAATATATATTTATAAAGTATTACCTTAATCTTTTTATAATACTTTTCCTATTAGTTATTAGATAGATCCTATAATTATACTTAGTAGATATATTTAGTACTACTAGGAGAAAAACACCTTATAATTTTAGTAAGTTCTAGATCTAGCTTATTATATAAGTCTAGGTCCTTATCTAGTATCTCTTAGTTACTCTAGAAGGCTAGAAGCTATAGTTTCTTTAAAAAATCTATTTATAGATTAACCTCCTATAATAATAATAATATAATTATAATCTTATAAATCTTTACCTATCCTATAGTTAAGTAGCTAGTTAATTAACATTAATGTAGGTGAGGGAGTGTTTATATTAGTAATTAATTTAGTAATTAGGTAAGTAATATGTTAAGTGATATGTAGGTAAGTGATGTATGTAGATATGTAGGTATAAAGTTGTTAGATTATACTAAAATTATAATCGAAATGCATAAATAGGTACTTAGAAAGGACACGTTATAAGTAGAATTCTAGTCGACTACCCCCTCTATTTCGGGTTTAGCGCTGTGGGTTTTGGGTGGGGGGGTTAAGAGGAGATCCTATAGGGGGGGTAAGTTAAGGTAAACCCTGGGTTAAAAGCGCCTGAGCTTTAGCGTTATAAGTATAGCCTTAATAGAAAAAGTTTTAAAGGGATTTTAATACTATATATAGACGCTTCTTCATTAAGTAGATCTCTAGATGTAGTATTTATAATTACTTAATCTCGGTAGAATATTGTATTTAATTACCTACTTTCTGTTCATAAGGCATAGAACTAAGATCTTAAATTACTGTAATATCTTTCCTAATCTTATTCAGTAGGTAGTAAATTGCTAGCCCTCCTATATTATATTACTAGTCTCTGAATTCTTACAGAAGGCTGCCACTATAGCTACGAATGCCACTAATTTAACTAAAGACTTAGTCTTAACATTACTCTATTAGGGAGGAGTAGAATAGTACTAAGGTACCCTATTTTCTACGTTATACCTCTAGTCAAGGTTAGCTAGCACTACCTGTTAAACTTATTTAGCAGTAACTGTATAACAATAAATATTTATATATTAATTAGGTGTATAAGTAACTAGGAAAATTCTTCCCGAAGCCCCTATATCTATACTTCTTACCCCTTTATAGTCTACTATAGATAGCTCTACTTTTAGATAGCTAGATCTATTAAAAGCATTGCGATTATTTGAATGATAACTGTGTAGTAATTAGTGTATTTATAGACTTCTATGTAAATAGGAAGCTCTTAATCCTAACATCCATGTTTTTAATTTCTAACCCCTAGGTAGTCTAACACAGAATGTTCTACTTAAAGATTGCTGTATCTGTTAACAGTATATATGCCTAGGAGCTTTAGTTATTATTCTACTGCGTAGAGAACCCCCTTCTTATAGAGGGGGCGAAGAAATAGGCTTGCTAGTTAGATAACAGGGTTACTACTCTATCTACTTTTTATCCTAAAGTAGCGACATAAAGATTTATAAGTAAGGTCTAAAAGAAAACTATTAATAGTGATTGGAATAATTATAGTACAGTAGTAGTAGTTAATTAAATATATATTAAATGTATTATGTATGCAAAAGCCCTGCATCAGTAGTCTGCGTACAGTCTAGCTAGTTACATACTAGCTGTCGCAACTATATAGTATAGAACAGGGGATAATAATGCAGGTGCATTAATGCTGAAGCTTTTACTTTATGCTATAGTTAGTTACCCTAACTAGCTCGTTACATACTATTGCTGTCTAGGCTAGCAGCTGTCTTAACGTCTAGACTAGCAGCCCTATCACTGTCTAGGGATTTAATTATTAGCC
The DNA here is from genome assembly GCA_005350895.1 of Colletotrichum tanaceti. Taxonomy (NCBI): domain Eukaryota; kingdom Fungi; phylum Ascomycota; class Sordariomycetes; order Glomerellales; family Glomerellaceae; genus Colletotrichum; species Colletotrichum tanaceti. The sequence goes on from PJEX01000007.1 coordinate 163,687, forward strand.
TTTAGCGGCTTTATAGGCTTTGTAGGCTCTATAGATAGCCTTACTTTAAGCAGTAGGTAATAGCAAAGTAGTAGTATTTAGATGTAAACAGGTTTGCAAATTGTGATTTCGCTAGCGAAAGAGTAGTTAACATAGACTAGCAAGGATTTTGTCGAATAATAGGGATTGTAATAGTAGTGTATTATGTGTAACTTAGAGGGAAAAGCGCCTTAAAGTCCCTATTCCTTATAGGCTATTTGATAGGGGAATCCTAACATAATTATAGTGATTTAATTAGTTAAATTACCTAAAAAAGTAGGGGTAGAATCTCTGCGATTACCTAGTAAAACCCTGTCTTTAGGCGCTTAGGCTTCTTAGCGAATTTGCTGTTATTTCCATATACATTTACTATATTTAATATACCCCCTTAGCGCTACCCTAGTACCCTCTTAGTAAGAGGGCTACGCTAAAAAACGTAAATAGTAGTATATTATCCTTTAATATCCTATACACTATCCTTCTCTATTATCTAACACTATTTCTCCTTATTAGCAGTTAATTTATATGCTCTATTTACCTCTAGAAGTATATATTTATTATGTATATTTAATTATAAGATAAATACTATAAATTGTAGTGTAGCTAAGGCCTTTATAAGCCTGTTAGCTGTTATCTTAGTAGACAGCTAGTATTTAACAGTAATACGCCCTTTAGTAACCTCTTAATAAAGCTAGTAATTATAGATATCTATATAGTAAAGCCTTATTTAGAGCTAGATAAGCTCCTTTATTATAAGACTAATAGTTTATATATTATTACAGCTAATATAAATTGTTAGTAACTTATTAGTAATAGTTTGCTTAGAGAGTATAGCTGCTACTCTAGGTGCTTATAGGAGTTATATATCTAGTGTATTAATTAGATAGCTTATAAAGATTACTTCTTTTACTGCTAATAAGAGGGTAAGTAGCTCTACCTCTATTATTAATATAGTAACAGTAGATTACTTATTAGCTTACTATAAAATTAGTCTACTAAATAGCTTTATTATATATACTTATAAGCTATAATAGTCTAGTAAGTTATTAGTAAAAGATATATCTAAAGTAACTTCTATTACATTATCTTTACTACCTAGATTAGCACTATATTTAAGGTAGAGGTATCTTATTAAATAGAGGTAAATAAGCACTTAATTTACAGCGTCTTAATATAACTTATTTAGGTTTTAATTAAATCTTATAAGGCGACTTACTGTAAAGGTAATATCTAGGTAAGTTATTACTGCTGCGTATAGGATAGTCCCTACTTTTTGTTAATAAAGGTTAACCTCCTATAAAGAGGCTATAGTATTACTAGGTATTAGTTCTTCTTTTACTATAGGGGAAGACTTAGTTACTTTACTACCTTTTAGTAGGAGCTTTATAACCTTATTATAGTATACTACCTAAGATAACTAGAGGCGTTAGGTTAATTAGTTATAAATAACTTTAATCCCTAGGAACTATTAGAGTAGTTCTCCTCCTTTAAGATAGTATTATAGCTAAAGGTTAGTAATCTCTACGTAAGCCTTTACCTTATCTTTATAGTAAAAAGTAAGTATATAGTTATCTATATAAAAGAAGAAGATAATATAACCCTTCTTCTAGTAGTAGGGCTTACTAGTTATTTAGTAAAAACCCTATAATTAGAGGCTAGATTTAAGGTGTTATTGCTAGAGGAGAGGGGATTGTCTAAGGCTATATAGGGTTTTTTAGAGGCAGTATATTTATCCTACTTTTTAATAGCCTAGCAGTATTTCTATAAAAATAGTCTTATTAATTATTATATAGATAAATGTATTAATAGCGTTATATTAGAGTAATTCTAGATTAAAGTAGGTAGCTATTACTATAAGTATTTTAAAGGATATACCTACTAACATAGCTATATAGGTATCTTATAGATCTTTTGCCTACTAATCGCTATAAATAACTAACCTTACTTTAAACTTAGTTAATTAACTGTATTTATTAAGCTTATAGGTATATACCTAATAACAGCTAAGAATCTTATAGCTGTTAGTATTACTTTACTATACTTCTAGCTACAATTATAATATAACGTGACTACATAAGTACGCTTTTTTTACTTCTTTAAAGTAGTCTTTATATAGATAGTTATATAACTTCCTATAAGTTAGGAGAGGGTATAGTAACTTCTAATGTATACCTATTAGCCTATAAGACTTTCTTTTAACCTCTAAGACTAATCCCTTAGGGTCCTTCTAACGTAAAGATAATCCTTTAGTAATAGCTTTACGCTACTTATCTAAGACTAATCCCTTAAATCTAGCGTCTTTTACATAAGGTGATTTATAGGTAAGCCTAGCTTTCTTTATAGCCTCTAAGATTAATCCCTTAAGGTAATTCTAAAGTAAAGATAATTCTTTAGTAATAGCTTTATACTACTTATCTAATATTAATCCCTTAGATCTAGCTAGTTCTATATAGGAGGATTTATAGGTAAGCCTAGCTTTTTAATAGTTAATAGTATATATTAGCTAAAAGGGGCTACCTTTACTTATAGGTTTATATTACAGTATACTAGATAGTATAGACGCCTATAAGCTACCTATTATATAGTCTCTAACCTTTTACTATAGGGTAATACCTATAAGAAAGGCTGCCTTAAGAGATTCCCTTATTAGTGTTAGAAAACTACTATAATAAGAAGCAATTATAACATTATTAGGCCTAGCTTAGTTTTTACTACTACCCCCTACATTAAGATCTAATATAATAGTGAAAAATAATGTAGGCAGTAATAGGGGAGGAGTTAGAAATAGAGTAAATTTTACCTAAGAGAATATGTATTTACTAGTTAATTACCTATTGTTTAGCGCGCCTAGTGTAGGTTTAGCATACTTAACTATTTTATTTACCTCTTTATTAGCTTCTTTATAAAGTAAGATTTTATTATTATTTAAGGTAGATAACTCCTTAATTTACTATTTAATTGCTAAGAGATTTATTTCTTAGATCTTATCTAGTAGGCTTTATAATAACCTATTAAAGGTTTCATTTTTATTAAAGATTACATTATAAGTAGTAAAAACTTTATTCTTTACTAAGTGCTATACGTAGAAGGAATTACTAAAGGTATACCTAACTAGAAATCTAATCTATATATATAAAGTAAGCCTTTAGTAACAGCTGCATAATAGCTAAGCGTCTCTAGTTATAGCGTAAACGCAGCAGCTATACGCTTAGATATATAAGAGATCTAGTTTTACGTTTAGTAAAGGATTACTATTTTTATTAAGTATAAAGAATAAATAGAAGAGTTAGTATAGAGACTTCTACCCCTAAGATACTAATAGAGTTTAATTATAAAGGTAGGTAGCTATAGTTATTATTTTAGGCTATAGGACTTCTAGTAGGTAGGCGCTAATACATATATAGTATACCTTTTACTTAATAATTATAGTGTTGGTTTGTTGGCTGGACCTTTCGGAGATAACAGGTGGTTATCGGGGTTAAGCGGTGGGCTGGGAGCTGCCCCACTTTTGGGCAGCCCATTTCCCCTGCGCCTGCCGCGCAACCCCTGCCGGTTATTTCCTTCCTCTTCATAGCCGAGTCACCACCAAGAAGAACCGTTTGTTCGAGCGAAAAACGCCCGCGAATAGATCAGTGTTGGAATCACTACACAGGTTCGGATAGGAAAGGTCACAGTGAAGCTATTCGCGGGCGTTTTTCGCTCGAACAAACGGTTCTTCTTGGTGGTGACTCGGCTATCACGCTGTTGTCGATACCTTCGAGATCGAGACTTTACGGGCATAGGGCTTCGGTCACTACCCCGTCGACATACAGGCATAGGGCTTCTCACGGAGTCACTACCCTGTAACGAGACGATCTCGTACCGGCAATACCATCATCACAACAACTCTCATTTCGACCACTTGACTGACGGTCGAGATAACCTCCCTTTCTCATTTTTCCCCTTCACGCGAGATCCTGACCTCTTCACCTTCATCAGAATTTTCTTGTGGTCGACGACTGAATTTTTCCTCCTTCACAACAACAACAACGAGATTTCGGTTCACTCGGTTCACTCGGTTTACTTCACCTTTTTCGACTGACGCGAAAACTCTGCACCACTTTCTTCTTCATCACGACTTGCTCTCTAGTACCTTCATTTTCCTCTCTTTTTCCTTACTTCACTTTTCACCTTTACCTGTTTTACCCCTTTCCTTCATTCTCACTCTGCGTCCCCTTATCTCGTCACTATGAGCGGCAACGGTGAAGGCTCGTCTCGAGAGCCTTCGCGGCCTCTAGAGCCTGCACGGTCTCGAGGGTATTCACAACCTCAGCCGAACGATCCTGGCACGCCTTCCGGTTCAACTCCGTGATCAATACCCTGAGGGCACTATCATGGAAGTGATGAAACCCCTGTATGGCATCGCTGAAGCTGGCATGTATTGGTGGGTCACCTACCACCAGCATCACAAGATCCAGCTCCTTATAGAAACTACCACATACGATCTATGCCTCCTTATAACGTCCTAGTAAAGCCCTGACTTTGCTATTGTGGGTATGTAGACTGATGATATAATTGGCCTCTTAGATGTATCCTTTAGTAAGCTAGAAGACTCTAAGCTAGAGGAGGCTGCCCTGCTAGCTAAGCTGAAGATCTACCTGTTATTGGAGATGCCCTTGATGTTTAACGGCGGCATTGTGAGTATGGCAGACAACAGATCGATTATCCTTATGTAGAAGGGATAAGGGAAGAAGATTAAGCTTATAGATTATGCGTTACTAATAGCTACCTACGACTATGTGACCTAGCGTGTGAGAGGGGTATATATTACGTTAGTGTGTTAGCTAGAGGCTGCTTTTAACCTTACTACTGCAGCTTAACACTAGAATCTAGGCCTAAAGGAGATTAACGTATTGAATTAACGTCTTAAATAGTAGTAGAAATCCTTAGATTAAGGGCTCTGTTATATCCTGCTTAATATGTCTACCCTTAAGGTTTTTGTCTTTATAGATAGGTCCTTTGTAAATAATGTAGACCTTTCCTTTTAGATTAGCTTTGTTATCCTGCTAGCTAACGAGATCCTTAATAAGGCCTATAATACCTTTATACTTACTAGAAATATAGTTTATTATAGTTCTACTAAGTTAAAGTAAGTTACCTAAAGTATGCTAGCCTCTAAGGTCTATAGAATAGTCTCTAGTGTAGATATAGTAGTAGCTATTACTACTACTGTAAAGATGTTTATAGACTAGCTAGGAATACCCTTACCCTCTACTGTAGTCTGTATAGACTTATATTCCTTATATAAGTGCTTTATAAAGCTTAGTACTACCTAGGAGAAGCAACTTATAATTAATATTATAGCGCTCTACTAGTTATATAAGATATGTAAATTAACTAAGGTATAATAGATTAACAGTAGAGATAACCTAGTAGATATAATAACGAAGAGTACCCCTAACGTAGCGCTAGAGAAGCTAGTTAATAATAACTCCCTTATAGTCTAAATAGAGGGATAGGTTAGTTAAACCTAACCCCCTATCTAAACCTAACCTCCCCTACGTAAGCCCTTATACTAAGCGTAAGATAAAGTTATCCCTTATACCTAACTTAAGAAGAGCCCTAAGGCTGCAGTTAAGTAAGGATATAAGGGATAGATAGGATAGATATTGTAAGGGAATATAGAGTTAATAGGAGGGATAGATAAGCAGTAGAAAAATTGTTAGATAAGTAGATATACCTCTAAAGCTTTAGCTAAAGAGAAATGTATGCGATTATAATGTTATAAGCCTGCTCTATCCCTTGCTGGCGACTGTATAGCCTAGGGACTTAGTATATGTGGAGGAAACAGGAGAAATAGGAGGATTGTAGAGATAGGGGAACTAGGGAATTAGGGATTACATAGGTTTATTATAGCCCTATAAAAGTATTATATTTCTGCTTTTATTACGTTTTTAGAGGATTTAGGCTAAGCTAATAAACCTAGCCTCTTATAATAAAAAGAGAGTGTATTTAGTGTTAGTTTGTTAGCTAGACCTTTTAGAGATAATAGGTAGTTATTAGGGTTAAGCGGTAGGCTAGGAGCTACCCTACTTTTAGGTAGCCTATTTCCCCTGCGCCTACTGTGTAACCCCTGCTAGTTATTTGCTTCCTCTTTATAGCTAAGTTACTACTAAGAAGAACTGTTTGTTTAAGCGAAAAACGCCTACAAATAGCTTTACTATAACCTTTCCTATCTAAACCTATATAGTGATTCTAATATATAGTAATTTACTTAGTAGTACTATTTTACGCTTAGGTATTTAGCGCTAATACTTTAAAAGTAAGTCTATAATTAAATAACGCTATTATAAGACGCTTATAGCGTATAATTTCTCTATTAGTCTTAATTACTTTAGGGGTTATATAGTACTTTATCTTTAATAGGGCTAGGAAGCCTAGGATAGTAGATTTAACTATATCTTAATGCTAGGTATATATATAGAAATCCTATATAAGGCCTGTTAATTAGTTAGTAATAACTATAGCTAATTAATACCTAGTGTAACCTTAATTAAAGTTATAGAAGTTAATAGCTAGGCGATTACTTAGCTTTATATTAGTAACTAATTTATAGGCTTAATAGCATACTTAGCGCTTTATCTTTCTAAGCCTATAAGTATTATAGTCTTATATAGTTATCTAGTTAATATTAGTAATGTATACTCTATAGGTAGTATTTATAATCCTTTATAGAGTATCTATACCTAGGTAGCTAAGTCTCCTATACTATATTGTAGTATTACTGTAAAGTAGGCGTTACCTTATTAACGTTATATATTTATTATATACTTACGGAGTAGGTACTACGTTATTAGTAGTAACGTATGCAGTAAAGGTAGTCTTTTTAGTATGTAATTAACTATACGTTTTATAGTAATTAAGTACTTATTAATTATTTCTTTCTTAGATATACCTAATTAGGCTAAAGTTAGTGCGCTAAAAGCAGTTATTTCCTAGGCTTATATCTTACTAGATACCTTACTAGTAAAGCTTAGTAAAGGAGATAAGGGATACTATAAAAGAGCTATAATAGATAGCGTTTTTAATGTATATCTTTATTAGTAAGCTATTAGTGCTTTTTACTATAAATTTAGCTATACTATAACCTTTAACTACTACTAAAGTTATACTAGCCTATAGGTAGTCCCTAATAGGAGCTCCTTTTAGGGTAATTGTTAGTTTGTTAGCTAGACTAATTAGAGTTAATAGGGTAGATTAGGGTTAACAGTAGCCTAGGCTAAGTAGTTATATCTACTTAGGTAAGCTACCCTACTTTAGTAGGTAGCCTACTTACCTACTTAGCCTACGCCTGCTGCGTACCCCTACTAGTTATTCCCTTCTTTCGTTAAGCCTAGTTATAATACTAAGAGATTATTATAAGATTTATAGTAATCCCTCTTATTATAATAACTTTAACCTAAAATAACCTATAACTTTTCTAACACTAATTAGTATTTAACCTCACTAGGTTATTTATAGATTAATAAGGAATTATTACTAGAAGAGATAATAGTAAGTGGGCTTTAATCCCCCCTATTAGTGCTAACTAGAGAGAACTAGTATAGGACTTTAATTCCCCCTAGTAACTAATGCGTCTATTACGCTATTGTTATTAACTTAAAGGCTTAGATCTAAGGGTATAGTTTAACTACCCCTTATAAGGCCCCCTTTTCGTTAACAATACCCTTATTAACTTAACTTATTAACTTTAACCCTTAACCTCTTTACTAACAGTTAAACTATTACAATAACCTTATTTTTCGATTTCTTACCTCCTACCGTTATATAGGAGGTACCCTTAAGATTACCTAACCTACTTCCTATTACTAGAATTAACCTTTACCCTTCTTCTATTTTTCCCTTTATTAGAATTTTCCTCCTTCCTTTACTTTACAGTTTACTTTAACTAAACAAAATTTTTACCTACACTATTTAGTTTACCTATACTATTTTTAGTTTACCTAAACTATCCTCTAAATAACCTCTCTTTTACTATTTTCTCCGCTTATACCTATTATTAATTTATATAACTCCTATTATAGCGGAAGCTAAGCCCTCTAACTGTAAGGAGGTAGGCCCTAACCTAGGCTCTAACTAAGGCTCTAACTAGGGCTCTTAATAGGGCTCCTAAGGCAGCTAAACCTATGTCTTAAGCAGTTATTTTCCTATTAGTAAGAATAGGACTATTAAAATACCTTTAACCTTTCTTTACTACATTACCCCTAAGCTATAGGATACCCCTAACTTCTTACTAGGTAAGGCTACGCTAGCAAGAGTTACTACCTTTATCCTTTAAGTTATTACTAAGTAGGAGATTAAGGGTACTTAAGGGTAATATCTCTAGCGTAACTTTATCTAAGAGTTTAATAGATAGACCTAAGACACTTTCTCCTTAGTAAGTAACTTTACTCTTAACTACCTTTAATAATACTTTTATACTGCTAGGGTCCTTATCTATATAGGTAGGGATATCTTAAAGGCTAGGGCCCTTAAAGAAGTCCTTTTTTAACCCTCTTTTTAGTATTAGACTAAAAAAGAATTTAACGCCCTTTATAAGTATAATACTACCTTTGCAGGTTATTATATTACCTAGAAGTTTATTAATAAAATTATAAGGCTACCCTTACTAGCTAACCTTACTAGGCTTAAGGAGTAGTCTTAACTTTAATAGCTGCTAACCTTAGTAAAGCTAAAGGTTATAACTGCTAGACTAGCAATTGTAAGCCTATTAGTCTACTAAGGTAACTTATAAGAATAGGGTCCTAATAAAGTTATTTAATCTACACTAAAGATACTAGCTTAACCTTAGTATAAGTAGGAGTAACTTCTAGGTAACTATTACTAGATCCCTTCTCCTTCCCTAGCGTTACTAGCGCTACTGCTTTAGTAGGCTACCCCTCCTCCTCTCTTCTTAAGTAATCCTATAGTTTATTACCTAAGCCTCTAGGTATCTAGACCTTCCCTACAACCTACTCCTGCTATTAATTATCATTAACAACAGCCTCCTGTTAACCTTAACAGAAACTACCTACCTAGTTACTTAGCAGGCACTTAACAACACTAAAGCACCCTATAGCAGCAGTACCCTTAGATAAGCTAGGGTAGTTACCCTTATGTAGCTAATTAAGGAGGTTACCCTTATATACCTAACTAGGGTAGTTACCCCCCTATAAGAGATAGATATTCTTATAGACCTAATTGAGGTAGTTATCCCTCTTTCCCTTTGTCTAATTAACCCTCTGCGAAGCAGCTAGGTAATCTTACTAAGCTGTATTTAAACTCTAACCTAAAATATATTAGTAAGAAATATAACATCCTTAACGTTAAGCTAGCTACCTTTCATAAGAATTATAAGAACGTTAGGATTAAAGAAGATAAGTAGCACTACACTATTACCTTCCCTACTATACTTAAAAGTAAGGTATCTAACTTCTATTATTAATATCTTTATAGTAAGGTAGCTTATACCCTCACTACGCTTATTACTGCTATATAAAGTCACTTTAAGACTAAAGAAACTATCTAAGACTACCTTAACAAGTAGTAGACTATTACCTTCTAATAGATATAGATCTCTAAGGTAGGCAAAAGTAAGACTAAGGGTAAGGTACTTAAGCTACTAATCTCTAAGTTTAACCTTATCTAAAAGGCCCTACCTAAGGAGTATTAAGGTAATAGATTTATAAGGTATTAATTAATTGCTGCCTACTGCAGTATCCCTAAGACTAAGCTCTACCTTTACAAGCCCTTATATACCTTAGAAGGTTTATGTAGTAACCTTTAGGTAGCTATTACAGCTAAAGAGAATAAGGCTAAGGCTTTATAGTACTTCCTTTATAAGCCTTATTATAGTTATAATTATTATAACCCTTTCCCTACGTAATACTTTACTAACTATACTTACTATAGTAACAGTAAGGAGAACTAGTATAGTGTCACAAGGAAATCCATAGTTATTTCAGCTTATTAATTTAGTCCCCTCACATGCTTATTCACGTAATATTATGTATTTAACTGCTCCTCTTTTTGTTACTTGTTAGTATAGTAGAATAAGCATCTTTTACCCTAAATCTTCTATACCTTACTGTATACTCTAACTTATAACAGTTATAAGCCTAGTTTTACTTGCTATTATACGCTACACTATAATACTTTACTATCTACTACCTTTAGAGCACTTATTAATTAGTCTACTATCTGCTAATATAACTAACTAGCCTATTAATCTCTTTTCTATAGTTAAGCTAATAAGCTAATATAACTAGCTAACTTAGTTCTAAGCGCTAAAATCTTAGTGTTAGGGACTAGGTATATAGGCGTTTATTAACCCTAACCTACCTAACGTCCTTTCTAATAATCTTACTAAAGAAGGGATCTTAATAATTAATTTCTTAGTAGCTAAAGCTTAAGCTACTAAGGATATATAACATAAGGGTGCTCTTATATCCTACCTCTAAGATAAAGAGGTATAGGAAGTAGCCCTAATTCCTGCTAATAGCTCTAAGAAACCTCCCTTCATATATATAGAGCCTACTAGATCTATTATCTTACAAGCAGATATCTTAGAGGATTAGAATATTGCTGTTAAAACTTATAGTATAATAGCTCTAGTCTACGCTTAATAAGTTAAAAGTCTCTACGCTATACTTAACTAGATAACTAAGACTGTAAGCGTTACTCTCCTTATAACTATATACCTTAAGGCAAGCACTAATAGTAAAGCTATAGTCTAGAGGACCCTTTATTATCTTAAAGCAAACCTTATACCTAATAACCTTAGCACTCTCTCTACTGTTAGAGAGGAGTATTAATAAGTCCTTGAATATGTAAAGGGAGGAGTTAACCCTACGCACTAGTATAAGGACTAGTAATCTGCCTACCTTTAAGTATATATATATAATATCCCTAAGGTCTAGGGTAAGCTTGTAGCAAAAGACTTCTTAAATGCTGTTTAAGTTAAGTTAAATCTAACTTAAGGAGAACATATATACAAAACACTTATTAAAAACCTTAAGCTTAGATGACCTACACTCTCTATTGTAGAGCTTAGGAGAATCTTTAGTGTTATAACTTATAATAACCTGTCTAGGAAAAGCTAATTTTAATCTAGAGCTTATTTAATACTTACTAGCTGCTCTAATAAGCGTATACCCTTAGCTTCTACCTCTGCAACTGCTTCTACTAATAACAGACTGTTAGTTAAGTGCCTATATAGTTAAACCTATAGGTAGCCCCTACATAACTGCCTTTACCTTTAGGTTTCCCTTATAGGGAAAAGCACTAGGGATTGCAGGGTTCTAAGGCTTCCTCTTGTTATTAAGAAACAGATCTAAAATAAAGTTATAACTAGTAAGTAGAAATCTATCTACCTAAAGCTTATTACACAGAAATAGCTTAAGCCTGACAGTTCCCTCTATCCTATACTACCTAAATTAAACAATTAAACTTAAAACTAAAACCCTCTAAAAAACGCTAAGGACCTAGGCTTTCCTAGCAGCATTATTGCAGTTACTATTAAACCCCTTCCTATTCTAGAGAGTTAACACGCAATCTTTAGCACTCTTATTAGCTCTTATCCTCTTTCTAAGAGCACTGTTATAGATACCTGTAGTGTAGTCTACCTTATTAATAACAAGAGCCTCTTAGAACCTAGATCCTATAAGCTGTCTAGCATAGATAACTTTATAGAAGTTAGTACTTTGTTACTTCCTGTGAGTAGAAGGGGAACACATATTATTAAGGGTATCGTTAATAGCCTATAGGGATTATCTACAGAAGATCTTACTCTTAAGAATGTTACGTTAGTAGAGGGCTTTTACACTAATATAGCCTCTAAGGCTCTCCTTCTTAATAGCAGTCTTTAGTACTGTAGTTTTAACTGTATAATACGCTACAGCAACCTTAAAAACAGTAATATAGTTATAAACCTTTATAGGAAGCATAACTTAGTCTTTATTTAATATAAACTGACTTCTAACTATCTATATGTATATAAGAACCTGCTTCCTAAAAGTCTAGTAGGTATTCTAGTATTTACTTTACATATAGGGTATAGAAAATAGAGGAGATCTTATTAAAACACATATAAGAGGGAGGATACTGCACTCCTTTAGTATCTTAGATTAGGTTACCTAGGTCCTAAGGGACTTTATAACCTAGTCTAGAAGGCAAGGGGGGTATGCATTAGAGGCCTATTACAGATTAAGTATAAAGACTGCAGTGCTGCGCACACAGAAAACGTTACCTTAAGAGGGCTATTAGAATTAAAGGTAATACACCTATAGTATAGGATTTACTAGGATCTCTTTAACTTCCCTAAATTACTGTCTAGGATAAGGTAGATCCTTATTGCCTATAATAAATATTTAGGCTTTATTATTACCTACCTACTTATACATAAGACTAAGTCTCTTATGCTTAGAGCCCTCTAGACAATTAAGGCCTAGGTATATAGGGAGAAAGGTCTTAATATCTATAAGTTCTAGTATAACAATAAGGCAGCAGTCCTTAGTCCTAAGGTTATAAGGGCTTATAAGATATAGACTGCCTTAGTTAGAATTAAAATTAAAATACTACTACTGTATATAAAGGAGCCTATTAGTGCTGCTAAATAGGTAGGCTATCTTATAATTATTAAGTCTATTAAGATATGTATTGCAGTATGTCTTCCTAAGGCGCTATATAATAAGGCAGTATTTACTATAGTCTATATTTATAACATTAGCCTATAAGAATCTAATAGCTAGGAGTCTCTAATAGAAACAGAGCTTAAATAGTACTAACATTATTTCTACTAGTAGCAGGCAGACTCTCTAGTACCCCCTAATAAGGCACTTTAACTACACTAGGGAGGACTCTATGCATATAGGTATAAGGCATACCTATTGCAATAAGACTAAGAGAAAGGCATAAGATAAAGGGATTTTAAGGTACTTCCCTATAGGTATATTAGATACCTAGTAGGTTATATGCTATAAACGCATAACCTATACAGGATCTAGGTTCCTGCGCTTAAGTAGGTTATTATAATATATAACGTAAGGTTTAATAAGAGCTCTTTCTATAATAAGGCTTATAAGAAAGACGCTATACAAGGCCTAGAAGCTTATAAAGTAACAGAGGTTATTAAAGAGTCTATTACAGTCTTAGACAATCTCCTTAGGTTACTTAGTATAATTGCTTCTAAAGATAATATATAGTCTCTAACGTTAACTATAGTGTTACCTGCAGTTAGAGATTAAGTAAGTCTTGCTTAAGACGTTAAGCATATAGGATAAGTGAGGGCAGTATCTAAAACGCTGACTGATGCTTCTATTCTTAGGGGTAGGATAGAGCCTACTGAAAACGCAACTAGGTTATTAACAGTTACTAGCAAAAGCAGTCTAGGTATATCTCATTTTACTGCAGATACTACTCTAACTAGCCTATTAGCTAACAGTAGGGTAGATGCTAATAGTAGTTCTTAGTTACAACCTATTAATATAGTTCTATTAAGTCCTAACTAATAAGTGCGCTACGCTATTGCAAAACTCTAGAAATAGACATATAGCAGGTATATCTACGCACTTCTTTAGGTTAATAAAATAACTGCATACTAGAAACACTCCTAGGCATGCCTATTTAGCACCTTTTTGCCTAATTAGCAGAAGGTAGAGGAAGAAAGCAACCTAGGATATAGGACCCTTTATAAGGTAGTTAGAGGAGCTGTTTATAGAGACTATCTTAAGCGCCCTTTAACTAGTAAGAATCTTAGGCCTTATAAGGACAACCTTATTAACCTACTAAACTACTAGAAGGATCTTAACAAGCTTCCTCCTAAGATTAAAGCCCTGTTTTATAAAGCTGCAGATATAGAGATAGGTAAGATCTAGGATAAAGGCATATAGGAAGTTATTAACTGTAATCCTTCTCTAGACATCCTTCCCCTTAAATAGATCTTTTTGTATAAATTTAATAAGGGTGGATGACTTAATAGATATAAGGCATGCGTCTGTGTATAGGGAGATTTATAGACACTAGATCCTTTATAGAGTACCTATACTTCTACGCTTGCAGCAAAGGCTTTCTAGATTATAATAGCCCTTATAGCTTAATTTAACCTTAAGATTAGGTAATTTAATATTATAAACGCATTTCTTAACTTAGTTCTTAATAACAACTATAAGATATTTATTAAGCTTCTAGAGGGTTATAAGATCCTAGGCAAAATTATATAATTAAGACATGCTCTTTATAGCCTACATAATGCTCTAATCCTCTAGTTCCTGACTTTTACAGGAGCTCTAAAAGATCTAATAATAGTTACTTATAATAAAGACTAGTGTATTTACTAATCAGCTAACAAGAAGGTAATTCTTATGTTCTACATTAATAACTTTAAAGTTATCTTCTACTGTAGTTATAAGAAGAAGGCAGACAAAATTATTGCTAGCATTATAGCTAAGTTTAAGATTAAGGAAAGCCTACTAGATTACTACTTAGGTATGCAAATTGTCTGCAATTAAAAAAATAGGAAGATTTACCTCCTTTAAGATACCTACACTAAAAGAACTGTAAAGCGCTTTAACCTTAACAACAGCCTATACCTATTAACACTACTTCCTTTCTTTAAGCTAGTTCCTAACAAAGGTTAAGTAATATAATAATAGGTAAAATGCTATTAAGAAATAGTAGGATTAGTGCTTTATATTATAATTATAACAAGACTAGATATTACGTTTATATATATATAACTCTTATGCTTTCTCACTAACCTAAGCTCTAGGTATATTATAGCTACTAATTAGTGTATATATTACCTTTATTACATAAGATTTATTACGCTTACCTTTAGCTACAACCTAAGGGCTTAATCTCTCCTTATTATAGGGGATATAAGCTTTACAGATAACCCTTTAACAAAGCGTTCCTTATAGGGATACCTTATTTACTTCTTTAGAGGTCCTATCTAGTAGAAAGCAGCATACTAGAATACAGTTACTATATCTACTATAGAGGTAGAGCTCCTCTGCCTTAAGTATACTGCAAAAGAGGTAATAGCTCTCTAGCGCCTTTTCTAGGATATTAATCTTACGCTAGACAATAAGTAGAAAGTGCATTATAATAACCTTTAGACTATACACCTAGTAGTTAACAAAAACAAATATGTAATAACTTAACTGCATTATATTAATATTTAGAATATATAGCTTTAATAAGAGCATGCAAAAGGGAGCTTCTCTATTATATATATACCTATAAATAAGATACTAGCTAATAGGTTAATAAAGAACCTATTATATGTAAAGTTTAAGGAATTCTGCTTAAGGCTAAACCTTAGCAATATATAACACTTAATATAGGATAAGTAGAAACATAGAATAATTTATATTATAGGCTATACCTAGCAAGAACTTAGTAACTACCCCTTAGGGCGCACACTAAAACAACTACTTTATATGCTAATTAAGGTAACAGCCTAGGGGAGCTATAAGGGTATCCCTAATAAGAGGCTTAACTGCCTTAAGGAGGTAACTTTTTTACTCCTTATAAGAAGTACTACTAGCTATAGTAGGCATAGCAGGGGTAGTAGGTATAGTAATAATAACTGCCTCTAGTAAGACAGCCTCTATAGGTAAGATATTAAATAGCACTACTAGCTGCTTTAGCACTACATACTCTAGAAGAGTATGTAGTACCTCTATAACTATAGGCTAGGGGGTAGGTAAAGGAAGGCACTAGTCTAAAATATTAGCCTCTACCTTATAGCTATAGTTAATTAAACTGTAAATTACAGTCTATAAATAGGATAGCTTCTATAATATATATTAGTACTAAACAATATAAAATATACATAAAACTTACAGTCTTCCTTGCTCTTCCCTTAAGCTTATCTCTAAGCTTATCTGTAAAGGCCTATAACATAGGCTTAATAGGTATATAGAATTAGGCAGCCTAACCACTAAAGCACTAAATATACTGTTGTCTGCTACCCTCTAGGTAATAACTAGTGCCTTAGCTATAAAGAGCAGCCTTTAAGTATAGGAGGTAGGGGATCTTATGCTCCTTTAGCTAGCTATTACCCTTCTTAGGAGCTATATATATATTAGAATACTTCTTAACAGCTAATATATATATATATAATAATATACTGTATAAGAAAAGGGTCTCCTTTCCCTTCTTTAAGGGAGTTATAAGCTTTTAGCCTATAAGATCTAGTTAGCAATAAGTTAATTAATAGTATTATACTACCTACGCTTTAGTAGGGGGTTATTATCCTTGCTCTTGCTTTTAGTCTCCTCCTCCTCCTTATTGTTTCCTGCCTCTTCCTCTTCCTCTTCCTCTTCCTCTAGGTTAGGGTGTAGAGACTTAATAACAAAAAGGGAATAGCCTTTAAGAAGGCTAGTCTTAACAGCAGCAGCAGCAATAGGGTTGTTAGGAAAAGCAAGGGCAGTAACCTTACCTGTAGCAGCAATCTCTTCCTCCTTAAAGGAGGTACTATTACTGTTAGCTAAAAACAAAATTAGTAACTGCTAATACTTATCCTGCATGTGTATAAAGGCAGACATATAATTTATCTTGTTAGTTATTTTGAATTTATCTATTAACTATTAGTAAATTAATTCTTATTAGCAAAAATATACTTAAAGCGTAAAAAATTAACTTAAATACACTTACTTTAATGTGAACAAGGGCTTGCAAAAGGAAGGAAGAAAATTTCGCTACAGCAGGCATTAGAAATCCTACTTTTAGGCACCTCTCACTACCTTTAGCTACCCTTATTTCTGCTTTAGGATAACCCTTAGCAAAATAAGGTTATTAATAAAGGCTACCTAACATGCTATAACAGTATAATCACTTTGTTATTTTATAGTTACATTTTACTAGCACTTAAGGGATTAATTCTAATATACTATTCTTGTCTATTTATGATTAATTTTAATTACTTAATTGCTTAAACAATTAGGGGGTGTGTCACAAGGAAATCTATAGTTATTTCAGCTTATTAATTTAGTCCCCTCACATACTTATTCACGTGATATTATGTATTTAACTGCTCCTCTTTTTATCACTTATTAGTATAGTAGAATAAGCATCTTTTACCCTAAATCTTCTATGCCTTACTGTGTGCTCTAACTTATGATATATAGCGCTAAGGGTAGTAGCTAGCTAGCTAGCTACCCTACACCTACTAATAAGAAGTATTATATATACTATAAGTAAGGTTATTATTTAATAAAGTATATATATAAGGAAAGAAGCTAGGCCTTTAATAAATATAGGGCTAATAAGCAGAAGGGGAGAATTAACTAACTAACCTATAGCGCTTTCCTAACTGAATTTAAAGGGAGTAACCCCTATAAGAGTAATAAGGAGATTATTTAAGATCTTATAATTAACAAAAGTCCTATTAATTAAGTCTTTTATATAAGTTTAATCTATTTTAGTAAGGCTAAGCTTAACAGTAAGGTAATTACTATATAGTTAGCTAATTAATCTTTTTCTTATTACCTAACTAAGGCTAACCCTAATATTAACTAGTATATATAAAAGTTATAGACGTCTTTATCTCTACCTTCCCTAATTAACTTAACTAACCTAAAGTTATTAATAACTCCCCCTTTAACCTTTTACCTTAATTAATACTCCTATAATATTTTCTAAGGTATTATCCCTAACACTAGCGTAGCTAGTTATTTAACAGCTAGTTACCCCTAAGTCCTTACCCTCTAATATATCTAGAAAACTACTAAGATTAATACTACTGCTAACAGGGTTAGCGTTTAATTTAGTAATAACCTACCTGTCCTAACAGAGGGTATTATTACTACCTTTACCCCCCTTAGTCCTATAGAGTTTTATGTAGTCTGCGCTAATACCCCTTTTCTCTTTTACCTCTATAATCTTAACTGCTTTAGGATTAAATTTAGGAATCTCTCTAATGTCCTCTATAAGGGAGATATCTCTATACCTATAGTGTAAAAGTAGGGTTATACATAGCTCCTTCTTAAGCCTAAAGAGACTATAGCTACTAGGAACTATATAACTAACATTAAACTCTACTGCCTTTACTGTTAATTTAGGCACCCTTTAGTCTATTAACTTTATAAGCTCCTTTATAAAGCTAGCTAAGATATTTATATTAATACTATTTAGAAATTAACTAAGTTCTACTACTACTATTAGCTATATAGTTAAAGCCCCTACTACTTCTACTTTATAATTAAGGGAAGTAAAGATATATCCTTTAACTATAAGGTCCTTATTAACATTATATATCTTAATAGTAACTACCTAGCCCTTTATGTTATTAATTCTACTACTGCCTTTAATACAGTAAGGTTCTTAAAGGATATAATAGCTATGGCTATATAGGAAGCTTTATATATCTATTAGATTAACATATACTAAGGTCTACCTAACTAGATTATAGTAGATACTAGTAGGAACTTTACTACTGCTAAGTTTAAGGCTAAAGCTAAGGCAATATCTATTTATATTAAGATTATCCCTATTAAGGCGTATTATAGTATTAGGAAGGTTAAGAGATACTATACTACCCTACACTACGTATATAAGATTATTTGTAATAAGTACCCTAACCTCCCTTATAAATTAGCCCTCTAGAGCGCTATTAAGTCAGTTAATAACACTACTAGCCCTAATAGCTTTATCCCTACGCTCCTTATCTTTAGCGCCTACCTACATATAACTAATAACTCTCCTCTATCCCCTAATATTATTTAATACACTAAGGCTATCTATAAGGCTATTACTGCTGTTACCTACATTTACGCTAAGTAATAAGTAAATAACGCCCTTAATACCTATAATAGACTAAATACTATTAACCTTAAGAAAATTACTATTAGATTAGAGGTTTGTATATAGCGTAAGTATAAGGGATAGACTAAACCCTTTTATCTTCTTAATGTAAAGGGTAAGGACTATATTATAGACATTAATAGCCCCTACACTTTCTAATTAACTAGCGTTAAGCCCTTTTATTATAAACCTATTAATAATAATAACCCTAGAGAGGCTATCCCTACTATAGATAAAGATCTCTAAGGGATTACTAGATCTATAGTAGTCGTTAAGATCCCTCAGTAGATCTTAGTATCTAGCAGCCCTTTAGCATCTAGTAACCTCTTAGCACCAGCATCTAGTAACCTCTTAGGTAGAGATAATACTATCTATCTCTTAGAAAGAGAAGCCTCTAATTAGCTACTTACTAAGAAGCTCTA
The DNA here is from genome assembly GCA_005350895.1 of Colletotrichum tanaceti. NCBI lineage: Eukaryota > Fungi > Ascomycota > Sordariomycetes > Glomerellales > Glomerellaceae > Colletotrichum > Colletotrichum tanaceti. Next base: position 182,952 of record PJEX01000007.1, read on the forward strand.
CGCTAAGGGTATTATTATAGAGGCTAGCACCCCTTTTAAGTCCTCTACTGTAAAGGAGGTAACTACCCTAATTGATTAAGGGGTAGTTACCTTTATCCCTTATAATAAGGAAAAACACTAGGGTATCTATATCTTTAAGTTATAGATAATTAATAAAATTAAAAACAAGATAACTAATATGCCTTTTAAGAAATCCTAGTTAGTTATTTAGAGATATACTAATAATAGTAAGATAGCTATCCTAATATAGTCTCTAACTATTTAGAGATTAAGCTAATGCCTAATTATTACTATTATACCCTCCCTCCTTAGCTGCAAGGGCTTTATCCTAATCCTTTAAGATATTATGTAGGCGTATATATAATTAGCCTCTAAGTTAAATTAAACTATCCTTACGCACCTACCTATTTAGATCTAGGATTAATACCCCCCTAGAATAATTATAGAGGTTATAAGACCTTTATATAGGATTACAGAAGCTAGTACCTATTAGTAGGTTACCTATAGTAATTACTATAAGGTAAAGCTTAAGATAGTGACTACTGCATATAACCTATACCTACTGCTAACCTCTATAGCTAATAAAACCTTTAGCCTTATTAGTATATAGACTAATAATACTATTACCCTTAGTAATGCTACCTTTAATAAAATAGAGGAGAAGGAGCTTACTAAGGCTAGTCTTCTTACTAAGCTAAAGGAGTACCTCTCTACCTCTAACCCTTTAATGTTTAATAGTAGTATTATTACTATTAACGATAATAGCATTATTACCCTTAGGCAAAAGGGCTAGGGTACTAAGATTAAACTTATAGATATAGCCTCTAATTTAGCTACTGCTAAATACATCTAGTAATGCGTATATAGCGTATATATCTCCTCTATATGCTAACTAGAAGCTGCTTTTAACCTCTCTATAGCTACTTAATACTAATAACCTACCTAGAAGGATATTAAGGCTTTAAATAAGCGCCTTAAGTAGTAGATAGATTTACTAGACTGCAGCCTTTAATATATACTGCTTAACCTAGCTAGGCTAAAAGTCTTTATCTTTATTAATAGGTCCTTTATAAATAATGTAGACCTATTATCTTAAATTAGGTTTATTATCCTACTAGCTAATAAGACTCTTAGTAAGGCCTAAGATAACTTTACTATTACTAAGAATGTTATTTACTATAGTTCTATAAAGTTAAAAAGAGTTACCTAAAGTATACTTACTTTAGAAGTCTATAGAATAGTCTCTAGTATAGATATAGCTATTGCTATCTCTACTACTATTACAATAGTTATAAGTAAGCTAGGAATACCTCCCCCTACTACTATAGTCTACACTAATTTATACTTACTGTATAAGTGCCTTATTAAGCTTAGGACTACCTAGGAAAAATGCCTTATAATTAACATAATAGTATTACAATAATTATATAAATGCTGCAAGCTTACTAAGATTTAATAGATTAACAGTAAAGATAACCTAGCTAATATAATAATAAAGGTAAACCTAAACGCTACCCTTAAGAAGCTAATTAATGAGAATACCCTTACTATTTATATAGAAGGATAGGTTAACTAGGCTTAAAGCTGTAATTAAGTATATAAGGCCTAAGGGTAGGAGGATAAGGGATAAATATTATAAAGGAGTATAAGGTTAATAGGGTAGATAGAAGAGTAGCAGAAAATCATTAAATAAGTATATACGCCTCTAAAGCTTTAGCTAAGGAGAAACGCCTACAATTATAATGTAGTTAGCCTACCTTATCCCTTACTAGTAACTGTATAGCCTAGGGATATAGTATATGTAGAGGAAACAGGGGAATTAGAGGAAGCTAGGAGTTATATAGCCTATTACAGACCTACAAAAGTATTATACTTTTTCTTTTATTATAGATTTAAATAATTTAGGCTAAGCTAATAAACCTAGCCTCTTACTATAAAAGGAGAGTATATCTAGTATTAGTTTATTAGCTAGACTAATTAGAGTTAATAGGGTGGATTAGGGTTAACAGTAGCCTAGGCTAAGTAGTTATATCTACTTAGGTAAGCTACTCTACTTTAGTAGGTAGCCTACCTACCTACTTAGCCTACGCCTGCTGCGCGCCCCTGCTAGTTATTCCCTTCTTTTATTAAGCCTAGTCATAATACTAAGAGATTATTATAAGATTTATAGTAATCCCTCTTATTGTAATAACTTTAACTTAAAATAACCTATAACTTTTCTAATAGTAATAAACTATAATATATAGTTAAATATGTAATCTATAGTGCTTAAGTTAAGTAGGGCTAACTCCTTTAGGATATAGTTAATATTAGAGGTATTAAATGCAGCTTAGATCTTTATAGTATATCTGCTATAGAGTTAGTTTAATTTTACCTTTATCTTATAAATACGTTTAATAAGCTTAGGGTCTTTTGTAATACGCTTATTAACCTCTTACTATCTCTTAGTTAAGATAGACTAGTCTACTAGCTGTAATTCTAAGTTAATAAAGTAGTAGCATTAGAGAGTATAGAAATAGTTATATACTAGGCATTTTTACCTTTCTTCCCTACTATTTTATTAATAGTAGTATTTCTACTTCTAATAGTCTTTTGCTATCTATTTACTGTAATTAGAGTAGTTAGATTTGTCTAATATAGTTAGGCTAAAAGCTTTATAGCTAACCTACCCTTAGGATGCTAAGTCGTTAGGGAGCTTATTAACCTTCTTAACAGCTAAGTAATATACTCTTTACTGCTTAAGGTTACTTATATTATTAAGTAGCTTAAGGGCTGCGCTATAGGTATATATCTATATCTCTAAGACACTGTTTTAAAGGGCTTTTTTAATATTAGTATACTAAATAAAGGGCTTACTATAGTACTTTATATTATCTACTTATATAACTAACTCTATTATAGGTAATATTCTATTTATTAAGCTATTTAAGGGTTTCTTTTTAAGTTATATATTTTTGCTAGGCTTTTACTAATATATTAGCGTATTCTTTTATAGTAAGGATCTACTAATTATTCTTACTTATACTAACAGCTATATAGAGGGTATCTATCTACTTAGTAAGGGATTTACCTAACGTATAATATATTATAAGTAGGGCTATTAATACTAACTACTTAATAGTAGTTACTATAGCTTTAATATACTTTTAGTAAGCTTCTAGGGTATATATAGTGTTATAGTATTATACTGTAGGGGTGTTTAGCTTTATAAGGTCTACTGTGTAGAGCTTACTTAGGTATATAGCCCTCTTAGTAGGGTAAAGAGTTTCTTATATTAGCGTATTAACTACCTTTATAGGGTTCTTTCTCTTACTCCTTAGGACCTAATTAGTTACTAAAGGGGTAATAAAGCTTCTGCTACTTCCTTTAGCCTGTATAAGAGGAGGGGTCTCTCTAGACGTAAGAGCCTAAAGGAATATAGAGTAGTCTAACTCCTCTAACTCTTTAAGGTAGTAGTTGATTAACAGCTATTCTACTAGCTTAACCTCTAGGTTAATATATTCCTAGAAGCTATAACGCTTTACTTTAGCTTACGTAATATTAAGCTATATAGTTTAGTTACTCTATAATTATAGGATAACTACTATACAGTTAGTTAGGTTACTTAACTTAATAGGTATTCTTATTATTAAGGTTTTTTAGCTTATTATACGCTTCTTAGTATTATAGTAGTATATATTAGACTTCTAATTATTAAATAATAGGGATTATAATAGTAGTGTATTATATATAACTTAGAGGGAAAAGCGCCTTAAAGTCCCTATTCCTTATAGGCTATTTAATAGGGGAATCCTAACATAATTATAGTGATTTAATTAGTTAAATCACCTGAAAAAGTAGGGGTAGAATCTCTGCGATTACCTGGCGAAACCCTGTCTTCGGGCGCTCAGGCTTCTCAGCGAATTCGCCGTTATTTCCATGTACATTCGCCACATTTGACAGATTTCACTTTTAAGCAGGGACGAGTTATTTGATTACGAACGCTGCCAATGCAACGCAGACTTTATTCTTTCGTTATTTTGTTGGAATTCTCAAGCCCTATTGAAACCTAGCTGCTAATCCTAAAGCCGCCAGCTTGCCAAGGCGTTCTAGGCTGCTGGCGGCAAGAATTTCCAGGACGCTAATTTCCAGCTTGAAGACAACCTTCCACCAGCGCCGCAACTCAATCGCCATGAGCGAATCCAGTCCAAGCTGCTGTAATGTCAAGGACGTGTCCACCTCGGCGCTGTCTTTGAGCATCAAATCGTACACCCTGGAACCGATCTCCTTGGCGAGAAACACGGCGCTCTCGGCCTTGCTGAGCAAAGCCGGGCTGTCTGCCGCGGCCGCCAGGAATTTCGTCAGCTCGCTCGAGGACTTTCTCCGTCCGGAGTCGTCGGCGCCGTCCCTGACGTTGTGGTAGAATCCCATCCGACGGTCTCGGCGCCAGTTGGTGCGCGTGTTGGGGTCGTTCAGGTCTTCCTCGGATCGAAGGCCCATGACGACCTGGCCGGCGCTGACCCAAGGCTTCCGCCATCCTGACTCGTTCTTCTCTTTGCCACTCTCATGGGCGGCGACAGCGGTTCTCGGGCGATGCGCCTTCGTCTCGACCCAGGCCGGTGACAGCCTGATGGAGAGCTCCAAGAAATCGAGCAGCTCCAATTCGCGGAGGAAGTAAGCCCCCTGCGCCTTCAGGTTCTTCCGCGTGAATTGGTTCTCGGCCACAAAGCCGACGCCGTCAATCGGGCAGACGTTGAGGATAGACGCCGGAAGGCCGAGGCCACGGCGGTACTGGGCAAAGGCCTCGAGAAACATGTTGCCGGCGCTGTAGTTGCCCTGACCTGGCAGCCCAGCCACGGCGACTATAGAGCTGGTCATGACGAAGAAGTCGAGCGGCGTCTTCTTGAAGGCTTCGTGCAGGGCCCATGCTCCGCCGACCTTGGGGGCGTTGGCGGCAAGCCAGTCATCGTAGGCCATGCTGGCAACGGGCGCGTCGCGGAGCACCATGGCAAGGTGAAGGACACCTCTGATGGGGTAGGGCGACAAGGAAATGGCCTTTTGCACGTCGGCGGGCGACTCGGCGCGGCCTGCGACACAGGCGACTGAGCAGCCCGCCGCCTCAAGTTCAGCTATGAACGCCCGGTCTTTGGACTTTTGGCCCGCGGTCCGAGAGAGGAAAACGAGTGACTTTGCGCCACGCTCGACCAGCCAGGTCGCGATGGGGACACCGAGTCCCCCTAGGCCGCCGGTGATGAGGTACGAGGCTTTGCCGTCCATACGAAGCGGTGGTGATTCTGGCGTGCTCTCGAGTTGCGAGCCAATGTTTTCCGGCATCATGACGACGGCCTTTCCAATGTGGCTGCTATCGTGAACCCACCGAAAAGCGTCCTGGACGTTGCTGGCCTCGAAAGTTGATATGGAGTTTACTGGCTTGATGGCGCCAGCCTTGAGCAGCTCGGCACACCTCTTCAACAATCTGCAGAAAGAAGAGAAAAGTCAGTCTAGATCTCTTGTTACGTATATATGGGTATGGGGTGTGGACATATCATAGGGTCATGACACTTACCCTCTAGCTCTCTGCGGACGCTTCTGGCACATCAGAGTCAGGTCAACGCAGCAATACGATCTGTTGGCCAGGAAGTGGCGCATGTTGAGGCTTCCCTCCCCAATCATGTCTCGCTTGCCGAGCTCAATCATCTTTCCAAAGGGAGCCACGCATTCCCAAGAAGCGTGGAGGAGTTCTCCGGAGACCGAGTTGAGGACAACGTCAACGCCGCGGCCGCTCGTCGCCTTCTTCAGTCCCACGGAGAAGGACGCGTCACGAGAGTTGAAGATGTGGTCTCGTGCAATACCAAAAGTCTCGACAAGATACTGGGCCTTGGCTTCGCTGCCGACGGTGGCGTAGATCTGTGTTTTGGTCGAGTGTCAGTTTGTTGCCGCATATGCCATGTAGCTGAGGGGGTTAGAGAGTGAAGTGAGAGTGAGAATGAGAGTGAAAGTGAGAGTGAAGTGAGTGTGAGAATGAGAGTGAGAATGAGAGTGAGAATGAGAGTGAGAATGAGAGTGAGAGTGGGGGTGAGAGTGGGAGTGAGAGTGAGAGTGCGAGTGAGTGTGAAAGTGGGAGTGAAAGCGGAAAAGGCTTTTTGGGAGTCACATCTCAGCAACAACGACCAACGCCTCTTGCTTACCTCTGCGCCAATAAACTGGCACAATTGAATGGCAGCGTGACCTACGCCACCGGTTGCCGCGTGGATGAGAACGGACTATACGGGGTTGTCAGAACCTCTGTAAGCATATCGACGGACATTTACAAAACTCGCCCATTGCGTGTCTTGTTACATGGACACAACACAGATAGATCATGCCACGGCTCTTGGGGTTGTTGCTTACCTGTCCCTTTTCCAGTTGGCCGAGGTTCATGAGACTCTCGATGACGGTGCTGAAGACGATGGGGATCGTGGCGGCTTCGGCAAAAGTCATATCGTCGCTGATACTCTCGACCAGATCGGCCGGCGCGGTGATGGCTGTTTGGAAACAGGACGTTGGCGGCATGGCCATGACCCTGTCCCCAACAGCAAGACCGGTGACGTTGCGTCCAATGCCGGTCACCACGCCTGCCACCTCCATGCCCAAGGGGACCGTCGTCTCGCCGCCGGCAGGCCTCAAAACGCCCATGGCGAATGAAACATCTTGGAAGTTCAGGCCAACTGCACGGGTGTCAATAGCAACCTCGTCGTCTCCAAGGCCGAACACGTCGGTCTGGGCCACCTCCTCCTTGCTGACCCAGACGAGATTCTCGAGTGAGCCGGCGTGTTTGGTTTGCAGACTCGTATTCGTCGTTGTCGAGACCACCCAAACCCCGGCTTCGGCTGGGTGCTGGGTAGAGCTCTGGCGGAGCTCCTCTTTGATGGAGAAGGGCTGGTAGCGGCCAACCTTGATGATGCCGTCGTCAATGACAAATTCCATGTCGGGCTCGAGCAGGCCGTCATTGATGGCATCAGCATCACTCCGTATCTTGCGTAGCACCTTACTCAGCAGCTCCGTCGACTTGGCCGCGGCCGCCTCGGCAACTTCCAGGGTATAGAAAGGCACCTTGGACTCTCCGCGGATGGTGCGCGCCACGCCGAGGGCCTGCGCCGACCTTGGGTCTTTGCAGTTTACCTGGGCAGGCTTGGTGACCCAGAGGATGTTCCCGGCCTCGTGCTTCTGCAGAATCTCTTGGAAGGCGGCCCATCGTTCCGGCGTGATGTCATGGAAGAAGTAGGATTCCACGTCGAGCAGCGAGACGACGTCGCGGTCGTGCGGGATGGCGGCATCTTTGCCCAGCGTGAAAACGGCCGCCCGGAACCCGTCCCGTGCGAGCTGGGCCACCACGCCCTTGGCAAGGGGGCTGGTTCGGTCGTCTACCAAGACGGTTACCTCGGGGTGACGGCTGCTGCTGCTGCTGCTCTCCGCGCTGTCGGTCCCGGTACCAAGGATTCTGGCCGCCGCAGAAGCAGAAGCAGAAGCAGAGGTGGAGGCGGCGAGGTCGTCTCTGCCGCCTAATACCGGCTTGGTGCTGACGATAGCGGCGCAGTACTGGTACGGCTCTTGGTCGTCGAGGACGGCCGTGTCGACGCCCGAGAAGCCGCTTGCCCTGAGCTCGTCGTCCCACCTCTCGACGCTGATGTACGGCTCCAGGGGCCGGCCGTCATCCTGGCCGAGCCACCAACCGGCAAAGGTGCCGAAACTGTAGTTGGGCGTGCGGGCCAGGGCACAGAGCTCCGTCATGACGAGCATGCCCCCGGGCCGCAGAAGGGGGTAGAGGTTCTTGAGCGAGTCCCTGATGTTCTTGGTTGCGTGGATGACGTTGGGCGCAAGGATGATGTCGTACGAGTCGGGCTCGAATCCGCCCTGCTCGAACGCGGAGCGGCTGATGTCCAGGGCCTTGTACTCCATGTTCGGGGCGTAGGCGAAGCGCTCGCGGGCCTGTGGGAAGAAGCCCGCCGAGATGTCGGTGAAGGTGTACGTGTCGTATGCCGGAAGCCCGCCGGGCCGGATGATGTGGCGGAGGATCATTTCCGTGGTGCCGCCGGTGCCGCCGCCGATCTCGAGGATTCGGCAGTTGGGTCGCGCGTTGGCAAAGAGCTTGAAGAAATCGCCCTTGCCGAAGCTTGTGCAGTCGTACACCCGGGTCAGCAAGTCGCCCTGCAAGAGGAGGTCGAGAACATCTGTTTGGCCGACGAACACATCTCGGACGTTGTCGAACACGCGCTTCGTGCAGAGCGCCATGGCGCTCTTGGGTGATTCCTTGGCCAGCACCCGGCAGAGACTGTCAATTATGTCACGTCGGGCGGCCGAAGGAAGCGCGACCAGCGTCTTTACGTCTTCTGCTGCGAGGACCGGATACGTGCCGTTCTCGGCACGGTTGGTCTCCACGGCAAGCCAGTCGCGGAACTTTTCAAAGTGCCAGTTGCAGGCCTTGAGCCCCTGGACCGCCGGACCGCTCTCGAGGATGCAGAGCAGCGTCATCTTCTCGTGGAGGATTGTGTCCTCTTGGTTGGACGAGGGCGGGGTGAAGAGCGTGGTGTGGTCGACCGTGTCGAACAGGGGAACCCATTCAAGGCGGGCTGCCGCGTGAGACTCTTGTAACAACGAAGGTGTGGTGCCGTCGTTGCCGACCTCCTTCAGATCGAGACCGCAGAGACGGAGGACGGCATGGCCACCCGACGTGATTTCGACGCCGATGTCCTGCTCGCCGCCCCGGGGGCTTGCCCAGGAGAAGGCCTCCATGACTGGAGAGCCACGGAACACGGTCAGGTCCCTGATGGTGGTGGGCATCTTCAGGATGTTTGTGCGACGGCCGATGCCCTGCGCCATGGCGACAATGATCAACTGCAGGGCGACATCGATGACCACGGGGTGCAGAGGGAAAGCCGGGTCGGCTGCCCGGGCCTCGCCTGCTTGGACGACGGCGGTGGCCACGTTGTCCGTCACGGACGAGGCTATGTCGGTCAGCGCCTGGAACTCGGGACCCCAGACGATGCCAGTGTTTTCCATGTTCTCGTACCACTGACTCTTGTCGACGCGGCGGACCATGGTCGCGGGATCCGGTCTCGGTGAAGCGGCCGGGGGCGGCTGCTCGGTGCATGCTCTTACCTGGCCGCTGCAGTGCTTGGTCCAGCCGCCACCGCTGTAGGACACGATGCAGAACTCGAACCAGCTGGAGTCGGCCACTTTGGTCAGCCTTAGGGGCCTCAGCGACGTCACCAGCTCGACCTCGTCGTCCGACAGTACCAGGGCCGCGTGCACCGAGGCGTCCCTCACCTGGTACCCGGACTCGATCCCGGTATGCTGCCGGACGGCCTCGCCAGCCATGGCGAGATAGCCGGAAAAGGGGTAGACGGCGTCGGTGCGGATCTTGTGATGCGCGAGCCACGGCTCGCCGACCAGGGTCAGCTTGTTGCGCCAGAGGGGCTCGATCGGCGAGCTTTCGTGGATGCGCGAGCCCAGCAGCGGGTGGTGAGCGACCTGCCGCATGCGAAACTCCTTGGACACGCGGGACTCGTACCAGAACGAGCCGGTGCTGTGGTCCCAGGGATATCGAGGGAGGTTCGTGAGCACCGATCGCGGTCCCGGGGCCACGACGGCCGCGGACCAGTCGACGCTGACGTTGTTCTGGTGGAGCTGGCCGAGCGCGGCGAGCATGCTGTGTCGGGCGTCCCGGCCGCGGATCAGAGCTGAGACGTAGCGGCAACCTTCATCGCGGCCCCGCCCGCTGCCGGCGGCTGTGGCTGTGGCGGCGGCTGTGGCGGCGGCTGTGGCGGCGGTGATCTGGCGCACGGGGCCGGCGAGCGCCGAGTGCGGCCCCACTTCGAAAAAGACGGCGCCGCCGGGCTGCTCTTGTGCGAGAAAGGTCTGCACGGCTCCGCTGAAGCGAACCCGCGAAACTAGGTTGGAAACCCAATAAGACGCCCCGATTTCGCTGCGGGAGGTGATGACCGAGTTGGTAACGGAGGAGAACATGGGGACAATCGCGTCGCCGGATGGTTTCTCCTCGCCCTCGCCCTCGCCCCTTACGCCCACTGCGGGCAAGCTCTGTAGAAGAAGCTGCTCGTACAAGTCGGCAACGTGCTCCATCTGCTGCGAATGATAGGCCATGTCGACCTTGAGCCGCCTGGCCAGGGTGTCCGGCCTGTCGCGTTGGATCTGGCCGAGGACCTTGTCGAGGACCTCGACGTCTCCCGACAGCGTGACGCTCTGTGGGCTGTTGTCGCAGGCGATGACGATCTTTTCCAGCCCGTCGACGTACGGGGCGACCTGGTCCACGCCGAGGCCGACGGCGCCCATGCCTCCCCCCATCGACGTGCACGACGAGACGTACCCTCTGTAGTAGGCCGATATGATGGCCTCGTCCAGCGACATGAGGTTGGCGGCGTACGCTGCTGCCATCTCGCCGCTCGAGTGACCCACAACGGCATCCGGGAGTATGCCGGCGCGCCGCAGATAGTTGACCATGGCTACCTGGAGGGCAGTGCAGATGGGCTGCGAGAGGGCAGCCGTGTGAAGCTTGCTCGATCCTGCAGGGGCCAAGAGTTCATCTGGGAGAAGAAGGCCGAGGTGAGTGCGTCAGTCACGAAGCCCAATAAAAGTTCAACTTTGTGTCTCTCTCTCTTACACACACACACACACACACACACACAAACAAGAGGCAGCTTACCTATTATGTTCCAGGTCGGGGGGTGCGGCAGATCCTTCAAGATTTTGTCCATGGCCGACAAGTCCCTCTTGAAGCCCTCGTCTGTTTGTGCCAGCTCCTTGCCCATCTCAGGCCACTGCGCACCCTGGCCGGTGAAGACCATGAGCAGCTTGGGTTTCGCGTTGGGAGCCTTGACGACGGACGACGTCTCCAAGACGCTGCCGTCGGCAGAGGCCACCAAGAACGCCCGTTGCGGCAGGTGATTGCGGTGCAACGCGAGGGTGTACGCAGCGTCATCGATAACCGCAGGGTGTTGGCCCAGGTACTGTTGGATGTTCTCCACCGCCGTCTTAGCCGACTTGGCCGTGTTGGCAGAGGCGAGCAGAAGTCGCGGCCCGACGGGACGAGCGCAAGGAATGGTTGGAGTCTCAAGCCCGATAGCCGGGGCAGCTTCCACAATGATCTGTGTGTGGATAAAGAAAAGAGACAATAGTAAGCATTTATGCGTAATCAGCCCACAGCCTCCCATCCGTCATCTTTGTTCTCGTTTCCTCGCCATTCGACCTGACGGGGAGGGAATCATGGCACTTACGTGAGCATTGGAACCGCCGATGCCAAACGAGTTGACACTGATGCGACGATCACGGTCAGCCGGCCAGGCCACTGGTTTCGTGGGTACTACGAGCTTCTTCTCCTTAAAAAGTACTGCCGCGACTTGTTAGAGAGCCGCGTTCCACGAGTGTATGTAGATGTAGATGTCTCTCGCGTGCAGCAAAATGAATGCCCTTCTCTCCCCTCCAGCCATACGAGAGAGGCATAATCACACACACACTTACTTTTGGGGTTGGGCGTGGAAAATTTGATGTTGGGAGGAATCGTATTGTTTTCCAAAGCCAACACGGCCTTGATAATGCTCGTCAAGCCAGAAGCCCCCTCGGAATGGCCGACGTTCGGTTTGACCTGTAGGTCGGAGAGAGAAGAAGTTAATCAGTGAGTTAACAAGAGTCAAGTTGGCGCGATAGCCGCGCATTAAGCGCCGCCAAGAAAAAGCTTGGCTTTTATTTACCGCGACAAGCGCTGTTTGTCATGTCGTCGACGTCATTGTCGTTTTCTCCATAATAAACATATGCCTGTAAGTGCTTGGGCTCTTGTTGCTTACAGATCCAATGTACACTCCCCGTTCTCCAAAAACATTGCCGACTGCATTTGTTTCCAAGGGATCGCCTGTAGGGGTTCCTGTACCGTGGCACTATAGTAGAGGCAAAATCATCAAAGTCAGCACATATTCTCTCTCTCTCTCTCTCTCTCTCTCTAGAAACGTCTTTTTAGGATGAAACATCAGCGCATGAGTTGGGTCACTCCTCCTGGCCGGCAGGCAGACATTAGGCCCATATAGGCATATATAGGGCATAGGCACATGAGCACACTTCACTTACTTCGACAAAGGCTGTCATGCCGGGATTCAGTCCGGCGTCTAGATAAACCTTTTTCATCAAGGCCTCATGCATGGCGCTGTTGGGTGTCATCAGCGTCGAACTGTTGCCGTCGCTGTTTGTTCCCGAACCGCGAATGATGGCTCGGATGGGGTTGTTGTCCCGGATGGCGTCGTCCAGCAGCTTGATGTAGACGGCGTTGATGGCTTCTCCGCGGCCGTACCCGTTGGCCGCGGCGTCGAACGTCTTGCATGATCCCTCCGGGGAGAGCATGCCTTCTTCCGTCATGGCGGCCGTCGTGGTTGGGCCCATGACCAGATTCACGCCCCCAACGATGGCGCCAACACAGTCGCCATTCTGCAGTGCGCGACAGGCCTCGTGAAGGCCCACAAGCGATGCGGAGCAGCCTGTCTTGATGACCATGCTTCAAAGAAGAACAGGTCCCGCTGTTTAGTGTCTGCTCCGATTCGGGCCGTGTGGATTGAGAAAGACATAAGAGTCACTCACCTTGGCCCTTTCAAGTCATACTCGTACGATGCGCGGTTAGCAATCATAAGATCTCCATGGCCGGTCAGGAAATAACCTCCGGCGTGCTGGTGTTCGCGTGTCGTCATGTGCAGCCAGTCTTCGCTAAAGGTTCCCACGTAACATCCCACCGCTTTGCCACGGTAGTCGACCTCGCCGGCGCTCTCGAGTGCTTCGCGAACGACCTCAAGGAACTGGCGCTGCTGCGGGTCGCACCTCTCGAGTTCTTTCCGGCTCATAGAGAACAGGCTCGTGTCGAGAGATCCCAGGTCTTCGTCAACAAAGTAGCCATACTGCGTGTCGATGGCGCCTTTTCCCCCGAGATCATTGCCAAAGCCATGACGGTTGTATCTGGACTCGGGCACGTGGCTCCGGAGGTCCTTTCCGTTGACAAGGACGTCCCAGAATGCATCGGTATCTCGAACGCCTTGGGGCAAACGCAGCCCAATGCCACAAATGGCGACCACTGGGGCGGGCCGGGACTGTCTATGAATCCTAGTCATTGTCTGAAAAGGTGTCAAAGAGGAGAGTTTGAAATAATAGAGTCTGGGTGCTGGCAGCTGGTTAGACAGAAGGCCAAGGGGGGGGCAGGGTTGAGGGTCGCTGTGGTGGTGGGGGGGTAAGGATAGGTAGGGATAACTGAAAGCTTCCAATGCGAGCGAGTTGGCAGTGCAATTCAGAGTAGGCTTTGGCTGGAGTTATGATCCGGACAGAAGAGGTACTTGTATTGTATTCGTTTGAATAGTAATCTAACAGACAACAAGTCTCTTGAACCAATGATGGCGGTTGACCAAACTTTACCACAACCCGCCGAACTGCTTTAATTACAATTCCCCGAGTTGAACAAGATCTCTACGCGTCTGCCGGGTGGTTTTGTCTCTGTGATGGTGCTGTTCCCAAAGTCTAACCCGTCAAGACGATGAGTTAAAACAGTGTCCGGTTGACGCGTACTTGTTTCAGGACTCAGAACCCTCGGGCTTCCAGCTCGTCGTAGATTTTGGTGACTCGCACCAACCCCCACTCCTTGGCCGTCTTGACCGGGCCGCTGGGCTGCTCCTGGGACCGCTGTGAGATCAACGGGCTGGTGAAAGGCTTCATGGGCGCCGTGTGTGCTGGTCGGTATCCGAGCAGGACGCTGAACTTTTCGAGCGTGGCCTGGTCGCCCGGGGGTGGCAGGACGCGGTGGAAGCCCGAACGGAGCACCTCGTTGGTCAGGTAGGCGAGGGCGTCGCCGATGTTGACGATGCAGTGGCCATCGACGGGCTCGACCCAGCGCCAGTCGGCCTCGTCGTAGTCGCCCGCGGTCGGGTTCCGGCCCATGGTGCTGTCGGGCTTGAGAATCTGCAAGCCGCCGACCCAAGTGAAGAGCATGGTGGCGCTGACCACGTCACGGTGGGGGATGAACCTGGCCACCTCCGGATCGTCCCCTGGGGGATATCGCAGCACGCGGAGGAAGTCGTAAGACGGGTCCTCGCGTCGGTGCAGCGATCTCAGGGCCCCGGGCTCAAGCTGCAGCCGCGTCTCGAGAGCACGCAGCATCACATGCAAGATTTCGTAGCCATGCGCGAAGAGCGAGGCGAACAGATCGTTGTGATCCTTGAGCCATGGAGGCAGCTGGAATCCGGATTGCTTATCCATGAAGAGTTCGTAAAACGGAACCTAGAACAAGAAACAAAAAGTCTTTTGGTTAGTGACCGGCTCTTTTTCCCCCTCGACTGTCTGTGCTTTTAGAGTATATGCGGTTTCGGAAACAAGGCCACTTTTGATCAAAAGCCATGACAAGAACAACCACCAGTGGCAGATCTTGACATATTCTTGGGAGGGGGGGGGGAGGGGGTGGGGGGGGCGGAGGTCGGGCAATTCGGAATCTTAATTCGATTGACAGGCGCTCGGCCGTCGTCGGGTTACATGAGTCGTATATCTGGCTAGCTTGACTTACGTGGAAAGCTTCACTGAACTTGGGCACGCCGTCCTTGACGTTGGGACAAAAATATCTGCAACACAAAGGATGGTGAGCATTTCTTTTGGGACGGGACTCTCTCTCTGCCCACTCTCTAACAACGTACCCAAAGTCATAGGCTACCCCCCCCTCGCGAGCTTTGTATGATTGCTTCGTCTGCATGTCAAGCACAGGCAGGGTGGCTTTACCCACTCCGCAGACCTCCACTGCTTGGTCCCAGAGTTGTTTCCCTTCAGGACAGTCCTGTAGGTTGAGATAGAAAAATCCGGTAGAGAGACATATATCGAAAATCTTGTCGAGCTCTTTCTCGTCATGTCCAAGTAACTTGGCAAGGGACACACGGGGGAGGTCGATCGTGGGCAAGCCCTTGGGGAAGGGGATAGGGCAAGACATGGTCTGTAGAGGGTCAAAAGAGGAAGAAGAAGAAAGTACAAAGTTGGCAATCGAATGTTTGGTTGTTGTGAGGATCTGCGGATGACTGTAGGCAGCCAGGTTGTTCAGGGGTTGTGTTTGTGATGATGTCTTTGTCTGAGAAGCTCTGATGGAAGCTTTTATACTTGGCAAGTACTCCCTGCCGCTGGCTGAAGGAGGGCGTCTTCTTCACTCTCAGCTTTGGCCAAGTCAGGAAACTTTCAAGGCTGTTCTTGATTTCAAACCATGTCGACTAAACATACTTTAAGTAACCTAGATCTGCAGTACGTTTATGCTGTGTGAGAGTCTATCTTCAGAGACAAGGGGGCTCATGTCGGAACAGGCCAGGTATGTATTACAAAAGCTATCACAAACGCTATCACAAACGCTATCACATACGCTATCACGGATTGCGCCCACAGCAGCCTGACAGCTGAATCTACCCGAGTTGACGGGTGCATGAGTAAGTGCTTGGCCTGGAGAGATCAACAGTTTGCCCAGATCGGCAACTTGGCATAAGGATCCGATAACAGAGATATCCCTGATGCTGAGGGGTCATTGGGGCATAGGCTGGCGAGAGCATAGGGTGGCGAGGGCGTACAGTACTCATAGGCAGGCAGGTAATTCTCACCTACAGGGATAGTAGCAGTACAAGGTGCAATTAGACTTCCACTTAGCAGGATTATCTACCTAATCAATAAGAAGTAGCCCAGCACCGGAGTACGTCTGTTATCGGACCCTTATACCAAGTTGCCGATCTGGGCCTTGTGCAACACGTGGACTGGTTGGGATCATCGAAATTGGCAATGGTGCTTCACTCCCCTAATAGTAACCAGAACAGAAAACAAGAAACAGAACATCCCGAAGTTTTAGTTTTCTTTCAACGGTTTCACCGCTCAAATACGTCTTTATCTACCACGGGCTGATACCGTATACCCCGATGACCTTGCCAGCATCCTCTAGCTTGTCTGTCTTGATGACTGCGGCTATTCGGTCCCCTCCATCGGTCGGAGTCGCCGCGCCCCTCGCTGTGAGCGAAGCGGGATCGCCTGTGAAATTGGTGGCGCAAAGACCAGGATCCGCGCCAAACACAAGAATCCCTTCCGGCTTGAGACGCACCGCGTACATCGTCATCAGCATGTTCAGCGCGGCTTTGCTCACTTTGTACTCGGTAGCAGACGACGTGTAGTACGGTGAGGTCGGGTCGCCGGCATGCGTGATGGAGCCCATGCTGGAGCTCACAAAAACAATGCGTGCTGGCTTGTGGATAGCCCTTTTCAATAGAGGAAGAAACGCCTCTGTGACCCCTAGCGCGCCTACAACATTCGTCTCTAGCACGCGGCGGAGCGCCCCAGTCGTAGGCGGCTGAGCCATGGATACGATGCCCGCATTGTTCACCAGCACGTCAAGCCTTCCGTACTCAGACTCTAAACGGCTGACTGCATCCTTCACAGAGGTCTCGTCCGTAACGTCGATCTGCGTAGTTGCGACGCTGCCTCTGACGCCCGGAGTTGATTCTAGCTGTCTTGCGGCTGTCTCTCCGTTGGCCGAGTTACGGCTACCGAGAACCACATGGTATTCAGATGAGGATAAAACGAGATTTTTAGCCGCCTCGTAACCGATCCCCTGATTGGCGCCTGTGTACTCTTCTATCAGCAAACTTTCAATCTTTCTTTGCGTAGGTAACTGGGGCAAACAATTTGACTCGAACGAACCTGTGATGAGGATGATCTTCTTCTCTACCAAGGAGACCATGGTGAATTGGGTCCTTGTGAAGTGTTTTGGAGACGTGGCAATGGCTGAATGCGGACTAAACACTGCCAGGCACACGTGCCTTTATAGGCAGCACGTTTAATTGATACCAACCCATCCAGCAAAACCATGCCAGGCAATTGCATCCAGAAGCACGGCAAAGCGTCCAGTCACCCGTGCCCCGAACCCCCCCGGCGCTCGATTTATTTTGTTTCGGCCACCCAGCTGACGCGGTCTACTGTAAGGTCTTCCAACTGACTCGACACCCCAGAGCTGCATCCCGGCTTTGGCTTGTGAATGGTGTAGACGTAAGCCTTTTTTATTTTTTGTTTTTTTGAGAAACACTAAACGGACAGGGAACACAAAGCGCGGTAATTAAACGAACTGTAATTATATATCCGTACGACCAGTAATTAGTAGATCTCACAGGCGCTCTCAACCTTTCTTATTTGCCCGAAAGTTATTTGGACACAATGCGTTATCGAGCTAGCTCAACCCCCTATCCTTTCCGCCCTCTCTCATTACCCCCGGGGAATAATGACTAAGAACGGGTGATTCAATGCAAATGTCTTGGTTGAAAACAACGATTATTGGTACGCTATGATTCTTCTTGAAACTATCATTTTGTGTATTGTATCTCGGGTTGAAGTGCATGAGGCCCGGGACGGGGGTCGTCTTTTTGGTTTTGAGTCATTTGTTAGTTTATAAATCTTCTCTTTGCTCCAGGAATTGACAAACCCCTTCCTCGATGATCATGCGCCTCCCCTTACGTCATTGAAAGCCATCTTCACCATGCGATTTGCAATCCTCCTCTTGTCGTGGTCGGTTCTTCAGAGCCGGCTGTGCCACGCCGCCAAGGTGGCAGATGAGTATAGCGACGTACTCGGCACACCAAACCAGCCAGAGACATTTGACTATGTGGTGAGTTTCCGAATCTTATCCGGAGCCAAATAACTGTATCTCGATTCGATGCAGATACTTGGCTGCTAGAGAGCCTTTCCCATGTGTTGCAGTTGAGCATATTCTCCAATTAAGATAATCGAAGGTGACTGATGATATTCACATCTTTAGATCGTCGGCGGTGGCAACTCTGGCCTTGTGGCAGCCATGCGCCTGTCCGTCGAGGGCAACTACTCGGTTGCCGTCGTGGAAGCTGGCGGGTTTTACCAGGACGACGCAGGCAATATCACGGAGTTCCCGGCCTATGCATCCCAGTTTCTGGACGCGCCAGCCACCATCGACTGGAAGCTCATGACCAAGCCCCAAGCAGTAAGTCAACTCACTCACATCCAAACACGGTTTCTCGGACCTCCTGTCTCATGCATTCCCACAGCAACTAGGCGGTCGGTCCCTTCTCTACTCCCAAGGAAAGACACTCGGTGGCAGCACGGCTCGGAACGCCATGGTCTACCAGCGGGGCACTAGAAGCTTCTACGACCACTGGGCAACGACCGTTGGTGATGCAAGCTACGGATGGGACAATATGCTTCTCTTTCTCAAAAAGAGTGTTTCCTTCACCCCAGCTGACGAACAACTCCGCGGCGGGCCGGCCGGCATCGTGGACATCACTTCCTTCGATCCCAAGGCGGGGCCTCTGAATGTGGGTTACTTCAATTATTTCGTGCCCGTGGCCGCTGCCTTTGCGAAGGGCATGGCGTCTTTGGGGCTGAGGGAAACGCGAACCGGATCAACCAGCGGCGAGGTCCTTGGCTACACGCAGTTCCCGGCCGCAGTCAGTAGCAAAACGAAGCTGCGGGATTCCTCTCAAACGTCTTTCCTCAAGGCGGCGGCCGCGAGCTGCGAGCATGGGAAATTAAGAATATACCCTAATACGCTGGCGAAGCGGATCGTGTTCGATGCTAAAAAGGCCGCGTCTGGTGTCGTCGTCAACTCTGGTGGGCCTGAATACACTCTCAACGCCAGGAGGGAGGTTGTGTTGGCTGCCGGGACCTTTCGCACGCCGCAATTGCTCATGGCTTCCGGCGTCGGACCACCTGGCGTTCTCGAGGAGAACAAAATAACGACAGTTGGTGCGTTATCAGGTGTTGGACAAGGCATACACGTAAGTGACTCGATACTGAGACGCTCTGCCATGTCTTATAGCTCTTGTCCACAGAGGACATTATCCTTTTGTTTCTTTTCGAGAGATTGTGATGCTGACAGAAATAATCTTTCTAGGATCACCCAGGATTTGTTGCAAACTACAAAGTCGACGGCGTCTCACAGCACAGGTTATGGAACAACGCGTCATACAAGTCCCGGGCCGAGGAAGAGTACAGACAATCTGCCTCTGGTCCTTTGACGAGTTTTGGAGTCAACTACATTTGTAAGCGAATTCCAATCACTTATCAGGAACTACAATCATAGGTTGGAAACTGACCCTGGTGACTGGTGCCCTGACTTGTTGCAGTGTTTGATCGAGTGCCCAAAGACGCGAATATCAGTGCGGACCTACGTGAAAGCCTTGGGCAATACCCCGAGGATTGGCCCCATGTTGAGTTTTTCTGGAACGCGGCTGGGCCAACAACAAACACACCTGGCGACTACCTTGGGCTTGCCGGTTTCGTCATTACCCAAGCGTCGCTCGGTTCCGTCACCATCAACTCTCCAGACACGGCCAACCCGCCTGTTGTCGATGTCCGATGGTTTTCCAACCACACCGACCAGGAGCTTGTAATTCAGACCGTGAAGCGCGCCCGTTCTTTGGCGGCTTCCACGGGGGTGGTGATAACCGAAGTAAGCCCCGGCCCGGATGTACGGACCGACGAGCAGATCTGGGAATGGATCAAGGCGAATGCTTTGACGTCTCACCACGCCACGGGAAGCTGTAAGATGGGCCGAAAGGATGACGCCTCGGCCGTTGTCGATGCCAAAGGCTGTGTACTGGGTGGCGTCTCGTCCTTGCGCATCATTGATGCCAGCATCATCCCAACTGCGTTTCCAGGCCAACCAATGGGGACGATTTGTATGTATCAGCCCCTACCTTGCCCAGGCACTCATTGATAACAAAGATCAATTCTCTTCCTAATGAACGCTTTTGACTAACTGTTCGTCTACAGATGGTATCGCAGAGAAGTTATCTGCGGATATCAATGGCGGACATCGATGCTGAGAATGTTGTCACGAGCTAGGGCGCTTAGTAGGCATAGGAGAAAAGGTGGGAACGATGATTGATTCTAGAAAAGACGAAGTGAGTGAAATATGGCCTGGTTACATATGTATGAGCACATGACAGGACTGTTTCGGTGTGCTAGATATAAGGGGGTTTTCCTGTGACCAATGTGGTAACAAAATTCAGACATAAAGTAAGTAATTAGACCTACTACTACAGCTTAGATAACCAGCGCACGACTTGGCTATAGCCAAGGGTTGAACCAATTCTTTGAAAAGATTGGTAATAGATCCTTGGTTTAGATTGTTTAAAACCCTCCATCCCAGCTTGATGGCCTCGAAAGTCACAGATAACACAGGATACTTATACTGCATCGAGAATATCTTTACACTTACTCCCACCCTCGTCCTTGTTAGCCGTATTAGTCTACTAAGAACCTGACAGGCAACTCCGTTGGGGATTTGATATCGAATGTACGATGTTGAGTGGCTAATTACAGTACCTCCATTTCAACACAATCAACCCAACAAGTTCTGCTCCTGACTGACACCTTCCTAATAAAGTTCGTGAGACGCCCACAGCGGGCACAGTCACGTTTTGCGTGCTGATCATGTCAGTAGTGCCTGACGCCATCCCACAGTTGAAACTGCCATTAGGCAACCACAACCACGCCACATTCTACTTAGACATGAACAAACTTGAAACCGACACCTTGCCACGTCGGAGTGCATGTCAACGGAATCTGGTTAGAGTCGCCGAACCCTCATCACACGCTTCGGGACGCTGTAAGATAGGCCGAAAGGATGACGCTGCACGCATCAGCCGTTGTCGATGCCAAAGGGTGTATATAAAGCGGCGTCTCATCCTTACGTATCATCAATGCTAATTAGTATCATTGTAATTGAGATTCCACGCCAACTGCTTAATGGCGACGATTTGTATGTTAATCTCTGTTTAGGCACTTATTGATATTGAGCGGTGGAGCACAGTTGTGGTGGTCAAGTATCATGTGGGCTGTTCAAGCCGATCAGAGTCGTTTATCGACAAACAATTAACCTCAGTCTTTAACGAACAGCCTTGATTCTTCAGGGCTACCTAGTGACATCCCCCTAAGAGTGACATAGAGCTAAACATTTTGGAACGCAGTCGTATCCTCCAACACCCGCTTCACAACCCCTTGGCTGTATTCGTCCGCGTTCTCGTTAAAAGTCTTTTTGTATTCCGTAATGTGTTCGGGAAGTTGCTCCACGAGATTGTGCCTCGATGGAACAGGTTCTTGCAGGTGCTCCACCAACGGGATGTACCCCGACCAAACAGCATCTCTCGTTCCGGCGCTTTCCAGGTCCTCCTTCACTTCGGAGACCGGGCCCGCGCGAATCTTTGCGCTGCCGCTCTTCACGCGGATGCGCAGAACTTGCGTCTGCACCATCTCGTTGGCGGACGGGGGCTGGCGCACTTCTTCCCACCGCCCCGCGACGAGGCCGTTGGTGATGAGCCTCAACGCCCACAACTTCTCCTCGTCGTCCGTGACCAGACTCGCGTAGCCGAACAGGGAGGCCGAGCGGTAGTTGCAGGAGTGCGCGAAAGAACTCAGAGCGAGGACGATGCCGTCCACCTTGGTAGCGGACACGCAGACGGGGAGGCCGGGTAGCCCCTGGGCCATCTTCTCTCTGGCGAGATTGGCCATGCGAGCGGAGATGTAGCCGTGGATGTAGCAATCGAGAGGCTCGTCGATGTCGGCGCTGGGGCGATCGAAACTGCCCATGGTGCCAATCATGGGAATGCCGGTTGGGAATTCAGTGTCGCCCGGTGCGAAGGTGACGTGTAAAGACATGCATTGGTTGACGATGCTGTGGACGGTCTTGAGGTCGTAGTCTGCGCGCTTCTCCGCCAGTCGGTGGACCTTGTTGACAGATGTCTTTGGGTACTCCATTGTTTCCCGCTGATGCCTTTTAACCCTTTTTTTTTCTTTCTCGAAAATGTATCCTAGAGTGGCGGAGAATAGAGTCCTTGGATTGATGGGAAGATGGGAGGTCTGGCGACTGTTTCGGAGTCGGAGGCAGTGAAAAATCGGCCAAGATATAATAATGAATAACTAGGAAGGCAGGCGGCTTAGGGGCGTCTAAGATAGCATCTTCTGCTTTCAATTATATCTTGATGGTCGGTACGTAGCCCCACTTTCAGACAGCCGGTTCCGCGGCGAAGTCCCGGAGCGGGGCCGATTGTGTCCGATAAAGCTGCTGTCAGCATTGAGGCCATCGGCCTTTGTCGGACGCTTGCTGGGCTTATCGCTTACGGCTTTGACAGATACCGATGACCGGCCCGTAATTTGGCCCGGGAAAATGATTCAGGTCCCGGGCCAAGCGAATCTGAGCAGCTACCTCATCCCTCCGATTTTACAGGCGCTCTTGCACCGGCCCATCTTTAACGATGAGTAAGGGCTATTAGGCTTGCTTTGAGTGGAAGCGATGCCTATCGCCAGTGGGGGTTAAGTGGGGCGCGGCAGAGCCACTCTGAGGAGAAAAAGGCGCCATCTTGCTGCAGATAGTTCGCGGCAGATGCACATTAGACAGCCTCAATGTAATCCACATGCTGGACGCCCTGATAGCCGAGTATCTTCATCAGGCGGGCATCCGAGGGTCGGAGATTGCACGTATCTCAAGTGATAGGGACGCAGATTTGACTCCGGGCTGTTACATCTATGTTGTCGGGTAACAGTGGGAAATCGCCTATCCCTTCGACCATGAAACGGGAACTGCCAGCCGAATTGGTCAATTGGCAAGGCTCACTCTCTGTCTCTTCACAGGGGGTCAGAGCTTAACAAAGTTTGATTGAATGATGCTCCCTGGCGATAGAGACACTAGTCAGAACACATTTTTGTGGTCCAAGGGAAGTCTGGCGTTCTCAGGCTATTACTAAGCGTCAGTAGTCAGGAGCTGCAATAGACTCCACGCATCCAGTTACAAGTGTCTCGGATCTTCAACTCTGTATTAATTACACCAACAAGCCAAATAGAGTTGCAGGAACGAACAAAGCTAGACTGCCTCGCGACGAACGGTCATTGCGTAAAAGGCGATTATCTAGGATGCAATGACCGCGTGACAAAGGCACGGGATCCACGCATGGCTAATAATACTTGTTGACCTTTTTCCATTCCAGTGTCCACCGTGTCAGGCCAGGTAATATCATCTCAGCCGTCCCCCGAGACTTTGCTCATCTCCGACAACATCGAAGCAATGTCGGGCGCGATGCCACTCTCGATGATCTGCTGGACCATGCCAGAAACCTCCCTCCGAGACTCCTCGTCGATTGTGCCAGGTGTGCAGGATCTCGAGATGCTGATGGCCAACACGTCCAGGCAGTCGCGGTAGACGTCCGCTTTTTCCGACCGATCAGCGAATATCGCGAGGCTCGAGGCGACATCGCGAATGGCGCGGTCGACGTTCTTGGGAATCGGGACGGCCCGGCGATGGACGATATAGATCATCGTCACGCCGACTTGGAAGCTGAACAGCATCTAGCGGGATGTCAGCAGTGCACTTATTAATCAAGACTCGAGGCAGCACGTACATCGCCCCAGTGCTTCGGGATCTGGCGCACGAAATACGCCGGCAAAGTCACAGCAGGCCTGGAGTTCATCATCGATATATGGCGAGTCGAAATCGGCAGAGTCTAGTCTGTAAAGAATCACGCGCGTGATGGCCGCAACGTGGGTCAGCCCTAGAGGACTTGCGTATCCTTCGGTGTTGACACGGCTGGAGAGATATCAGCGTACGTTCAATGTCCCCTTGCCGCCGAAAGACCCCCAGCCTACCCGTAACCGTATATCTGACCATCTTGCAACCACTTCTCAACTGCAGCTCGAGTATCCTTGGTGAACCCCGCTCTAGCTTCGGAGGCCAGCGTTTGCTTGGCGGACAAGATTTCGGAATGAATCTGCCGTATGCGACACATGTGGGCGAAGTAGCCAAGATTAAAATTATACGTTGAGCCTGCACTCGTGCCGGGAAAATCCGACGACCATGGCATGACGTATTGAGGTTCGATTCCGTTCGCATATGCGGGCGTCGTGATCCAATCTTCGGGGGGATAGGGAGGAATGCCCAGTGTGATGGCGACCACTTTATCTGGCCTTGCATGCGGTCAGAAGAAGAGCAGGACGACGATTCGGTGTCAAGGCAAGGGGGCATCCAGCAGGCCTACATGTAGATACACCACCAAGCCTTGATGGCCATTGCAGTCTCGGCGGTTCCGTCATGCACCAGACGGTGGAATCCTTTCATCACTGCGAAACGCATGGCCACGCCAATGATGTGTCCCAGTCGAGGAGTGCTTTCGCCATGCAGCGCGTGGATGGCGTACAGGAGCATCGCTTGGAGGCGAACCAGAGGCTTGTACGAGTGGTCTGTTAGTATGGTCTGGCCGGCCTGCGCTTGGAGCATCAGGTCGTGATGCTGCTGTCGCGTGAAGCCGTCGAGCCTTGCCTGACGCAAAAGGGATCCGATGGCAAAGATCTGTGCCGAGAGTTAGATGGAGCTTTCGTTTGGGAAGAGGACGTGACTGCTTCACGTGCCATTTTGACCAGGTAAGATCTCCAGGCATCGGTGCTTGACAAGAAGACTTCGCCCATCTTCCAGTCTTGATACCCTCGGCTGCATTCTTCTACGTCCATGAATGGATAGCGAGGATGAATGGTCTCGAAATAGACCTGGAACAGTACGGCACCTTCGTGGATGGACACCTCTGAGAAGGTTGGAGCAGATCCCTGGCCCAGGGCGTGCATTGGCATGGCCGGATCGCTGTGCGCGGCTGAGTTTGCACTTGTGTCGTGATTTGCCACATCGCTGACGGAGAACAGGTTCTCGCCCGACTGTAGCATGTCGAGACCATAGATGATGTTGTTTGAGCTGTCTAGAGGGGCCATGAATGTCATTTCCAGCTGATCCGAACCACATTGTGGGTTGGAAAACCCAGTGGTGATTTGGGGATCGCCAGGGTGTCGAGAGTGACCATTCACCGGCTGATCAAGTGACATTCCGGGAGTTGCCAGTGTCGCTCCATGCTGAAGATCCGAGATGCGTGCTTCGAGCGATTCGATGTAGTGAACCGAGTACAGGGCCATGCGCTCGCGCTCAACGGGGATACATTCTGCGCGATGTTATAAGCACGACTTCATTCCACAGAATGATGCCTAGAAGATATGTCCAAGTATCAATTCGCGTTAAGCCGCCCTCGAGGAAGACATTCATTTCACAGACATGACTCTGATGTTTCTTCTCGCATGCACCCAAGGACCAAGGTATAACGTAGCGGCTTGGGCTATGCCATCCATATTGTTTGGCCATAGCCTATCGGCCGAATCCTATGATTTCAATGCGGGACGACTTGCATCGTGTCATTCGCAAGCAATGCGAGGGGGATAAGGCCCAAAGGACAGAGATCGAAATCACAGAAACACAACTACACGGATTGTTTTGGATCGACCGAGCTTCATTGGCCGAAGCGCAGTTTTGGCAATTCGGTGGGCCTTCACACTTTTGCTTCCTCGTCCGGCACCGTTGACACGCCTTTGCCTTCCTCGGGCGGGAAAGGCCTGGTGTTCTTTGCGCTGATCGTGGTGATGGCTCGGAATCCCCTTCCATATTTCGGACTCGTGCCATGGGGCGAATAAGGCTTTTTTTCTGCCGGGGGGGGTGTGAAATCCAACGGTTGTTACTGGTAATTACGGATACTAGGATGAGGAAGACGGCCGATGTGGTCCGACCGAAAAAAGGCGCGGACGCGCTTTTGGTACTGCGTCGGACATCTTCGGGGCTTGTTTCGGACTGGAATGGAAACCAGGGTGCCAACAACATCACTAAACACAGGGGTCTGTTGCACACCACAGTGGAGTATCCGTACTGTCTGCGGGGTGAATCAGCTTACATCGGTCCACAATCCGTGGAATCACCAATCTACACTGGGTCTCGGTTGCTCTTGACACTGTCACGCCAGACGACGATGCTCAATGGCGAAGACCACTTCATTGACGGCGGCTTGTTTACTTTTAATTAGACCATCCAGGACTTTCGCCTATGGCCGATGGGATGAAGAGTTCCTGCACCCTGGGGAACGATAACATATCGATCCATAGAGTGGAGTGAACCGGGGTCTGTTGGAACAGTCCCAACTACCAGAGGTTTTGTAATATCCACGAAGGATTCCACTTGCCCGTCGTTGTGTGGAATCCGTAGTTGGCCGACACAAACGGGCGCTCGCTGTCGACAGTCGAATCCGTATAGGTGGACCCTTATTCCCGTCCCCGTCTCCGTCGCCAACGGCGGCCGGCTGCCGGACCGTCTCATCGGAGCACAGACCCCACTGCGGCTCGGCGCCGCCCCGGGTCAAAACGCGGGGAGATATGGCATCCGGGTCAGCAAGTCGGTCTGGCGCTCGAGCGCCTTCTTTTCGGTGACGTGAGCCCGAGCGGAAACCCGCCTTTGACGTTTCCGAAAAAAAGTCTGGAGGACACGATACAGATCAACACAGAAATCGACGTGCCATACTGAGAAGGTCTTTACGTGGGATACAAGGCTTATGATCAGAGCGGCGTAAAAGCTTTGTTCCCTTCCGGGCATGGGTTGACTTATTCTACGCTCAACATGGGAGGCTTGGAAGTCTCATAACTCTCGTTGATCAATGACACTTTCGTTGCAAGGGCATCCCCGGGTAATCAAGGAACCCGAAGCGCAAAGCAGGTTTTTCCAGCTCTATCATCTATGTCGGGTATCCTGATGCCGCCAAGTAGCCGAGAGCGTTTGAGAAGATTGAAGTTGAGGCAGGCGGTGTTGAGGTTGTTGAGTTAGTTGTCAAACTTGAGGATCTGAGAACATGTGATGACGACACTGAGAAACGGAAATTGGAGAGCGGCCAGTATGAAATCCTCCTGGGATTCTTAAAATCTGGTATCCGGTTGAAGCAGACTTTGCCCCGACGGTATGCCTCGTATGGGTAATTGCCTGAGTTGGCAGTCTGTGGGCTGTAGCTACTAGCCTAAAAGAAGACGTTGAGTTAAGTACTGAAACGGGGTCCTGATCAGTGTCTGGGATCCTTGATCACGTGACCTGCGCCTGATTAATACGTATATAGACTTAGCTAGAATTACTTTAATTAGGATAAAGCAGATAACTAATTCTTTTCCTTTAATTTAGACCTAGATCCTTTAGATTAAACTAGAGCCTTTTATTAATAATTTACCTTTAATTATAGTTATATAAGTCCTTTAGGAGTATTCTCTCCTTTAATTAGTTATTTAAGTAAGTCTTAATTAGAGCTTCTAAACCTCTAATTAAGATAACTCTTATGCTAATTAAGGAGGTATCTTATGTTAGCTTTAGTAGGTTATAGTAATTAGTCTTAGTTACTTTACTGCTTTAGCTATCTTTTATTATATACTACTAATAGTCTCCCCTTCTAAAAATCTAAATAAGCAATAGATTTAAGCGATTAAGATAATAAAATAACTAATTAAGGCTAAAAGTAAGTAGTAATAGCCTAATTAAAGTAATAAAAAGATAATAAGATAATAGAGATAAGTAATAGAAGTATTTAGATAAAGGGAATTTATTAAACCCTAAAAACTACTAAGATAATAGTAGATTAGTAAATAAAAGATAATAGGCTTATAGAGTTAGGTAGTAATAATAATAAGTTAAGTAATAAGGTAAATATAAGATTTAAAATTATTAAGATTTATTATTATAGTCTATAAATATAAAGATTAAGTTAAAGTAAGAAGCTTCTAAAAGACTTAATTAATAATATAGGTAGATTATTCTCTACTAGGCTACTTAGTTTAGGAGTATAATTTTAGTCTAATTAGGATATATAGAGTTATTAGTCTAAGGGTATTTATAGATTAGGGAATAATAAGTTTTTACTAATATATCTAGCTATAATTAGAGTAGGTCTATAATAACTTCTAGCCAAGGCTATAGTTAATTATATAATAAAGACTAACTCTAATTATATAGACTACTTTAGTTATAGTAGTAACTTTATTATAGTTATTAGGGAGGTCTATTTCCTCTATTTTAAAGTTTTATCTAAAGAGTCTTAATTAATATATAATTATTAGAATTCTTAATAACCTTAATAACTAATAACACTAAGTTACTAAGATAGGTAATATCTATACTACCTTTCCCTAGGGAGAATCCTCCTAGCCTATAGTCCTAACTATTATAATTAATAGTTAGCCTACTAGCCCCTCCTTTACTACCTTTTAAGAGCTAAATATTATTAAGTCCTCTAACGATAAGGATAAACTAATTCCTTCTAATTAAGCAGGATAAGCGCTTAATCTAATAAGTCCTATTTATCCTCTTTAGTCTACTAGTCCTCCTCCTTAACCTTCTACTACTCCTTAACCTATAGATACTTTAATTAATACCCTCCTTAGAGTAATTACAGCTTATATCTAGACTAACGTTCCCTAAGCCTTAACTTCTATAGTTATTTAGACTAATTAAATAGAGAATATAAACTTCTATAAGATCCCCTTTCTTAGTTAAGATAGTACTACTGTCTTTAAGGGAGATAATATTATAGAGTTCCTAGAGAAATTTAAGGACTAATATAAGATCTTAAGAGTCTTAGACTAATTTAGGGGTAAGCTAGCTACTTATACTATAGGTAGTAACTATTAGACTCCTATTAAGGATATAATTAAGTACTTACCTTAGTCTAAGGGCTAAGCCTTTCTTATATAAGAATACAGCTAGTAGGATATTAATTAATTCTTAGATAAAGAAGAGTAGATTAAGAAAGTAACTAAAGGTACCCCTATTACTACCTCTAACCTAAGTACTACCTAAGCTCTATTTACTAAGATTAATAATATTATTACCTAAGCTAAGTAATAAGACCTCTATACTATCTTAGATAAAAGTCTAATTAAACTAGTTTATAAGTAATTCTATAAGGATACTATCTAGAAGGCTGCTAATAAAGTTAGCGTTACCCTTAAGGTATTTATCTAATTAACTAAGTATATAACTTTTAAAGGTAGGCTTCTAAACGCTATTATGTATAAGAAGGAATATTCCCCTCTTTTACACTATTAATTAGACTACTATTACTTCCTTAACTTAGCCTATAACTTAATAGCCTTAGAGTAACCCTAGATACTAATACCTAGCTTAATAGTAACCCTAACAGCCTATAGTTAACATTTAGATTAACTAGCTAGCCCTAAACATAACTAATTAAGACCTTACTTAAGGGATAAGTAAGCTTAAGATCTACTAGAACACTATATAGCTGCGAGGTTTAGCCTAAGTCTTTAAGGTTAATACTATAAGACCTAATTAACCCTAAGTTATAGGTCTAAGAGACTAATACTAGTACTACTATTCTAACTCCTATTATATTATCTAGGACTATAGCTAGTATACTATAGATAAGACCTCTTACCTTATAATCCTAATTAGAGGAAACTAGTTTTATAGTTAATATAATAGCTAGACTCCCCTTACTAAGATTCTGTTTACTATAATTAATAAAGGCTACTTATATAATATAGCTAATTAAGTAACCCTCCTTACCTACGTTATTAACATAACCCCTAACAACAGTATTAAGAACCTTATTTAATAAATCCTTAATTAATAAATTAGCCTCCTACAGCAGCCTTCTCCTACTTTACCTAATATAACCCCTCTAGCTGCAGCCTAATATATCTACATAATATACCCTTTTACTACTAATTAAGAATATACTAATGTCTATACTATTACCTAAAGCTAAGCCTAGAAGACCTATTTATTAATAACTAATTCCTACGCTAAAGCGACCTATAGTACTAGAAAACTATCTCCTCTACCTCTAATTAAGCCTAAGACTATTTCTTTTATAGATAAGGAATAAGATATTATAGAACTTAACTCTAATAATAACAATAATAGCCCTAATTAGACCCCTCTACTACCTCCTCTACCTATACCTAAGATAATCCTTTAAAAACTAAAGATAACTAACACTATAAAGGATATTTCCCCTACTAATACCTCTAATTAATAACCTAACTAGTTATATAACTTACTAAAAATAATAACCTTTAATTAGCCTAGAGACCTTAATCTAACTTAAGAAGCCTAAAGATTAGCTAATAAGAAACTTAAAGCGCTTATCTCCCTTCCTATTAATATCCTTAGGAAGATCTAGCTAGAATTTAATATTACTATAGGTACTACCCTCTATAATTAAGGTTATATTAACGCTAATAGTATCCTTATTAAAGTACTAAAGTCTTTAGCTAATATTATAGAGATAGCTTAGTAGAAAGCCTATATTAAAAGGCTTATTAATAACTATAATAGGTCTATTACTACTAAGACTTCCTCCTCTATTATAATTAGATATATTAAAGGTATTAAACCTACTGCTAAGATTCCTACTTCTATTATCTTAAATACTTATCTCTAGCTTAAGGTCTAAATATTAAGTATAGATTAGAGTAATAAAGGTCCCTTAATCTCTATAATCCTTAATATTAATGCTTAAGTTAATATCCTCTTAAAGTAGTACGCTAAAGTAGTAGGGATTTCCTATACTTAGACTAAACTTAAGATAAGAACCTTTAAGAATAAAGACCCCTTACTCTTTAATAGTTTCTACCTTATAGATATTTAGATTAATAAGTATTAGGTAACGTCTACCTTTTTTATTAAGGATAAATATAAGACCTCTAATTAACTTTTACTTAGCCTTCCTTTTGTTTAAGATATAAAACTCTCCTTTAGATATAGTAATAACCTTATTACTACTCTTACTTACACTAAAGATACCTAAATTAAAGTCCCTATTAGTATTATTAGAATAAATAATCCTTCTAAAGTTATAGATATCTTACCCTAACTAGATTAGTACTTTTAAGAGGTTTTTAGCTTAGGAAACTAAAGACTAGTAGTAACCCTAGGACTACTACTAGTACTA
Source organism: Colletotrichum tanaceti (assembly GCA_005350895.1). Classification (NCBI taxonomy): domain Eukaryota; kingdom Fungi; phylum Ascomycota; class Sordariomycetes; order Glomerellales; family Glomerellaceae; genus Colletotrichum; species Colletotrichum tanaceti. Next base: position 213,776 of record PJEX01000007.1, read on the forward strand.
ACAATTTTTACCTAGATCTTAACCTAAAACCTAATAAGTATGTCGCTATAATCCTTGATTAAGATTAGGTAGATAACATTATAACAGTTATTACTAAGGACTTAATTAAGCTATACTCTACCTAGATTTATAGGATCCTAGCTATCGCCTAAAGGAATAGCTAGAGACACTAATATAACCCTAATAATAATAATGCTTCCTATAACCTTACTACTAAACTAGTTACTTAATTAGAAGAATATACTATTACCTATTAAATTATTAAGCACTTTAAGAAGGTAATCTAGTAGTTTAAGACTACTAATTAAGCTATTATATACTATATCTAATAGGTATTTATTAATATAATATATAAGACTAAGGATAAGAAAATATACCTAGTAGATAATATACCTTCTAATAGATTAAGCCTTAATAGTAACCCCCTTTAGAAGCTTAAAAAGATCTATAATATTAAAGATAAGCTTTAGGACTAATTAAGCCTATATAGTAACCTAATTACACTAAAATTTTCTAATATAGAACCTTAATTAAGACTTACCTATAAGTAACTTAATAGTATCCTCTAGGACTCTAATTACTTACTCCTATAAGAGAAGGATCTTCTTAAATAGATCCTCCTTAACTAAGAGAAAGCTTTAGCCTAGGAATTCTCTAAATACAGCTAACTTAATACTATTATTACTCCTCTATAGGTAATTAAGACTATCCTATATAAGGTATAGTAAGCTAAAGGTATCCTAATCCTAAAGGCTTTCCTCCTTAAGGTCTTTAATATAATTAGATAATATATCTAATAGGGAATTATTAAGGAAAGTTATACTACTTACTAGAATCTATAGTTCTTAGTTATAAAAAAGGATAGTAGCCTCTAACTAATTAACTTAGCTACTAGGGTTAATAGCGTTACTCTTTAAGACGTATAGTAGCCTCTAAACGCTAATGCCTTTTCTAAAGAATTTACTATAGATTAACTTATCTTCCTCCTTAACTTCTTTTCTAGCTATAATTAGGTCTCTTTTAATGAAAAGAGCTATAATCTAATAATATTCTCTACCTTACTTAGCCTCTACTGTTATTATACTCTTCCTATAGGTAGTATAAACTTAGTTACCTAGTTTTATTAGATTATAATAAGGATTCTTTATAATCTAATCCCTAAATACTATAACGCCTTTATTAATAATATTACTATTAAAGGTTCTTAATCCTGCTATAACAATAAGGAGCTCCCTAACTACCCTAGTATCTATTAATTTATCTATAAGTACCTCTATAATATTAATTAGGTTTTATTTAATATTAAATTAGCTAGCTATACTATCTCTAGGGCTAAGTCTTAATAGTATAAAACCTCTACTGTAATTGTTAGTTATATTTATAGTACTAAGGGATAACAAGCTAATTAAGCGAAGGTCTTTAAGATCCTTAAATAGGAAAAATATAACAATATCCTAGAAGTCTAATTATTCTTTAGTATTATTACCTTTTACTATATCTAGATTAAATACTTCTTAGAAAAAGCCTCTCCCTTATATACTCTCCTTATAAAGAATTAACCCTTTTCTTAGGGCCTTCTCTAGATTAACTTAATAGCTATCCTTAAACGTATAATTACTATAGCTCCTATTTTAATCCCTATTAACTATAGCCCTAATAGTAGTTAAATTGTTCTTACTACTAACGTAAGTATTAAAGGTTAGGGATATATACTTAGCTAGATTCTAGCTAACCTCTAGAGGACTATTACCTAATTTAAAAGTAGTATTTAGTGTAGCATAGAACTTAACTATAATTTAGGTAAGCTTAAAATATAAGGTATCCTTATAAGCCTTAAATAGCTCTATAATTATCTTTTTAGCGTTAATTTTCTTCTTAAAACTAACGCTAGGGTACTTATTACTTAGATTAATAGGGCTATAGATAACTTACCCTCTATAATAATAACACACTAGCTTACCTAGATTAGACTTTTTAACTTTAATATTAAGTATATTAATAGGAAAAAGAATACTGTAGTAGACAGTCTCTTACGTAAGCCTCCTAAACCCTCTAATCTATATAAAGCTAAAACTAAGGAAGATATTAAAGATTTTATTAACGCTAAGGTCCTCTATACTTACGTTACTAATAATTTCTTCCTTACTACCTACTCTTAACTTAATAACTCTACTAATTAACTTAGTAAAATTAATATTCTAGCTAATCTCCTCTTACCTAATAAGTACTAGTTACTATACTTAAAGTAAATTACCTATTTCCTCCTTATACTAAAGTAACTACTTAGAATCTCTTACTCTTACTACTGTTAATTTAAGTAAATTGCTACCTAATTCGTTATTTAGGATAGACTTCTCTTTAAATAAGGTATTACTACCTAACCCTAACCCTACTAAATTATTAACAATAACTCTTACTGCTAAAGACTTATTAATTAAGCCTATAATAAATCTAAATATAGGGGATAAGAGGTAACATTTTATTATCTTTTAGAGTAATTTTACTAGCTAGGTATATATACTCAGATTTATAACCTAACCTCTATATATAAAGCCTATTAGAAAGCCTAATTAAGACAGCTTAATAACCTATATACCTCTTCTATTCTAATCGCCTAACCTTTTACGTAAGTCTCCCTTAACGTCTAGTATATTAGTAAATAGAAAGTAGTTAAGGCCTACTATAAGTTTACTAGTTATATTAAAGCCTAAATTATACACTAAGCTACCTTAAAGAATATTACTAAATTTATCTAAGAAGACGTAATCTACTACTATAGAATCTATAGTACTCTAATTATAGATAGGGGATATAAAAACTAAAGCGCTATAGACCTCCTAAATTAACGCTATACCTCCTAACGTAAGGTAATCTCTACCTATAACCCCTAAGCTAACAGTCTTCTTAAGAAGGGCTACTAACTAATTATATATACCCTCTATATTTAGTCTAATTAAGGCGTTAAAGATATTTAAACTATACTTACTACTACCCTCTTTACTAACTAAACTACTATCTATATATCTACTAGATATACTCCCTTTTATCTTATCTATAGACAGCACGCTATTACTCTAATTAAAGACTATATAGTAATATAGAGAGTTCTTAACTAAGACATAACTATAACCCCTAAATAAGAGACCTAAACCTAACTTTAAGCCTTTACCTAACTTAATAAAGATATAAAACTTACTATAAACGCTATTACCTAATACTAAGCCTATATATATAATTAGTTTAACTTAAGGTACTTAAACGCCCTCTATAAGAACTACCTATAACTAAGTAACCTTATCCTTATCTTTAATATCTAGTAAAAAGTTAATATATCTACCTCTAGGAAACTTAATTATTATTAGAATAGACCCTTCTAAATTTACTTATCTAGCCCTTCTAGTACTTTCTTTTAATTAGAAATACTCTCTAGCGACTTAATTACTAGTGCTACTTACGTAAATAACTAACTTAAGAAATTTCTAAAGAGCCCTAAAGGCCTTTTTATTTCACTTAATAAAGATAACCTCTACGCTAAGATTGCAGTAGATCTTACTAACCTACTCCTAAACAATAACTTACTATCTAATTAAGACCCTAGTAATAATAACTTAAGTAACTCTTTAGACTTAGACTTTAGGGATAAACCTAACGACCTAATCTAGTAAGTAACCTAATTATAAATAATAATATCCTAATCCTTATATACTCTACTCCCTACTCCTATTTTCTCCCTTAATTCTATCTAATAATTATTTCTTTTATTTCCTTATTTCTATAATAGGGATATATACCTTATTTATTATAGTTCTTCTCTTTTAATTATTATCCCTTTTACTAGATTTAGTAAAAGATATAAGGGGATAAGATAAGTAAAGAACTATTCCTTTAATTTACTTTACCTTTAATTAACTACTCTAGACTATTTAATACTGTAATTAACTTCTAATTCTAAAAACCTTTACTATAGTTTATTTCTTAAGGCGTTATTCCCTTCTAAAACTACTCTTAATAAACTAACTTATAGACGTCTAAAATATAGCTAGCCTTATTATACTACTCCTTATACTAACTAGCTATTTACTTATACGCCTCTTTAATATAGTTATTTAGCCTGTATAGATATATAGGACTTACCTTAATATTATAAGGAATTAATAAAGCTAGACTATTACTACTTATGTTTTACTAATACACCTTTCCCTTCTTTAGATTAACACTAGGATTACCTCTATTCTACTAATAGCTAGCTAATATCTTAAAGTTATATTTCTTTATTCCCTTATTATATATATAATTAGTATAGTGATTATAAAACTCTCTAGGTAATAAGATATACTTAAAAAAGGGACTTATACTTCTTACTATCTCTTCTTAACTACTAATATATCTCTAGAAGCTATAAGAGTAGTAGTTATAAGGGACTCTATTCTAGACGCTAAACGCCTAAATTAGAAGAGTATTAACTGCTAGGGTTTAACTTATAAGACGCTAGGTAAAAGTACCAAAAAAGCTAGTAAGTTTAGTGTTAACGAAGATATAGCGCTAGAAATTATACTTACTAAAAGCTAGATCTAAGTTCCTTAAGACCTTCTTTATAATTAATTAATTTAGAATATTTAACTAGAACTAACTTAGACCCTTTAGTCCTTCCTTAAACAGATTAATAAGCTTAAACTTAACGTATAATATACTAGCTAGGCTAGGAAGTTTAGCCTATCTAGTATACTTAAGGACCTAAGGAAAGAACTATAGATTAGTACCTTTAACCTCCTAATTAGACTAAGAAACTTACCTTAATCTATTAATTAGCAACTATTTAGACCTTAAACTTTTAGTTCTTTATTACTTTAGCTTTCTTAGGAGGGATTAATAAGAACTACTATAAGTAAATTAGATTAGCAACTACCTTATTTACATAGTACTTATTATCTTTAGTAGTAGTAGCTATAATAAATAAGATTAGACTATTTATTAATTAAGAAAAGGATATTAGTTATTTAGCTTAAAGGTAAGAAAAGTATAAAGGAGGAAGAAGTTAAAAGAGAAGGATTAAGGAAAAAGAGAGCCTTTTTATCCCCTTTTAAGCTACCTAAGGGAGGAAGGTCTTACACTTAAGGTGCTATAGCTAAGGTTACCTAATAAAAGTAGTAATTTATAATAGCCTTACCTTAATTCTATCTAAAGGATAAGTAAGTAATTTACTATTACTACCCCTTATACCTTCTAATTTTATTAAGGTTATTCCTACCTTTCTCTAATAGAGACCCCTCTTCTTAACTAGTATAAAACCCTTTACTTCCTCTACCCTCTAACCCTTCTTTTCTTCTCTATTAATAATAATAACTTATTAATAAATTTAGTAATAACTAGTATACCCTTTTCTTTTCTCTTTTTATATACGCCTTATTTATCTTTAGACTCCTTCCTCTTTAGTTACTTAATTCCCCTTACGTTACTTCTTAATTAATATCTATAATATTAACTCCTTCTCCTTCTAGCTCCTCTAGCACCTAAAGCCCTACCTCTACTGCAGCTAAGATATAGGGCCTATACACTATTTAAGACTATAAGAGTAACCTCTAATACTAATACAGAAACTAAGCACCTAATTAATCTATTAACTACCTCTAAACACCCCCTAGTTATATTACTAACGCCTATAAATCCTAGTTCCTTAACCTATATATAAATATATATTTCTCTTACTAGACTTAGCCTTACTACTATACTACAAGTAGCTGTAAGTCCTTCCCTTACTCTATTCCTACCTTTATTAATATCTACTTTCCTAATTAGATCTAGTAGGAGGATATTAATTACTTCCTTTAATAGTAAATAAGTACTTTTAACTATATTAATAATAACTACCTTTAGGAAGGTATAAGCTATAGAAAGGTAAAAAGTATCCTTTATAACTACTATAACCTTTAAGGATATCTCCTCTAATAAGACTAGATTATAAGAGATAAAATTAGATCTATACTATAGATTATAGTTAGAGATCTCTTCCCTATTTATAATATTATTATAGTCCTAATTAGTTAGTAGAATACTAAAAGCTTAACTATAAATATTAATCTTCTTCCCTAGCGCCCTAACGTCTATATAGTAATTAAAAACTTAGTATACTTTATTCTCTTTCTTCTTTTTACTAATACCCCTAGATACTTTATAGGGATAATTATTAATTAATAAGATAGTATAGTCTACTAGTATAATCCTCTCTAGACTAGCAGTTAATTAGAAGCTCTTTTTATTAACAATATTATAGCTCTAAAAGCCTTCTACTATAGTATTAGTACCCTATTATATATCTAATACCTAATTAACGTCTCTTCTTATATTATTAACTCTATCTAGCAGCTTAGTAGATAGGAATATAGTCTTTATATTCTTAAGTAGTTCTAAACAGCTGTCTAATATAGCTAATTATACTTAATAAAGAACCTGTTAGTTTGTTAGCTAGACTGATTAGAGTTAATAGGGTAGATTAGGGTTAACAGTAGCCTAGGCTAAGTAGTTATATCTACTTAGGTAAGCTACCCTATTTTAGTAGGTAGCTTACCTACCTACTTAGCCTACGCCTACTACGCGCCCCTACTAGTTATTTTCCTTCTTTCGTTAAGCTTAGTTATAATACTAAGAGATTATTATAAGATTTATAGTAATCCCTCTTATTATAATAACTTTAACTAAAATAACCTATAACTTTTCTAATACTAATTAGTATTTAACCTTACTAGGTTATTTATAGATTAATAAGGAATTATTACTAGAAGAGATAACAGTAAGTAGGCTTTAATCCCCCCTATTAGTACTAACTAAAGAGAACTAGTATAGGACTTTAATTCCCCCTAGCAAATAATACGTCTATTACGCTATTGTTATTAACTTAAAGGCTTAGATCTAAGGGTATAGTTTAACTACCCCTTATAAGGCCCCCTTTTTATTAATAATACCTTTATCTAACTTTAACTTTAACTCTTAACCTCTTTATTAACAGTTAAACTACTATAATAACCTTATTTTTCTCTTAACTTCTTACCTCCTACTGTTATATAGGAGGCACCCTTAAGATTACCTAACCTACTTCCTATTACTAGAATTAACCTTTACCCTTCTTCTATTTTTTTTTCCTTTAGTAGAATTTTCCTCCTTCCTTTACTTTACAGTTTACTTTAACTAAACGAAATTTTTTACCTACACTGTTTAGTTTACCTATACTATTTTTAGTTTACCTAAACTATCCTCTAAATAACCTCTCTTTTACTACTTTCTCCCTTTATACCTATTATTAATTTATATAACTCCTATTATAGCGGAAGCTAGGCCCTCTAACTATAAGGAGGTAGGCCCTAACTAAGGCTCTAACTAAGGCTCTTAATAGGGCTCTTAAAGCAGTTAAACCTATATCTTAAGTAGTTATTTTCCTATTAGTAAGAATAAGACTATTAAAATACTTTTAACCTTTCTTTACTATGTTACCCTTAAGCTGTAGGATACCCCTAACTTCTTACTAGGTAAGGCTATACTAGCGAAAGTTACTACCTTTATCCTTTAAGTTATTACTAAGTAGGAGATTAAGGGTACTTAAGGGTAACGTCTCTAGCGTAACTTTATCTAAGAGTTTAATAGATAGATATAAGACACTTTCTCCCTAGTAAGTAACTTTGCTTTTAACTACCTTTAATAATACTTTTATACTGCTAGGGTCCTTATCTATATAGGTAGGGATATCCTAAAGGCTAAGGCCCTTAAGGAAGTCCTTTTTTAACCCTCCTTCTAGTATTAGACTAAAGAAGAGTTTAACGCCCTTTATAAGTATAATACTACCTTTATAGGTTATTATATTACCTAGAAGTTTATTAATAAAATTATAAGGCTACCCTTACTAGCTAACCTTACTAGGCTTAAGGAGTAGTCTTAACTTTAATAGCTACTAACCTTAGTAAAGCTAAAGGTTATAACTACTAGACTAGTTATTATAAGCCTATTAGTCTACTAAGGTAACTTATAAGAATAAGGTCTTAATAAAGTTATTTAATCTATACTAAAGATACTAGCTTAACTATAATAATAATAATAGCAGTAAAGTTAGCTGTAATAAACCTTAGTATAAGTAGGAGTAACTTCTAGGTAACTATTACTAGATCTCTTCTCCTTCCCTAGCGCTACTGCTTTAGCAGGCTACCCCTCCTCCTCTCTTCTTAAGTAATCCTGCGATCTATTACCTAAGCCTTTAGGTATCTAGACCTTCCCTACAGCCTGCTTATACTAGTAAGTACTGTTAATAATAACCTGTTAACCTTAACAGAAACTACCTACTTAGTTACTTAGTAGGTACTTAAATACGCTAAAGCACCTTATAGTAGTAGTACCCTTAGACTACTTAGGGTAGCTACCCTTATATAGGTAATTAAGGAGGTTATTCTTATAGGCTTAATTAAGGTGCTTACTTACCTATGCTTAGTTAGGATAGATATTCTTATAGACCTAATTAAGGTAGTTATCCCCCTTTCCCTTTATCTAATTAACCCTCTATAAAGCAGCTAGGTAATCTTACTAAGCTGTATTCTAACTTAGATTTAAAATATACTAGTGAGAAGTATAATGTCCTTAACGTTAAGCTAGCTACTTTTTATAAGAATTATAAGAACGTTAGGATTAAAGAGGATAAGAAGTACTACGCTATTACCTTCCCTACTATACTTAAGGGTAAGGTATCTAACTTCTATTATTAATATCTTTATAGTAAGGTAGCTTATACTCTTACTACCCTTATTACTACTATATAAAGTTACTTTAAGACTAAAGAAACTATCTAAGACTACCTTAACAAGTAGTAGACTATTACCTTCTAATAGATATAGACCTCTAAGGTAAGTAAGGGTAAAACTAAGTATAAGGTTCTTAAGCTACTAATCTCTAAGTTTAACCTTATCTAAAGAGCTTTCCTAGAGGAGTATTAGGGTAATAGGTTTATAAGGTATTAATTAATTACTACTTACTGCAGTATCCCTAAGACTAAGCTCTACCTTTATAAGCCCTTATATACCTTAGAAGGTTTATATAGTAACCTTTAGGTAGCTATTATAGCTAAAGAGAATAAGGCTAAGGCTTTATAGTACTTCCTTTATAAGCCTTATTACAGTTACAATTATTGTAACCCTTCCCCTACGTAATACTTTACTAACTATACTTACTATAGTAACAGTAAGGAGAACTAGTATAGCGCTAAAGGTAGCAGCTAACTAGCTAGCTACCCTATACCTACTAATAAGAAGTATTATATATACTATAAGTAAGGTTATTATTTAATAAAGTATATATATAAGGAAAGAAGCTAGGCCTTTAATAAATATAGGGCTAATAAGTAGAAGGGGAGAATTAACTAACTAACCTATAGTGCCTTCCTAACTAAATTTAAAGGGAGTAACCTTAGTAAGAGTAATAAGGAGATTATTTAAGATCTTATAATTAATAAAAGTCCTATTAATTAAGTCTTTTATATAAGTTTAATCTATTTTAGTAAGGCTAAACTTAACAGTAAGATAATTACTATGCAGTTAGCTAATTAATCTTTTTCTTATTACCTAACTAAGGCTAACCCTAACGTTAACTAGTATATATAAAAGTTATAGACGTTTTTATCCCTACTTTCCCTAATTAACTTAACTAACCTAAAGTTATTAATAACTCCCCCTTTAACCTTTTACCTTAATTAATACTCCTATAACGTTTTCTAAGGTATTATCCCTAACACTAGTATAGCTAGTTATTTAATAGCTAGTTACCCCTAAGTCCTTACCCTCTAACGTATCTAGAAAACTACTAAGATTAATACTACTGCTAATAAGGTTAGTATTTAATTTAGTAATAACCTACCTATCCTAATAGAGGGTATTATTACTACTTTTACCCCCCTTAGTCCTATAGAGTTTTATATAGTCTATGCTAATACCCCTTTTCTCTTTTACCTCTATAATTTTAACTACCTTAAGATTAAATTTAGGAACCTCTCTAACGTCCTCTATAAGGTAGATATCTCTATACCTATAGTATAAAAGTAGGGTTATACGTAGCTCCTTCTTAAGCCTAAAGAGACTATAGCTGCTAGGAACTATATAACTAATATTAAACTCTACTGCCTTTACTGTTAATTTAGGTACCCTTTAGTCTATTAACTTTATAAGCTTCTTTATAAAGCTAGCTAAGATATTTATATTAACGCTATTTAGAGATTAACTAAGTTCTACTACTACTATTAGCTATATAGTTAAAGCCCTTACTACTTCTACTTTATAATTAAGGGAAGTAAAAATATATCCTTTAACTATAAGGTCCTTATTAATGTTATATATCTTAATAGTAACTGCTTAGCCTTTTATGTTATTAATTCTACTACTACCTTTAATGTAGTAAGGTTCTTAAAGGATATAATAGCTAAGGCTATATAGGAAGCTTTATACACCTATTAGATTAATGTATACTAGGGTCTACTTAACTAGATTATAGTAGATACTAGTAAGAACTTTACTGCTACTAAGTTTAAGGCTAAAGCTAAGGTAATATCTATTTATATTAAGATTATCCCTATTAAGGTGTATTATAGTATTAAGAAGGTTAAGAGATACTATACTACCTTATACTACATATATAAGATTATCTATAATAAGTACCCTAACCTCCCTTATAAATTAGCCCTCTAGAGCGCTATTAAGTTAGTTAATAATACTACTAGCCCTAATAGCCTTATCCTTATACTCCTTATCTTTAGTACCTACCTATATATAACTAATAACTCTCCTCTATCCCCTAACATTATTTAATACGCTAAGGCTATCTATAAGGCTATTACTACTGTTACCTATATTTACGCTAAGCAATAAGTAAATAACACCCTTAACACCTATAATAGACTAAATACTATTAACCTTAAGAAAATCACTATTAGATTAGAGGTTTACATGTAGTAAGAGTATAAGGGATAGACTAAACCCTTTTGCCTTCTTAATGTAAAAGGTAAGGACTATATCGTTAATATTAATAGCCCTTATACCTTCTACTTAACTAGCATAAAGCCTTTTTATTATAAACCTATTAATAATAATAACCCTAGAGAGGCTATCCCTACTATAGATAAAGATCTCTAAGGGATTACTAGATCTATAGTAGTTATTAAGATCCTTTAGCGGATCTTAATATCTAGTAGCCCTTTAGTATCTAGCAGCCCTTTAGTATCTAGGAGCCTTTTAGTACTTAGTAACCTCTTAGGTAGAGATAATACTATATATCTCTTAGAAAGAGAAAACTCTAACTAATTGCTTGCTAAGAAGCTCTATACTAAGGGTATTATTATAGAGGCTAGCGCCCCTTTTAAGTCCTTTACTATAAAGGAGGTAACTACCCTAATTAATTAAGGGGTATTTACCTTTATCCCTTATAATAAGGAAAAACACTAGGGTATCTATATCTTTAAGTTATAGATAATTAATGAAATTAAAAATAAGATAACTAATATACTTTTTAAGAAATCTTAGTTAGTTATTTAGGGATATACTAATAATAGTAAGATAGCTATCCTAATGTAGTCTCTAACTATTTAGAGATTAAGCTAACGTCTAATTATTACTATTACACCCTCCCTCCTTAGCTATAAGGGCTTTATCCTAATCCTTTAAGATATTATATAGGCATATATATAATTAGCCTCTAAGTTAAATTAAACTATCCTTACATACCTACCTATTTAGATCTAAGATTAATACCTCCTAGGAATAATTATAGAGGTTATAAGACCCTTATATAGGATTACAGAAGCTAGTACCTATTAGTAGGTTACCTATAGTGATTACTATAAGGTAAAGCTTAGGATAGTAACTACTGCATACAACCTATACCTGCTGCTAACCCCTGTAGCTAATCAAACCTTTAGCCTTATTAGTATGTAGACTAATAATACTATTACTCTTAGTAATACTACCTTTAATGAAATAAAGGAGAAGGAGCTTGCTAAGGCTAGTCTTCTCGCTAAGCTAAAGGAGTACCTCTTTACCTCTAACCCTTTAATATTTAACAGTAGTGTTATTACTATTAATAATAATAGTATTATTACCTTTAAGTAAAAGGGTTAAGGTATTAAGATTAAACTTATAGATATAATCTCTAATTTAGCTACTACTGAATATGTCTAGTAACGTATATGTAGCGTATATATCTCCTCTATATACTAACTAGAAGCTGTTTTTAACCTCTCTATAGCTGCTTAATACTAATAACCTACTTAGAAGGATATTAAGGCCCTAAATAAGTACCTTAAGTAGTAGATAGATTTACTAGACTGCAGCCATTAATATATGCTGCTTAACCTAGCTAGGCTAAAAGTCTTTATCTTTGTTAATAGGTCCTTTATAAATAATATAGACCTATTATCTTAAATTAGGTTTATTATCCTACTAGCTAATAAGACTCTTAGTAAGGCTTAAGATAACTTTACTATTACTAGGAATATTGTTTACTATAGTTCTATAAAGTTAAAAAGAGTTACTTAAAGTATACTTACTTTAGAAGTCTATAGAATAGTCTATAGTATAGATATAGCTATTACTATCTTTACTACTGTTATAATAGTTATAAGTAAGCTAGGAATACCTCCTCCTACTACTATAGTCTACACTAATTTATACTTACTGTATAAGTACCTTATTAAGCTTAGGACTACCTAAGAAAAACGCCTTATAATTAATATAATAGCGTTATAATAATTATATAAACGCTATAAGCTTACTAAGATTTAATAGATTAATAGTAAAGATAACCTAGCTAATGTAATAATAAAGGTAAACCTAAATACTACCCTTAAGAAGCTAATTAATAGGAATACCCTTACTATTTATATAGAAGGATAGGTTAACTAGGCTTAAAGCTATAATTAAGTATATAAGGCCTAAGGGTAAGAGGATAAGGGATAAATATTATAAAGGAGTATAGGGTTAATAGGGTAGATAGAAGAGTAGTAGAAAAATTGTTAAATAAGTGTATACGCCTCTAAAGCTTTAGCTAAAGAGAAATACCTATAATTGTAATGTAGTTAGCCTACCCTATCCCTTACTAGTGACTATATAGCCTAGGGATATAGTATATATAGAGGAAATAGGGGAATTAGAGGAAGCTAGGAGTTATATAGCCTATTATAGACTTATAAAAGTATTAGACTTTTTCTTTTATTATAGATTTAAACGATTTAGGCTAAGCTAATAAACCTAGCCTCTTACTATAAAAAGAGAGTATATCTAGTGTTAGTTTATTAGCTAGACTAATTAGAGTTAATAGGGTAGATTAGGGTTAATAGTAGCCTAAGCTAAGTAGTTATATCTACTTAAGTAAGCTACCCTACTTTAGTAGGTAGCCTACCTACCTACTTAGCTTACGCCTGCTGCATACCCCTACTAGTTATTTTCCTTCTTTTGTTAAGCCTAGTTATAACACTAAGAGATTATTATAAGATTTATAGTAATCCCTCTTATTATAATAACTTTAACTAAAATAACCTATGACTTTTCTAATAGAACCTAATCTAGTAAGACCCTTAATATACTTCTAAGAAAACCTTTAGCAATAAGCTCTAGGCTACTTAGATCTAATAGATTAGCTATAAGTTCTAATATAAGGGTTTCTACCCTTATAACGCTATAAGAGATATTCCTTACTTATCCTATAAGTAAGCCTAAGTAGAAGCTAGTAAAATCTATTACTAGTATTCTAAGTCCTAAGCGCCTTAAGACCTAAGATTAGCCTCTAACCTTACTATAATTAGCCTTAAGACTAAGTCTCCTACTACTACTAAAACTCCTACTCCTACCTAGCTCTTATCTATTACTAAGTCTTAGACCTTATTACCTCCCCTAATACTCCTAACTATAAAACCCCCCTTAATATTCACACCTATTAATCTATATACTACTTAATTAATATCCCTTAATAGCCTCTTCTCTAAGGGTAGTAATAGCTCTTACTAATTACTATAATACCCTAAGACTCTATTTATCTTACTCCTAATTAATAGACTCCTTATTTACCTAGATTATTAATTACCCTTAATTAATACTTTAATTAGTATACGCTATAAGACCCTAAAGCCCTAACCTCTAATTACTAATAATACTCTATATATAAAGCTTACTAAGTTAATCTTAAATATCTTAATAACTAATAACCTTAATAATATTATTAAGGACCCTTATAAGTTAGAATAAACTTTAACTTACCCTACTACCCCTCTATTAGTTTACCCTAGCGCTACTAAATTAAAGCACCCCTTACCTAATCCTACTCCCTCTCTACTTCCTACTAATATTTAGTCTTAATAGAAGAATATTTAATTAACGCTTACTATAGCTAAATATACCTAATAGGAGGAAAACAAACGCAATTAAGCCTACTACTCTACCTATTATAAGAAGCTCTTACTATATTATATAAATATTAATAAGCTAAATATTTATTAATACTTTAAGGAGAATTAGGTTAACTAATATAATAACCTAATTAATAAAGCTACTTACACTAGTCTACCTTATTTACCTTAGGTCCTACTAAGTAGAGGAGATAATTAGGAGGGTTAGGCTTATAAGGATACTAAGGATCTTTAGGAAAAGAAATAAGTTTCTATTACTAAGGAGAAGAAGATTAAGAAGGATAAGGTAGCTAAAAAGAAATAAGACTCTTATTAAAGGACTATATATTAGCTATTTTTATACTAATTAGGCTTTTCTTTTAAATAGTTTCTTCCCTTTATAATAAAAATAAGAAACTAAGGGATAATTAAAATAGAGTCTTAATTAGTATTTAGGATCCTTAATTACATAACCTACGCCTAATTAATATATATATAGACTTAGCTAGAATTACTCTAATTAAGATAAAGTAAATAACTAATTCTTTTCCTTTAATTTAGACTTAGATCCTTTAGATTAAACTAAAGCCTTTTATTAATAATTTACCTTTAATTATAGTTACGTAAGTCCTTTAGGAGTATTCTCTCCTTTAATTAGTTATTTAAGTAAGTCTTAATTAGAGCTTCTAAACCTCTAATTAAGATAACTCTTATGCTAATTAAGGAGGCATCTTACGTTAGCTTTAGTAGGTTATGGTGATTAGTCCTAGTTACCTTACTGCTCTAGCTATCCTTTACTGCACACTTTCAGTACGCACAATGCAAGTCTGGGATTTGAGTTCAAGGTTATATGTTTGTAAACACGGCACCGGTGCTATAGAGAAGGCACTTCTGAGTCCTAGTCTGGCATAAAACCACCTTGTGAACAACTCCAGCATCGCATTGAATGTTCTTCTTTCGTCGCTCAATATATATGTTTAGTAAGTCCAAGCTTACCTTCTATAAACTACTTTTGCAGTCATTAATCTCGCCCATCTCTGAAAGGCTACCTGCTTGCATCATTCTTGGTGTTGGCAAATCACCGTTGGAAAGAAGCCATTGGAAGATTCCTGGGGCAAACTTTTAAATTACGGCGGCGCCCATGCGCTCGCGCCTCTCACAGCATGGAGGACTGTGAAGAGTAAGAAAAAAAAAAAAAAGGAAAGCGAGATTGATGAGGACAATGTTAACGAAGGGGACGAGGACGGTGAGGTCAAATCGCGCCGTGCCACTGCCAATAAGCAAACGGCGGGGTGAATCGTACTCAACCCTTCATAACCCAGGGGCCAGGGGCCGCGGCGCACGAATTGGCACGATTTCCCTTCACTTTCGACGGGCTCGGCATGGCCAACAAAGCCTGCCACATGCAGATGACGCGTGTCGTCGACGAGGTCGACACCATCACGGCCGATCCATCTCTTGCCACTTTTGAAATCCAGTCTGGGCCCCTTTGCCTGTGCGGATGTTCAAACAGCGCATGCCTGAGATCGTCCGCATTGTGAAGCCTCCTGCGGTGCCACTTCAGCTCTCGCTGACGGGGCTGGAGCGCGAGAGGGCGAGGCCAGCCATCGGCTGCTTCTTCTGCCTCTCGCCAAGCCCGTAGGTTGCTTGGCCAAGGACGGGACCGCACTCAACAACGTCAACTTCCTCCGCTACAATAGGTAATTACGTCACAGCTGTGGCACCTCGAGGTGAACTATGGCTGTGTGGGCTTGGTACATTGAGAGATTGAAGTACTGCAAAGGTGCCAGGTAACAAAACGATACCGTTGGTTACGTGGGCGGTAACTAACACTTATATGATATCCCTCGTAACAAAAGGTCGCGTTGCCCGACGCGGAAGACAGAGGGCAGTACAGCCCAACGCCACCAAGATTTTCGTGCTGGGGAACCTGGGCCGGCACGAACGTCTCACAGCGGCGGTTGACATGCGCAGATAAGCTGGGTCGCTCTTGGGCAAGGACGACAAGAAGATCAACACAACTCCGTCGTCCGAGCCGCGTATCACGCGTTGGAAGCCCTACACGAACCGCGGGCGGCAGCTCGTCGCCGAGGCCGCCTAGCGTCCACTCGACAACGTGGATATCAACCTGTCCGTAAGTGCGGACCTGGGTAGTTAATTTTAAGAAAAATCCCTGAACGTCACGCCCTTTGATCCCATCATGGATAACTCATTTGTCCAAGGGTTTTTAGGGCTACGGCAAGAACGGGCCCAATGGCATGCTCGAGGATGGTATCTGGAGACTGGGTTTTACTTTATCTGAGGCGACAACTTGACGCCAAGAAAGAATGAGGACGGAACCTCTAGCAAGACGAAGTGGCCATGTTTAGGTAGTCGAGTCTATTCTCCTCGACACAAGCGCAAAGTAAAGATTCGGAAACTCAAGTGACCCGGAAACCCTCTACTGGCAGGGACGGCTAGACTTGCAATTCGAAGTACATAAGCCGAAGGGGAAAGGGGAGAGCATTGAGGTTGATGCAATTAGGTATTAGGTTATCAGCACGGTTACAGAACATTACTGTCTTAGCATGCTGCCCCTGTCGACAGCAGAATTGACATTCCAGTCCTCTTGGAGTACAGTACCAAGCCTAGGCAGTGTGTCTAGTGTCTTGGCTTCGGGTCAATAGCACCGAGGTGTGTGCATTCGTACAAATGTAACCAGGTATCTACCGTGTTCCGTCAGCTCTCGTCCGTTAAGCTGCGCCAAGCTCAAGTGCCCTGGCTGTTGCCGCTGCAATGTGAGAGTGTGGGAAGACATGCGTGCTTGGCTGGCAAAGTACCATGACACATGATCCATCCCGGGATTTCCGCGGCCATACTACGTAGTACTCACACCACAGACGATTCTGTAGAATCCTGGAGTTTGAGGTTGTATCCGTATGATGTACAGATAGCGCTGCACTGAGTTGCAGTTAACCTAGCTGCCTAGGTAGAAAAGAAACTGGTACTCCGTACTACCTACGTAGGCTGACTATCCGTCGTAGTGACTACCAAAACGTGCGGAGAAGAAGAACCCAGGCTCGGCGGGATTCTCGCCTCCGCCCTCAGGTTAGGGGGGGGGGGTTCAATGTTACCCGTCAGGGCAAATGGCACCTTTACAAAATCCATCATTCCCCTGAGGCTTTGCATTCAGATTGGACATGACTGCATTGGCCGGCCATCCGCCGGATCTGGGATCCGTACCCCACGACACGAAACAAAGTGTCAAAGCCCCATTCGATGCAAGGTGAACGGTGAACCGACTGATTCTCACCTTTTCGCTGGCACTCTATGCCGACAACCGAGACACTTTGTTGGGGATTCTGGACCCTTGGCCGAATCGAGCGCTTCGTCCGACGCAAGTTTGCATGCGCTCCGAACGAAAGGGCGGCAGAGCCAAGATGCCAAGGCTGAGAAGGCTTTAAGAAAACAACAGCCAGAGGCTCGCGGCATGTAACGACGAGGTACGAAACTCGTGGACCACCTGACCTCGGGCTTGGGCCCAATCTAGCCACAGTCTAGTGTACAGACACCCACACATGGAAAAAGTGACGAGTTGAAGAGCGCACTTGTCTGGAGAATCTTGCTTTTACAACCATTCGTCCAAACACTACCTATCGTGCCCAGGGGCCAGGGCCCAGTCAACATCACGTGATAGCTGCTAAAATGCGAGGGCAATACTCAGGAGACTCGGAGAGGACTGACAACTGAAAGGCGTGGACCTGGAAGAGAACGGGGCTATGAGAAGAAGGCAGGTGGGGGGGGATTGAGAGAGATGGGGAGAGATGGAGAGACGAAGAGAGAGAGAAAGAGAGAGAGAGAGAGAGGGGAAGGGAGAGAAAGAGAGGAGAGAGGAGAGAGGCGGCTGGCATTTCCAAACCCGGTTATCCACAAGCAGTCACGACAGAATGACAGGGAGTATAAGAGAGAAGTGGCTTGGTCTGCGGGCTGCATCTGGAAGGCCTGCATTTGGCCTATCACTAGTAAGGAAAAACGACAGATAGGGCACCCCGGTCGAGGCAATTAGATTAAAATTCAACCAAGGATCCCAGCAATCTGACCGACATTCAGTCAATATTGTGGACTGATGCATCCTGCCCAGCCAACCCCCCCCATTGGCTTGGGGGATGCGTTTCCCCGCCTGCTCCCCCGCGATTTCGGTTCAAAGATACCCCAGAGGCGCTCTGTACCCCAGTTTCGACAACACATTTCCGGCCAAGAGACATGGGGGATTACGGGCCACTGGGCCAATCGCAGTTGGCAAACCTGCTGCGTAGCGCGACGGAGACGACTCTGGATCACATGGGCTCTCGGTCATGGGTCTCTTTGGGGAATCAAGCCGGGCGCGGTTGGAAGGGAAATGAGCGGAAGTTGGGGGGAGAACTGATTCGTGGACCCCATGGGGAAATGCAAGGGGGGAGGAGGTCGATGAGGACGAGGTCCAACAAGTCAAAGACTCGGGGTTGATTTGGACGAGTTGTGTATACAAAGTAGCTATGTCCGTAATGTAGCCTGTTAGGTACTCTGTAGAGACTCTAGAGAGTTGGCAACTGGTTGGAAACACGACAACTTGGCATCTTGGCATTCGCAAATACCAGACCATCGGGACCAACGTTGACGTATTTATCCATCGCTCGCTCCCCCCTTCTTCCCTGAACGTCCTTTTTCCTTTTCCCTTTCCCCCCTTACCGACGCCGCTCTCTCTCTCTCTCTCTCTCGTCGCCAACCCTCAGTACACTTCCCGATCCAAGTACGGATACCGACACAATGGCCGAAAAGACGCAAGGCAGGTCCGTCGACCACGCCGAGTATGGGACATACACACCCGACGTCCCCCTCATCGAGGCGGCCGCGGCCATGAGCGAGGAGGAGAACAAGCTTCCTCGCAAAGAGCTCTTCAAGCGCTACTGGCCGGCTGCCACATACAGCATGCTCCTCAGTCTGGCTCTCGTCATGGAGGGCATGGACGTCGGCCTCATCAACAACTTCTTCGCCCACCCCGCCTACCAGAGGAAGTTTGGCACCGAAGTCTCCCCGGGCACGTACCGCGTCTCGGCCTCGTGGCAGGCCGCCATCGGCAACGGCAACAACCTGGGCAGCATCATCGGTCTCCTGATCAACGGGTGGCTGCAGTCCCGTTTCGGCTCTCGCAAGGTGTACATGGCAGCCATGGCCGCCATGGGCGCCACCATCTTCACGCTGTTCTTCGCCGTCAACGTCCAGATGCTCTTTGCCGCCAACATCCTGTGCGGTATCCCCTGGGGTATCTTCCAGACCCTCACCACCGCCTACGCCGCCGAGATCTGCCCTGCTGCCATGCGTGGCTACCTTACCGCCTGGGTATCCATGTGCTGGGGTGCCGGCTCGTTCCTGGCCACCGTCATCCTTCGCGCCTCTCTGGGCCTCCGGGGTGATCTCGGCTGGAAGATCCCCTATGCGATGCAGTGGGTTTGGATCGTCCCGCTCTTCATCGTTGGCTTCGTCGCCCCCGAGAGCCCCTGGTACCTCATCCGCCTGGGTCGCATCGAGCACGCCGAAAAGTCCCTCCGCCGCCTAGCCCGCAAGAACCACTACACCGACCAGTCCATGGCCGAGACGTTGGCTTTGATGAAGCACACCAACGAGATGGAGAAGATCGAATCCGCCGGCGCCTCTTACAAGGACTGTTTCCACGGAACCAACCTCCGACGAACCGGCATCATCTGCATGGCCTGGATCATCCAGATCCTCAACGGCCAATCCATCTGCTCCTACGCCGTCATTTTCCTCCGGACAGCCGGCATGGGTATCGACCAGTCCTTCAACTTCAACATGGGCATCCAGTCCGTCAACATCTTCAGCACTGCGCTTGCCATTGTGTTGATGGGAACCGTCGGACGCCGCGTCTTCTTCTTCTTCGGATCCTCCTTCATCGGATTTCTCATGCTCATCATCGGTATCCTTGGATCGGTGCCCGCCGCGCAGAGCAGCGTCGCCCTCGGCGTCGGCGTCGTCCTGATTCTCACCAACATGACCTTCAAGTTGTCGCTGGGTCCGACGACCTACACGATTGTGGGCGAGACGTCTTCCAGTCGCGTGCGTGCCCAGAGCATCGTCCTCGGCCGTGCCGTCTACGTCGTGGGCCAGATCATCATCCAGCAGCTCAACCCGCGCATGCTGAACGAGGCCAAAGCCGGAGGCTGGGGCTGGGGCGCCAAGGCCGGCTTCTTGTACTTCGGACTGTGCTGTCTCTGGGCCGTCTGGATCTTCTTCTTCCTGCCCGAGACCAAGAACCGCACCTTTGCCGAGCTGGACTACCTGTTCCAGAAGAGGGTTCCCGCCCGTCAGTTCAGTACTCATTCCGTTGACCGTAAGTTTAAGTTCCCCTTTGCCACGCCCCTTCCAAGTCGAGTTTTTCCCTCGCGCTCCTCGTGACTATGGGTTAGAGAGAACCACGCTGACGTCTGATTTACACAGTTTTCGAACTCACCGGAGGCGAAGGCACCAAGAAGCTTGACGATGAGCAGCTCGAGAAGAACGTCAGCGAGATCCGAGAGGAAAGGCACGCCTGAAAGTGTTGGCTCGGATGGAACGAGATGCTGGTGGTGTTGATAAAGAGAGCGATACGGCCGATATTACATGCAGCCTGGGTTGAAGGCAGCTTTTCCAAGATGAAATAAACATCTTACTAGGTTATAATAACTCCTTGAACGACGTAATACTTTGACTACACACTTGGAGTGAACTTCTGAGAAATCAAAAAAGCGACAAACCCAAAGCTGGTGGGGGTAATAGGGACTGGATTTCTAACCTTGTGACATAATCCTTTCGTAACCCTCTTGTTCAAGCCCAGACGTCGTTGCGTGCCTTTGATAGTTAGCAATGGTTTCTTCTCGTCCATGCGCCTGTTTCTTTCCATTTCAAAGAAGCAGCTCATCATCGCAAGTCGGGCCAGAATGGACCAAATTCACCCCGCTCAGTTCTCCTGTATGAGCGAGTCACACTTTGAAGCCTGAACTATTTCAGTAGATTCTGCAACACATTTGTGTGTTCATGTCTATTTTGAACTTTTCACGGTATCTGTCGGTCGTTTTGCCATCGGCGCCTGCAAAATTCTTAGACTTGTGTCTGCTTCTTCGAATTAGATTAGCGACAGGATGGGCATTGCCGCATCGAGAGGAAAAGCCGATACTTCGACTCAAGTTCGCCACGTACATCTCATATGTTCTTCACGTGTGCAACCTCGATTTACTGTCCCGCCTGAGCCATCATTCTCCTAGACTTTTGGCTAATATCTTACATGGGGTTCCGAGAAAAATACACGCATTTCCATGCGGTCGTCCGGAGCCCCTCGATAATGATCCCAGATGGGTTAGACTCCAGCCCAGAGGCGATTGCTTGTCATATCATGAGGAAACCTTCCGTTCGGCCGGATTGAATGTCAAATCTCACCTACGTTTTCCAAGATACCAAGATGGCTTACTACAGGTGCCAAGGTGCAGTGGCCCGTAGGCTCTTGGTCGTTCTCGCAGCAGCACTGTGTTTTGGAATCTTTGGGGGTGTGCCGTGAGAGTCCTGGGCAGCCCGTGAGCTTCATCTCGGTTGGTCCAGTCTCGTCTTACCGTTGACCCCGTCTTCCAAGGTTGGTGGTCGTCCCAAGACTTTGCCCCGCGTGCCAATGCTTGTCCTTCCAGCCATTTCACTTCCTTCGCAATTTGGCAAACCGCATCGTAGCTTGCGGACATGCGGACCATATGGTATTACCAAGAAGGCCAAGATGATCAGGGTCTTGGGCTATGCAGCCACACCTGTATGTTTGTACAGTGACGCGTATTCGCTTCAGGTGATTTACCTTCCTTCTGCCTGGCGAGCTCTTAACTTCGCTTCCCCCCCTCTCTCTCCCCTTCGATAATTAATCCAGTCCCCAAAGCTATAAGTTGATATCATTGTACACAACCTCTCCACTCTAAGGCATTGCCGTCATCCCACTTTCGTCATTTTTCTCCCTCCTTGCTGTAATCGCAGTCAACTTTTTTGTACAGACAGAGGTGTCAGGAGCTAGGCCTGTCGTGGCTTGTTGTCTTGGACGATCATCATGGCAACGGCTAACAACATTTCCGATCCCACTGATGCGGACGCGTCGGGAGAAAAGGCTTCTTGGCCGCAGAATTCCGATTCGTCTTCTGCCCGGATCGAAACGGTGGAAGACGCATCCCACGTATACCGCGCATCCGTCGACAAAGCAACCGAGCGGGCCGTCTTGAGAAAGTTGGACTACCGCATCGTACCCATGGTGATGTGGGTTTATCTCATGAACATGATGGATCGAGGTAACATCTCCCCAGTCCTTGTCCCCAATGACCATGTGCAACTCCGGAGGTCTGACTGTTTGGTCAAGTGAACATAGGGAACGCTCGGCTTTTTGGCCTGGAAGACGACTTGAATCTGGGCGACGGCCAGTTCCAGCTAGCAGTGTCCGTTCTGTTCGTCACATACTGCGTAAGTCGGGTTGTTAACTTGTTCCAATACATTTTCCCGGACGCCCTAGTCTTTTGCATTCGATATGACAGCGAACACTGCTGACCGATAGGCGCTTTCCAGCTGTTCGAGGCCCCGTCCAACATGATTATCAAACGACTCCAGCCTGCCCGCTATCTCGCCGGCCTTACCATCGCCTGGGGGTTCATCGCGACGTTCAGCGCGTTCGTCAACAACTTTGCGTCCCTCGTCGCGTGCCGTCTGTTGCTCGGGCTCTTCGAGGCTGGTTTCTTTCCCGGCGTCGTCCTCTACCTGTCCATGTTCTACAGTCGCCGCAGCCTGGCCTTGCGCATCGCCTATTTCTACGGGACGGCCGCTGCTTCCGGTGTTGCCGGTGGTCTCGTGGCGTATGGCATCAGCTTCATGGACGGAGACCATGGATGGCGCGCCTGGAGATGGATCATTCTCATAAACGGGCTCCCGACCATCGTTACGGGCATCGTCATCCCGTTTGTCTTGCCCAACAGCCCGGAGACCGCCAAGTTCCTTACCGATGAGGACAAGGTTACTTTGGTTCGCATCTACGAGTCCGAGGTCGGCAGTGCCAGAAATCTGCGCGAGATGGAGTGGCCCGACGTCAAAGATGGTCTCAGGGACTGGACCACGTGGGCATACTGCTTCGCGCTGTTTCCGATGCTCACGATGCTCTACTCGTTTGTGGTGTTCCTCCCAACCATCATCCATGGCTTGGGAACATGGACCGCCACGGAGGTGCAGGCCATGACCGTCCCGGTCTACGCGGTTGGTGCCATCGTCTACATCACCTGCGCTCGTTTAAGCGACCTCACCCAGCGCCGAGGGTACTTCATCATGGGATCTATCGTGTCGTCCATGGCCGGATACGGCATGCTCATGGCAGAAAAGGGGTCGGCCGTCTCCTACGCCGGCACTTTCTTCGTGTCGATTGGCATATTTGTTTCGGCGGGCATCTCTTTTGCCTGGGTTCCGACCAACAACCCGCGCTATGGCAAAAGGGCCATCTCCACAGGCTTACATCTGACAATCGGCAACTCCTCTGGTGTTGCTTCGCCTTTTCTCTTTCGGGGCTCCTTCGTTCCGGGATACGCTGCTAGCATAGGAATGCTGGGGTTCTCCCTCTGTCTCAACGTTTTGCTCCACTTGCACTTCAAGAGGCAGAACAAACTTCGGAACGAAGGGAAGTTTGACTACCTGTTGGAAGGCAAGACAGAGGAAGAAATTGAGGCCATGGGAGAGAAAAGCCCTAGATTCCGATTTGCCACCTAAAGACCGACGAGCTAGGAGGGTGTCAGTCAGTCAGTGACCCTAGATGTAGCCCAGAGCACGGTAATCTCCACCCCTTGGCTTTCATGCATCTCAGTTCTACGTCAAATATCAATTTTACGATACTGCGGAGGAACATCAGCTGGGGGACCCACACCCGGAGTTAAAACTTGTCTGGTTCTTGGTTGTTTCAATTCTCTGGGCGAAATTGGCCCACATGCTGTATTATCGTAGCTGGCCGGAATCAAAGATTTTCTGCAGCACAGGCAGAGAAACGAATAAAACAATCCGTGGATTGATGGAAGCCTGGTGGGCGTGGACATTCCAACTACCGGAAGAAGATGCCGACACTTGCGCGCAGATCCTCCCAGATATTCTCCACTCGGTCGTCTGCGTACCTACAGGTACCGGTAGTAGTGTCTGGAGAGCCCGGCGGTCCACGTGCTAAAAGGCGGGGGATGCGGAGAACGCGGGGTCCCCGTCATTCCGACGTGGCTGAGAACCCCGCGAAAACGCCGAATCCCGGACTATCCGCTGCATTTAAACGGGGTCCGTATCGCCGTCTTCGCTTACAACTTGTTAGTGACAAAAAACAACTGTCTTATGGTTCCAGAGAAGAAAGGAATGAAATAAAACGTCGTCCATCAAGACCTTGTTTCTACCAAAGACATCCCTCACCCCATGACCGAAGCTACCGTTCTCATTGTTGGTGCTGGAACCTTCGGCACCTCCACTGCCTATCATCTTGCAAATACATACAAGGACCCTAGTCGTGTCACGGTTATCGACAGATGGGCCCCTTCATCCCCCTCAAAAGCAGCAGCTGCCATAGATGTCAATCGCATTATTTATACTGACTACACCAGCCCTTTGTACTGCAACCTCGCAAACGAGGCCATCCATCCATGGTTCTGGAGCCAGGATCTCGGCCACTTTTTCCACAAGACCGGAATGATGGTTCTCGACAATCAAGGAAATGACTTTGCTGAACGCGTTCGACACACCCTTCAGCAGCGGGGGTCTGATTATACCAAAAGCGTTGATGTCTCGTCCACTGCAAAGCAATGGGACGTGCTCAAAGGGATGAAGGCGGACGACGTAGGGAGATCGTACTTCAACCCAGAAGCTGGTTGGGCCGACGCCGCGCTGGCAACTGCCAACTTCATGACTGTCGCCGAAAGGAAAGGGGTCAGGCGAGTGGTTGGCGAGGTGGAAGAGCTGTTGTTCGATGTCCAACGGCAACGGCTATTAGGTGCCCGTACCAGCGATGGCCGGAGATTTACAGCGGACCGGATCGTACTCGCAGCGGGGGCATGGACGAGCAGCATCCTTGCGCCAATCGAAGACGCGTTGCGAATTCAAGCGCAGGACCGCATCGAACGCCAGATACACGCCGTGGGAAGGCTGTCGGTGTACTATACACTCTCAACAGAAGCGACGGACCGTATGTGCAAGACAAACATGCCGATCATTGCGTATCGACAGCAAGCCGTCTTGACACCTCCGTCACCTGGAAATCGGACGCTGAAAATCAATGACATCAGCACGGAATTTGTAAACATGATTACCACAAAGTCTGGACACCGGATATCTGTTCCCACAAATCGACTCCAGGAAGACGTTCCTGACAACCTCAAAAGAGAGACGAACAACGTCTTGCAGTCGATGATACCTTGGTTCTCTTCGGAGCAAACTCCGGAACGATGGAGAGCTTGCTGGGACACGAAAAGTCCAACAGGCGACTGGCTTCTGTGCAAGCATCCCCACCCGCAGTTGGAGAATCTAGTTCTCACAACCGGCGGCAACTTCAACAGCTACAAGTAGGTAAAGCTCGTGCTGGAACTATGCCGTATGACTGACAGATATCAATAGATCAATGCCGATTGTGGGCAAGTACGTGTGTAATATACTGAAGGGGAAAAGCAACGGGACTGAGAAAGACGCAGCTTGGGGATGGAAGAGCAAGGAGACTTTAAGAGACGGCGGCCGCAGGCAAGAGTTGGGCGACAACGATTCAAATCGTAATCGCCTCAACTTCGAAGCCTACGACAGCATTAACTTCTCTTCCAAGCTGTAGTACATCGTACGACAAGCTGAGTATAAATTCCATGAAGCTTTAGCTCACCATGGGTTTTCGAACCCCCCCAAGTTAACACTTGATTCTGCGTCTATAGCTCAATGCACATCTGACTACTCTGACAAACCTGATCTTCCCTAACGTAAAGTCTCTGAAACGACTATGTAAAGGAGCCTCCAGAAGGTGGCTGGCCTTCCATTACTACTGAAATCCTCAAAAGATTTTGGCAAAACGAACGAGGTCCTATCCCTTTTACGCCGACTACCCTACATACGACAGCATCACGACGGCAAAGATGCACATTGAGCTCCTTGGTCCTATTTTGCGGACTGGGCCACTCTAAGCCAGGGTATGGAGCGTGGAAGCGCGACAGGCTATGAATTGAAGCTCTTATCAGAAGGCGCCGATATATATGACAACATGCCCCCCACGTAGTCAGCCCTACGTTAGGAGGTCGTGACAAGTCCGTATTTTTACTCGACACGAAGCTGGGAATTGTGTACTGGCCCGAGTGCCCCGGCAAAATCATGCATAACCCGTCCCGCGAGCCAATTTGGGATGGCCCTTACGAATGGGCTCCGGAGAACGAGGCCGATTGGCGCGTGACGATGCCTCTGCTTGAACCGGCAAGGACTTCTTTGGGGTCGTCAAGGATCAATTCATCTCATTGAGCTTTATCCCGACGAGTCCACGATCAGTGATGGACATCTACGCCATACACCATCCGAACTCGCAAGGTTATATTGAGAAGGTACAAGAGACATATCGGTCTCATGGCTGGTCTGACTTGGAGATCTTTTGCACGAATTTCTCTGCCAACCGAGCCGCGACCTTGATAGCGATCGATTGTTTGGCACGAGGAAGAGACGCTCAGCGTACTCGCCATGTCGCTTCGGCGGTACAAAGATGTCGTGATGGCTTCACGCAACGGGGGGGGGCATTGACCACGGCTGATCCGTCGATCGGAACACCGGAACCACAGATTTCCGTGGTTGATCCCAAGAGTCCCGCTTCGCACACCGTATAGATAGTGGCCGCTAGGTCTACCTTACTTTTACCTAGGTAATCAAGCCAAGTCACTCCCAACTTACAAGTTACGATCTCTATCTGATAATTGTGCAGCTCTGAACAACAAAAGACATGAGCAAAACGTGTCTTGCCGAGTTGAGACGGGAGAAGAACGCCGGCAAACAACAGGTCTCTGTTCGGACTGCGACTTGGACATCTAAGTCGGGTACTTGCCGGTGAAGAGACGACAAAGAGCTCGGCGTGGGCCGGGCTTGCTGCGTTGATGGTTTGCCAGATGATGAGATGACTACGGAGGTGCAATTAGAGGCAGACACCACGTAATTATCCGACTACCATTGAGTTGCACAGGTGGCCAGGGACATGATGCAGGAGATTGTGCGTGCTTTTGATCAAACAGGCTGACAACAAGTGGGGGGAACGTCGTCTGGTACGTTTGATTCGCCACGGCCCATGAGAGAAG
>PJEX01000007.1:241613-251765 GCA_005350895.1 Colletotrichum tanaceti
GGGGGGGGGGGGGAGGTAAATTGCAGCTGTTGCGGCGCTGGGTGTGCAGGGAAGGGCACAGCGGTGACATCAAAGTTGGGATCAGTGGTATCCGTACTCTGTTTGTGCCTCCTCTTGCTCTTGAATGACGAGAGGGTGCCAACATCGCGTCTGCCCTGTCTGCCCTTAAAAACCCTTTGCTTCGGCTTGTTCTGTTGTTGCCAGAATTGATCTTCATTCTCATCACCCCATCTTCAATCGTGCCACCAAGTCGTTCGCTGTCTTCCTAGTCCGACTCTCCATTAGCGCCGCCCTACCGATCGATGCATTGGTCGTGACAGGGTAGACCCACGATCCTTCTTTCCCACCACGCACACACATACGCACACGCATCGCATCCTCCTCTTTTCCTCCACTCGGCACGCTCTATCTGCCTCGCTCGCTCAACGACGATTCTCTATTATCACGGTTCCATCCCCCCCCCTACCGGGTGCAACACGACGACCGAGAATCCACAAACTCCTTTCTACAAACACCGCAAAGCCCGAGCCATGTCACCCACGAGCAAAAACGGCTCCGATGGCCTCTCCAACGCAAATGGCGAGGTGGACATCCAGAGCAAGTCAAGCCCGCCTAGCCCTTGTGTCTCCCGTGGTTTCGTTCCGCTGGAATTCTGACGTTTCCACTTTCTATGCAGACCTGGGCTTTGTCGAAACCCCCAAGGTCGAGGGGCAATGGACGGTTGAGAAGGCCCTGGAAGCCTCCTCTGGGACGGCCACGTCGGCGGACCCCAACTCGCCGCTCCCGTACTTCCACTTGATTGAGCGTCTCAAGACGACGAAGCGCGAGGGCTGGCGCCGCTTCGGCATCCAAAAGTGTGTTTCGCCGACGGTCCCGTCGCGCCCCATCTCCCGGATGCATGTTGATTTTGTGGTCACTAACGTGTGGGCACCAACAGAGGAGAGTCAATTGCCGACCACATGTATCGCATGTCCCTCCTGTCGATGCTCGCCCCGCCCGCCCTTGCGCCCCGTCTCGACCTCGGGCGGTGCATGAAGATGTGCCTGATCCATGACATGGCCGAGTCCCTCGTCGGCGACATCACTCCCGTCGACGGCGTGCCCAAGCCCGAGAAGAACCGGCGCGAGGCGGACACAATGGACTACATCACCAAGCAGCTGCTGGGCAACGTGTATGGAGGGCTCGCGGGAGCCGAGATTCGGGAGATCTGGCAGGAGTACGAGGACTCCAAGACGATCAACAGCCACTTTGTTCACGACCTGGACAAGATGGAGCTGCTCCTCCAGATGACGGAGTACGAGAAGCGTGGCCAGGGCAAGCTCGACCTCGGCGAGTTCGCCTACGTGGCCACCAATATCTCGCTGCCCGAGATCAAGGAGTGGGCGGACGCGCTTCTCAAGGAGCGAGAGCATTTTTGGGGCGCTCGTGAGCACATCCATGGCGAGGCGGGCGTCGAGGGCGGTGTCGGGGAGGACTTGAGACGTCAGCAAGACAGCTACTACGAGCGCAAGTAAGACGAGAGAGAGGGGGAGGGGGATGGGCATGGGAGGTTCAATGACGGATAGACGGGGTTTGTTTGCACTGCATGATGACTGGGGGGTTTTCCCTCCTTTTTTTTTCTTTTGTTTGGCACTGATGGACGAACGGGTACGGATACAGTAGACGCTCTTCCAAGTGTAGAATGGCGATCCGGCGTCATCAAGACAGGCCGCGGGCTAAAAGGGACAAGTGGTTTGTTGTACCTGCCAAACACCTATGGTGCATTGTACGGCCTCAACGGAGCTACTAAGTGTTAAAGTGAGAACTTGATGGAAAGGACATGTTGAAATGTCATGTGCAAGACGGCAATGTGTCCGGCGGATTGATTGATTGCCTTCCCCTCCTCTCGCTCTCTCTCCTCTCCCTACCTAGGTGCCTAGGTAGGTAGGTAGGTGGTCGCCCAGTGCATTTTGTTGTTTGGCTTGGCTTGGCTTGCTGCCCCTCTATTTACTGGGTGCTGTAGAGCGCACGGATCACTGAACGGCCATCTGCCCCCCCAGCAACCAGGGACGCGTTCCCGTTTTGAGTCTGGAGCAACATCCAAGAGCCCTCTCTCTCACTCTCTCTCTCTCTCAGGCTCATCTCTCATCGTGTTTGGTCAACAATGACAGCCGTCCCGAGACGCTGAAGACGCTAGAGAAAACCACGATACAGTACAAGTGACTGTTGCACTCCAGTGGCGGGCGCTTGTGGGCGACTTCATCACTACCTAGGTACCTAGGCACACTGACTGACATCAACCGACGCTTGACTGACACGCCGCGATCCATTTGAGTGGTGGCGCGCGACCCCCTCCCCTGCCCAACGAACCCCTTCCCTTTCCCCTACCAACCTCCCCCGGGTCTCTCGCCTCGTCCGAGTTTAAGTGCGGAAATTGTACACTATGAGGATGAGCGGTTCCTCGGTTGACTTTTTCGCTCGTATTGATTTCATTCCCAGATATACGTCAGTATACTCCGTACATTATCCTCACCCGTATCTCTCTCTTTCCCTCCCACCTCCATCCAGCCTTTACGACTTCTGCCGGGACGTACTGCCTACCTACTGTACCTATAGAGCACCTCCTCGTCTCAATCCTATCGCTGTGTTAGACTGCCGGGATACCTCCACGACTAACCACGGCCGCCATCATCACAACCACACCTACCACTACCTACACAGCAGCAGCAGCTTGTCATCTTCACATTCGCAGCACATCCCTTTGCGTTCCTGTCGCATAACTATTCGTCCCTACGTCACACTGAGCGCCACCTCCGAAGGGTGCATCGCATTCGAGGTCGCGCCTTCCTAGCTTTCCTCCCCTCCTTGGGGTTTTTTTTTTCCCTCTTCTTTTTTCTCTTCCTGGGTTCTTTCCCTACCTAGGTACTTCCTGGTCCCTGGTCCACCCCGGCACCACTGCACAGTGCCGACCCAATCAACAGCGCCTCAAACAGCCCGTCAGTCCACCACAAGTAGTCCACCGTCGCCGAACAAACCCCCAACGTCTGCGACGCCAACGCCAACGCCAACGCCAACGGCTTC
Source organism: Colletotrichum tanaceti (assembly GCA_005350895.1). Lineage (NCBI taxonomy): Eukaryota > Fungi > Ascomycota > Sordariomycetes > Glomerellales > Glomerellaceae > Colletotrichum > Colletotrichum tanaceti. The sequence goes on from PJEX01000007.1 coordinate 244,674, forward strand.
ACCAGGACGGAGCTTGTTCTCTGCCAAAAGCTACTCCCGGCTACCTACTCCTCTCCCCCCCCCACACACACACAAAAGAAATCCGCTGCCGCACCTCACACTCACCTTTCCCCTATATCGACCGACCTATCACCCTTACCTTACCCCAAGGTCCTCAAGATACCCAAAAGGTACACACGCAGACACGGTACAAAGTGTTATACGGCACACCAACAAACCTATTGACAGCGTCACGCATGTACAACCAACTGTCGCTCAGGTCCAGTCACACATATACACTGTCCCGACAAATCATCCGGTGATCCCGCCCCGCGAAGTAAAGTAATCGTCGCCTGTCACCTCTCAAATCTGACAGCACTACCGGATCGTCACCTTCCCATCCCACGGCCTTCCGCACAGCAGACCAACAGGCCAACCCATCGCCGGCATTTTCCAATCCGGGCATCCAAGACATACCACACAGAGCCCTTGGGAACTAGTTCGCGGGTCGACCATGAGCTTGAGCTTCCCCTGAGCCGTGTGCGACATTGTGAATCACCGCGCACGCCTGCTCCCGACTTGGCCGGCCCTTTCCGCCGCCGAAAGACACTTTCGAAAAGTTCACCCTCTCTGCGTCAATACAACCCCAACCTTTCCGAGCCCTCCGAGCCCTCCGACATCCCTTGCTTTCTCGCCTTGGCACTCGAAACCGATCCCGCAAACCACATCCGCAACCCACCTCCCATCATGGCCTTCACCTCTCAGTATCGTATGCCGGGCGCCTACTTTGACGCACAGCCCGGCGGTGTTCACCCGGGCGTCTTTCGTCCCCCGACCTCTCCCTCCACTGGCTCCTCCTACTGCTTCGCGAGAGCCAAAAGCTACCAGTCCGATGCAAGATCGCCGCTGGCCCTTCCAAAACGCAAACGCCGAACCGATGCCTCGCGCGAGGCCACGCCGCTGCAAGAATGGTCCGACGGGAACATCATCCTCGACAGCTCGAACGAACTACCCTCCCACGGGACCCCCTTGCCTATCCGGGGAGCCCGCTACACCCTAGCCGGCCACCTCGAGACCCCAGGCGCAGCCTCGCACACGCCTTTCGAGAACGGCACGCTCGACGAGAGCATGTACTCGGATACCGACTACCGCAAGGCACTGGGATCGAAGCGACCCCACGAGGAGATGGATTCCCCTGTGCCCGGCCAGCCCACCATGCTGGTCCAGCCTAGTCAACCCATCTCAGGAGGCTGGAGCCGTTTTGCCTTCAGCACCATCGGTGGTGTCGTCGGCAAGGTCTGGGAATTTTGCAAGACCGGGGCCTTCAGAGGATTCTCTGCCGGCGGCGGCAAGGCTTATACCATTGACGGCCAAACCCTTCCTGAACCTGCACCTACTCCAATAGTAGGACTTGCTTCCGATCCTGAGCCTCAACCCCAAGCAGATCCATCCGAGAGAGTGGATGAGAAGGCGAATGGCTGGGCACAGGAAAGTCCGCCGCACCTGGGCGCACCCACTCCCGACGACAGCACTGTGCCGGGCGGATTGCCTCGCCCAGAATACACACTCCACGCCCACGAGACACCAAATCCGTTTGCCTTCACCCCTGAATCCACGCCGTCGCGGCCCGCCGTGAAACGCAGGCAAACGAGCGCCGGGAATCAAGACGAGTTGCGCAACTGGGTCGTGGTGGACGATTCGGGAACTGGTCCGAGGCCGGTGTCGAGGGCGTCCATGCGGCCGTTGTCTCGCAACGCACGCCCATCCATGGTGATGGGTCGAAGGATTAGTGTTCCAAAGCCCCGTCTCAGCTCGATCCCTATCCACAATCGTCGACAATCTGCAAACCGCGACGATCTCCCGGCCGACACCGCTCCGTTGGCGTACCGAGAGCCCGCGAGCTTCGCCAACGTCCGATCGCCGGAGCCGCCTAGATCCCTGACCGGTCCATCGCCTAGTCGGCTCCCGCTCCCCACCCAGTCGGCCGGCTCGAGCCCGAACCCTTTTGCGAAAACGAGCACCTCTGCCCGGCGTCAAAGCGGCATCCCCTCACCCGCGGCACAGTCGGCTTTCACCCCCCCGGTACGGTCCCACCGCCGCTCCAACAGCAACGCCTCGGCCGCATCGCCTCGCGGCAAGCTCAAGGAGCTTGGCGTGGGCTCTATCCGGGAAAGCCCGCGACTGGACGCCGAAGCCAAGAGGCTGGCGGCGCGGAGAGCCAAGGATGAACACGACACGGACGCTCGGATCAATGATTTCAACCAACGACTGAAGGAGATGATCCGCCAAGGTAGGGAGGCACTGGGCACCAAAATCGAGGTGGATGGCGACATTGGTGGTTGGGAGGACGATTGATTGAGTTTGTAATTCTGGTCTTTATCTGTCTTTTTGTGGCGTTTCTTTTTTTTTTTTTACACCTATTCCGGGCTGGGTTTGCTGGCAGCAAGGAGTTCACACTTGTTTTCTTTTCGCGCGTGATACCATCGTCCGCCATATACTATGCGCGCAGTCTAGGGCAGCGAGCTTGCTTCTCTTGCCATGGCTCCCGAAAGCTTGATGCGCGGCGTCTTTTCACCTAGACAGCCCGTGTGTCCCATGCAACTTGTTGGGGGGGGCATGTCGATCAATACCCGAATCCAAAAAAAGATTCCCCATTGCTATCCCAGGGTTTAACTGATGCTGTTCTCGCCTCGTATCTTTGGTTTCTTGTGAGTTGTTGTGACGTGACACGATGCAAAAAGTGTGTTGGCCGAAACACTTCCTCGGCCTCCGCGCCTTCGCCTCTTCCAAACGTCACGCTGCGAGAAAAATGCTTTTCCTCTCTTGGCTGGGCACGCACGTCCTCGCGCAACGGGATGGATGCAGACGAAAACGAGACCTGGCTACCCAAGGTAGGCCGATGAATGCTTAGCTTAGCTTGGTAGCTAAGGCTTGAACTGGACCTTTTTGCCAAAGATGGCCTCGCCGTAGATGCTGTTGCCCCACGCCAGCGTCGCCTCCAGGTACTCGTAGTTGGGCTCGCCGTCGCTGTTTACCCGCGCCTTTGGTGGGGGGAACCAGCGTTGGCGTCTGTTGCGGCATCGCCGGCAGACGTCGTCGTCGCCGCCGTCGTCGTGGTCGTCGTCGTGGTGGTCGCTGCCGGTCTTGTTTCGCTTGGGCATGTCGGCGCGGCAGGCCTTGCAGTGCTTCGTGCAGAAGAAGCGCGGGCAGTCGACGACGGCGCACTGGCGGTCCATGGGCATGTGGTCGATGGTCAGGTGGCGGCCGCCGCAGCGGCAGGTCTTGAGGTGGCAGTCCCGGCCGGCGTGGCCGAGGAGGCCGCACATGCAGCAGCGGGCCTTGCACATCATGGCGGTGACGAGGGGCCCGGCGTGCGGGGCGGGGCACTCGGCCGGGTTGCACATGACGGGGCACCGCTTGACGAGGTGCGTCTGCGGGAACGGGCGGCAGCGGCAGCGGTTGCGCCTGGAGCTCGTGCAGGCGTCCATGGTGTGCCAGTCCTGGCCGCAGTGGGCGCAGCACTCGGGGCAGCGGGACGTCTTGTGCGAGCGGGAGAGACAGTTGCGGCAGGGGTGCTCCCGCAGCATGATCTCGGGACGGCTGCAGTACTCCCTCACCGAGGCCTCGGGTATGTCGAGGAGGCCGGCCCGCACCAGGGAGAGAGTCTCCGCCAGTAGCCAATCCCGCATCTCGGGGTCGAACTCCATGCCGGTATTGATGATGTCCCTGCAGGAGCGGGACGGAAGGTAAAGGGTGAAAGCTTTGGCGGCGGGGGCTAAATAGCCCTCAAATGTGTAGGTTACCTAGTGTGTGTGTGAGAGAGAGAGAGAGAGGAAGAGAAAGACTGCAGGGTGCGCCGAGATGAACGGCACGCTGTATGCCACACGGAGATCAATGAGCTGGAAGGCCACCTGTGTATTCGTAGATGCCGGCTCTTGTGATGGGATCAAGTATTACTCTTGAACACTGTTTGTTGGTCCCTTTTCTCACCGAAACGCAAAACAAAATGGTGGCATCACTGGCGTGGACTGAGCTTAGACGCCACGTGCTAATATACAGTGTTCAATATTAAGCGCACTGTCCGGTCTCCATCCACGCCAAAGTCACAAACCTAAGCACTCACTCACTCACTCACTCACTCACTCACTCACTTACTTACCCACTCACTCACTCACTTACCCACTCACTTACCCATCGAGTTCATATCGAGCCATCCTTCCAAGCACCCCTCACGATACTCAACATCTCTCACTTTGCCATCAGATCGATTCCTAGTCGCAGACCGGAAGTTTCTTTCTGTCTAGATGTAGATACACTCTGTGTTTATCTCGTCTCGTCGTCTAATTCGAAAAGGTCTTCCAATTTCTTTACAACCTGCCAATGCTGGACTCGGCAACGCTCGATGCGCGCACGCCATGGTCGAATCGCGTCACGTCACAACAGCACTCTCGAACTTGCCGTTCAAACAAACACAAGATAGACACGGTCACTGCAGCTTATGTTCCCTGAGAAATATGGCCGCAAGGAGCCCAAGCACCGACGCGATGAGCGAAACGCCGTGGCTGAACCCCAGACCCTCGACATAGGACTGAACAATCGCGTTCGCTATGCCACTGTCGGCGTGGTCGATGAAGTCGACGTTCGATGTTGCCTTTTCGATGATCTGCCATGGGAAGATTCAGCAAGAGAATACCAACACGAAACCCTACAGACCGAATGACTCACCGTCTTCCTCGCCACCGCCCCGAGGTCCATGCCTTTCAGCAGCGCATCCAGCCTCCACTTCATTGTCGCCATCATCACCGCGCTCACGCACGAGAGGCCCAGGATCATGCCAACTTGGAATGTCAAGAATATTCCCGACGTCACGGCCGCCTTGTGCTTCGGGTTTATGGCAGCCTGGGCGCTGATGAACCCCGCCGACAGCACGAGGCCCGCCCCGAAACCGCCCGGCACAATGTACAGCGACTCCCACACGTTGGTGTCTCCGTGCCACCGGAGCAGCAGCAGGACGTAGGAGAAGGACGACGCAATCGTTGCGCCGATGAGGAGAGACTTGTAGCGTCCGGTTCTGTGCCAAGTCAGCAGGCGACCAGTCACCCACACACCCGCTCAACGCAATTTACCTTTTGATGAGGTACCCCCCAAGCACGCCGCCGATAGCGTTGCCGGCAACGGCGGGGAAGAGGTGAAGACCGGCAATCGTGTTCGACACTCTCTGCGTCACCTGGAAGTACAGCGGCACCGAGAACAAGAGGCCGAGCTGGGCAGCGACCTGGGCGCCCGTGATGACGTACGTCAGGACAATGTCGCGGTGCTTGAGCAGCTCCAGAGGGAAGATGGGTTCCTCGGCCCACCATTCTTCCACCGCGCCAAAAAGACCGCCGAGAATGACTGCCGCGCCGAACAAGACAAAGATGAGGGGGTGCGTCCAGGGGACCTTGGTGCCTCCGAGCTCGATCGGTAAGAGGAAAGCAAGGAGGAACAGCGCCAGCAGTGCAGCACCCAAGAAGTCGACCTTGGCGAGCGGACTCGCCTTCCCTTCTCCCGGCGGCTTCGTGGCCGTCTCTTCGGCCGCCTCTTCTCCCCCGGCGGGCATCCCCTTGGGCAAGAAGAACCAACACAACAGAACCGCCACCAGGAAGATGGGCGCCTGGCCGAGAAAAGACCATCGCCATCCAATGGTATCGGCAAGCCAACCTCCCACGGGGCCGCCGAGACTCCGTCCCATGGTCGAAGCAAGGTTCACGCCGGCTTGCCATGCCGCCGCCTCGCGGAGCGGAACGAGATCTGCCAGCATGAGTCAACTCTTCTGCGGAACGCTGCGGATCATGCCCCCGTAATTTACCTGTGATTAGGAGGAGGCCAAGCACGTTCAGAGCCGAACCGCCAGACCCCGATATCACTCGGCCTGCCACGACCTGCCACATTGTACGGCCAAGCCCGACCATTGCGCTGTGGGACTATGTGAGCTTGTTCTCCGAGGGGCGTCCGCACTGAGGACTCTCACTCACCATCCAATGGAAAACAACAAGTAAGCCACCATGAGCAGGGCACGTCGCCCGTATATGTCACTGAGCTTGCCGTACTGTTTTCACGTCAGCTACCCGAGGTTCCTGAATCTCGGGAGGCGGAAAATCCCCACCAGGGTTTGCGTTGCCGCCCCTGCAAGCGCAAAGGCGATGAAGAGCCAGCTCGAATTTTCCAGGTCGTCGAACTCCGAGGCGATGGTCGGGTGCGTCGCCATGACCAGGGAGCCATCGGCACTGGCAGTGAAAGTCCCGACCAGCAGGATCGCCACGATCTGTACGACAGTCGCCGTCGGGGTCCCCTTGTCCGAAGGGCTGGTGGCGTCCACTGCAGCGGCGGCGTGCGCTTCTCGTTCGACATCGACGCTGCCATCGCCGACCACTGACGCGCGTGTAAGATGCCAGGGAAGCAATTGGCCGTCCGGGTCTCCTCCACTCGACGACGACGAAGAAGTCAAGGAACTCTCACCTGACGAGCTCGATTCCCGTCGAGCATTTGACAGCAGCGGCGATCTCTCGTCGACCGCTCGCGCTGCGTCTTCGCCTTGGCGCAACGTGTTTTGGCGAGCCATGATGATTCGAGTCGGGGGGGGTTGCAATAAGGGAGACAGGAAGAGCCGCAAACGGGATGGGTCGAAGATAAGGTGTTAATGATTTTCAGAGTTTGACACAGCCGGGATGACCCATTACAGAAACTCTGGGAGGGGGGTCAGTCCGTCGACCAAGCGTAACACTCCGAGTTTCCCCCCCCCGGCGTTGGGAATAACGTCGGCATTGGCCAATCGGACGTGACATCATCACCGATCTCTTGAAGCATTGTGGCCCCAGTGAGTCAATCTCCCGTCGAGAATGCTGCTCCTCCCCTTGGATTGGAAACGATAAGAGATCCATCCAGGCGAAGGTTCTGGGGCCTTGTCATTGCGCCATATTGCGCCATCGCCGCCATGCGATTTCGGACCCCCACACGGCCGGGAACAACGGCCGGGAACTTGCTCGGGACCCGGCGGCGACCAGGCGGGACCCGGCGGCGGCGGCCACGGCGAAATACTAAATTGACGTCAGGCGGCGTGTCATTCGTCAAAGG
>PJEX01000007.1:251865-310298 GCA_005350895.1 Colletotrichum tanaceti
CCCCCCCCCCCCCCCATCGCCTAACATGGTATGCGCGGTCCAAACACGTTCTGCACGGCTCACCACGGTAACAAAACGGGCGTGAGCTGGCACGCTGGGCAAGCCTGGGGCAGCCAAACACCCGGATGTTTCATTGCGACCCGGTTCTGTCCCCTTCTGCCATGTCTTCCGCCATGTCTTCCGCCATGTGTCAATGAAGGATCAGCTCCTCATCTGAACTTTCCCGTTACATCCCGGCCGAGCCGAAACAGAATGTCACCTGCTCGTCGTCCATACCCGAAGTCACTTGACAGAACTCCCTTTGGGACGCAAATAAATGCATTCTCCTCGTGCGCGAGGTCATCGGCGTCGACAAATGCCGTGTTCATCTGGCTCCAAGACGTCGCCGCGGCCGCCGCTCGGCGTCTGATTTATATACCGAGGCGAGGTATTGTCTTGATGGATTTCGCACGACGAGCAGGCGCACACACGCCCTCGCGGAGGTTGACCCTAGACGTAAACTGACTGTTCCTTCGTCCAGGCCACATCCGCTCAAGGCATTGACTGCTCTCGGAATAATGCTTTACAAATGGATCGCAAAAACGACGCCGTTAATCGCGTGGCAGCAAGCAACGCCTTGTGTATCTATACCCTGCAACAAAATGTTTGCGCTGTCGACTCCACGAGCTTCGCCTTGTAGAGGGCGCGTCTCCGCGCATGTTTCTGGTAAAGTCTTGGGAAAGGGAGGTTTCGGGTATTCTCGGGTGGTACTTTGGAAAGAGGTCATAACCATCGTCGTCGAGTTGTAGAAGACTGAGCGATCAAAAGATCAACACCGTACCGCATTTACTACGCAGATTATGAGCCGAGTCAAACATTTGGTGGTCGCTTTACCTGTGAGTCTACCCAGAAGCCAAAGGGACTTGGTAGCAATGCCTAACTGGCCGACTGAATACACAAGAGTTTGGCATAAAATCTGCAGCAATACCACCTTTTTTATTGATTGTGAGACTAGGTGTTTAGCTTGCTCAAAAGTGCAATGTATCATCAATTAACTTCTCCGTCACCTCGCTGACAATGCCTGGCTGGGCATCATAAACTTGTCACGTCGCCTACCCGGTCGAGTTCGCTCCATGGTTGCTGAGCTTTTGAGATTTGCTAACCGCACACGTATCATGGGTTGGTCTCGAGTATGTGGTGCAGATGAACAGTCGTTTAATTCAACGTTGCGCGAAACCATCTTATTTCCCAACTCCCGCTCCGGGTTCTATCTCCAGCCGCCGGCGTCCCAGCCCGAGATCCACTCACAGGCTTCGTTCGGATCATGGAACTTCTAGCATGGTTTCAGTCGGTATCCATGATGGGAAACACCTCCAGGCCAATATCCTGGCTGGCCTGGCCCCGCTCCAGTTTGTAGTAACTTCCCCAAGGATGGCCTCCGCGGGCCGTTTCCGAGTGACAACCCGGGCCGCCGCCGTTTGCCCGTAGTGCACGACGGAACCGGGATCCCCAAATGTGGGCGAGTCGGGTCGGAGTTTTGAGCCCGACAGACATCCTGTCCTCGGGGGCCCAAGAGCCCCGCCGCATTTCTTGCCCTCTGCAAGCGGGTTGCAGACTGGTTGGACCGTTATGACCATCCGGCCTCATGATGAACCCCCCTAGTTGCTGCCAAGGTCAACGAGTAGGGTGGGGAAAAAAACCCACGGGTACCCATATGGGTTCAACCCCATTTGACCCATGGGTTAAAATGGGTGACCTATATGGGTATTTGGGTTATACTCTGTTGCGTTGGCAGCGTTTGTAAATTAACTTTTTGTCTATGCGTAAATGTGAAATGCTTGCCTGTTTAATCTAACTACTTTTTTGCTAGGGAAATTATAAATTGTAGATGTTACACGTAGAACCCATAGGTGTGGGGCCCCACGGAGGTGGCCCAGTGCACGTGCCATCGGCCTGGCTCCGCCCGACGTCACGTGACCTACTTCGGACCTGCTAGACTGCCAGCCCCTTAAGGGCTGCTAGCCTACCTGTCACCTAGTGCCTAGATCTTAGCTCCTTAACCTAATACTAGCTTATATTGACTATGTTAAGTGGTAGTATAACCTACACTTCGATTATAGGGGATTTAACCTTATAGGAGCCTTTATTATGGATTAGGTAAATACGCCTGCAACTGAAGCTATTTAGAAACGCTTTTTCTTTGTTAATAAGCTTGTTGCACTAGCCGAAGCAAAATACGCCTTCACTAGACTGCCGCCAATATACGCGCACCAGCAGAGTTTTATACCTGCAATAACCTCACTTCCAGCCAGAGCCGCTATCCCTCTAGCCAACCTACCTTCACTTCTTTCCCTTTATAGCCGTCAATTGACGAGCTCGAGAGGCAGGCCCAACGCCAGCCTGAGCCCTGCCGAAAGTGCAGAGCGGAATTTACCACTAAGAACGCGTTATTTACCTATATATATACTAATAACTGCGCCTAAGCCTTTTGCTGCTGCCTTTGCTGTTAAGACTTTAGCTCTTGTAACTGCCTTTTTTGCTACCTGCCTAGCTGCTAGCTAACCTCTCCTTTAGCTTTGATTTTAACCTCTCCTTTAGCTTTGATTTTAACCTTTCCTTCCTACCTTTCTTTACCTCTAGCATAAGGCTATTTATAGCTATTAAGATCTCCTTTACTAGCGTTACTTTTAGAGGTATCTTTAGAGCTAATGAGGGAGTGTGCTAGAGCCCTATTCCTGCTGTTACTATATACTGCTGTGAAATTTAATACTACTAGTGAGGCCCTTTATAAGGCTACTAAATCCTTCTAGGCTAACCTTAATAATAAGCAGAGGTATTAACCTACGCTAGTATAGCCTATCCTAAGCCTGCTAGTTATATATACCTAGCTGCTGCTACCTATACTAATTATAGCCTTTATCTAGGCTGTTATATTAGCTGTTAAGTTAGCCCTTTAGCCTGCGCTAGCCTGGCCTGCGCTACCTCCCGCGCGCGCGCTAGCCCTTATTTCATGCAGTGGAGGGGGAGATTATTAGCGCCTGTACAGCCTGCAGAGACGCTTGCCTAGCCTGCGCAGATACCTGCCTAGCCTGTTAAGCAGTATATACAGCCTGTTAAGCTACCTGTACGGCCTGCTAGCTAGGGCACCTAATCTGCCTAAGGAGTGTATTGGTTACATATAGGAGGAGCCTGAGGAAGTCAGCCTGCTTATATAGCTATAAGACTAGTAGTCTGAAGCTGATAAAGCTGGCCTGTTAGATTACGCCTACAGCCTGCAGAGATACCTGCCTTCTAAAGTATCTAAAGGATCTAATAAGGACGGCCTGCTAGACGACGCGTATAGACTGCCTAGCCTAGGGCTATACCTGTCTAGCCTGCTAGACTAGAGATACAGCCTGCTAGACGATGCGTATAGACTGCCTAGCCTAGGGCTATACCTATACAGCCTGTCTGACTATAACTACAGCCTGCTTAATGACTACAGCCTGCCTAATTATAGATATAGAGATTATAGCGACTATAGGGATAAGTATGACGACTATAATGAATATAGCGACGATTACAGCGAATAACAGTCTACTTTAGTATACCCCTCCTGCTAGCCTGTAATAGGCTTATAGGAGCTAAAGTTAATAGTTAATAGTGTTAGGTTATTTTACCTATTATTTTGCTAGCTTCTACCTTTTGCTAGCTTCTACTAGCCCTTACTAGCCTACGCTAGCCTTTACTAGCTATTAGTAGCTGTAGTTATTTTCTTTTACTTTATGTTATTTTACGTTAATAAAGGGTATTTTATAGGAGCTTTTTGCCCTATAGGCTGCAATTAGGATAATTGTTTCTTCCTTTATTAGAGGGGTACTTATTATATGTAGAACCTATAGGTGTAGGGCCCTACGGAGGTAGCCTAGTGTATGTGCCCTTAGCCTAGCTCTGCCTGACGTCACGTGACCTACTTTAGACCCGCTAGACTGCTAGCCCCTTAAGGGCTGCTAGCCTACCTATTACCTAGTGCCTAGATCTTAGCTCCTTAACCTAATACTAGCTTACATTAACTATGTTAGTAGACCTATTAATATTAAAATACTATAACTAATGTTACTGTTACTATTGCTATTACTAGCTACCTATCTCTTAAAGTAAAGCTATTTAGACCCTATATAAGCTACTAACAGCTACTTAAAATTAATTACTTACTATCTTAACTAGTAAGACTAAACTTATCCCTACCTAAAGAGCTATAGGAGAGTACTAGAAAGCTGCTTAAGATTACTATCTTAACTAGGAAGCTACTTAAAATTACTATCTTAATTTAATAGGGCTTAAAATACTTGTAATACTTATAATACCCTTATTAATACCCTTATTATTTTACTATTAATTAGACTAAATACTAGACTAGACACTAGATTAATTAATTAAATATAGGTAACAATAGCGCTAACTGTTATACTTAGAAAGTATATATAGTAGTACCTAACTGCTAGTAGGTATAGGCTTACCTACCTATAGAGTATATAGTCTCCTATAGTATAAACTTTCTCCTAGAAGATTTAACTATAAAGAGATATACTTAATTACACCTATCTTTATACTTACTTTTACTTTTACTTTTTACTTTTACTTTACTTTACTTATATTCTACTTCTTTATACTTATCCTAGGTGTAAGTTAGCAGCCTACTTACTAGCCTTTAACTAGATTACTATTAAGCTACTCTCTATAGCCTATATTACCTATAATTCTATAATAGGCTTATAGGAGGACTATATTAAGTAGTAGTATAACTTAAAATAATTCTAACCTCCTAAAAGTTATTTTTTACTACTATATAGCAAAAGAATATAACTTTTGAATTTTTTTATATTAAGATATACTTTCTCTATAATAACTATCTTAAATACCTTAATAATCTAAGATAATAAATAAGATAATAAGTAAGATAGTAGTTCCTATACTAGGGGGATGTATACCTTCTAGCTAGGTTATATTACTAATATCTACTAGATTAACTCCCTTAAAGAATATAATAAAGAAGTAAGACTACTTAGTAGACTTATAAAGTTATTTTAGTTTAATATAAATAGCCTCTATAATATTAAGTTCTTTAATAATTAACTAGTATATACTAATATAAACTAGTATAAAAAATATATCCTAGACCTAACTTTTAACTTTAATAGCACTTAAGTATAAAGTACCCTAGCTACTATAAAAAGACTTATCTAATAAGTAAGAGAATACTTAATAATCTCTATATATCTTTATCTACTATATACCTCTATTAGTATTAATAACTTAGATATAAGTTCTAGAGCCTTAAGTATAATGATAGACCTAGCTATACGAGTAAGACTAGTAGAGGAATAGTACCTACCTAAAAGACTAAGGAAGCTACCTAGTGTAAGGCTAATATTACTTAATAAGGTAGGGATAGATTCTAATAGCCTTTCTAACTACTATAGTAGGACTAGTAGTAAGGAGGATATTACCTTAGAAAGAGGCTAAGTAAATATAAGATAAGAAATAACTAAGGAACCTAATATAACTTAGGTAAAGATATACTCTAGGACTATATTACTCCTACCCTAGAGTAGTTAGCTAGGCTAGTACTAATATAAGGACTTTAGTAGCTACTAATACCCTATAGATAAGGGGAAGATAGTAGAGGTAGGCTTAAGTTATTACTTAGTACTACTAAAGGATAACTAATCTAGATATAATATAACTACCTAATATCCTTATACTACTAGGGGATATACTTAATATAGAAGTAGTATAATATATCTCTAGGGAGGAGGTCTATAGATAGGTAGACCTTCCCCCTATACCTAGCTATCCTATTATTTTAGTCTTAACTCTAGATTATTAGATAGGAGCTATAGGATAGTTAGAATAAACCCTTAGGGGAGTTCTTACCCTATCTAGATAGGTCTATACCCCTAGGAGTAGTTTATTCTATAAGGATAGCTAGCTATATCTAGTAGTATCCTAATACTATTATAGAGTACTTTAGGTATTACTTAGAATAGTATTATAAGCCTATAGAGTACTTTATAACTAGAAATATTAGTAATTAATAACTTTTTTTAAGCGCTTATAGTCTAAGTATAGTTAATAGACTTAAGGGGGCCCTCTATACTTACACTAAGGTATACTATACTAGTATAGTAGACTATTAGTATTTTCTAGCCTAACGCTAATATAAAGAGGTACTTACTAAACCTAATTTTCTATAACTTTTAAGTAACTTAGTACTATAATATAGAGCTTTAGGTACAAGTAATATTACTATATATAGCTAGCCTTATATTTAGTAACTTAGTTATCTAGGATATCTACCTATACCTCTAGAGATAAGTATAAAGCTAGTAGGAATTTAACCTACTAAAAAGTAAATATAGTTAACTAAGATATCTAGGTTAGCCTATAATCTTATAAAGGTTTAAGGCTTATTTTAGACCTATACTTACTTAAGTAGAGAAATAGTTCTAAGAGAACTACTTCTCTATAGAGAAAGTTAATAGCTAGGATAATATCTATATATTTATATAGGAGTACTTTAAGTACTTAAAAGCCTAGAGAGATACTACCCTAAAGCAGTAGCTTATATAGTTTTATAATAACTTAGCGCTATAACTCTAATAATTTCTTTATAAGCTAGAGGATACTAATATACTAAATACTTTTATTATTAAGGTAGAAGAGAGACACTATTAAGAGACACTAGCCCTAGTAGCTGCTATACCTTAGCCTATACTAATAATATATACTAAATAGGCCTAATAATAATAGAAACAGGCTACCCTATAGTATACTAGGGATATAATATAGGTAATAGCTAATTAACCTAGCTAGTCTAAGACCCTACAGCCCTAGATACTATAGCTAAGAAATATAAATAGCCTAAGTAAGGCTACAATAACACTATAAATTAGAGTAATAATAATAACTATTAGTAAGCATAAGGAAAGAGATTTAATAATAGATATAACTATAATAACTATAGAAACTAGTATAGGAATTAAGGATAATAATAATATAGTAGTAATAGATATTATAATAATAGATAGGGCTTATCTAGATAATTAAAGGATAGATACCTATAGTAAGGACCTCTATAAGGAAACACCTATTATAACACTAAATATACCTACTAGAATAATAAGGCTAATAGGGATAATATATAAGTTATCTAGGAATTAGATAATAAGGTATATAAGTATATTAACACCCTTATTAATAATAGCTTTACCCTTAAGGGTATGAAGGAGATTAATATATTACCCTAAGAAATAACTAACTTTATTATACTACCCCTACTAAGCAGGGGAACTCTATAGCTAGAACTAAAGATTTACTATATAAATAACGCTAATATAACACTAACCTAGGATAAAATAGAGTAGTACCTTATAGAGGTAGTAGAATTTAGTAAGGTAGATACTATATTATATATAATAGATATAAAAGAGGTTATTAATATTATTAAAAATCCTATTAATATAAGTAAGGAGGCAAACTTTATATTCTAGAAAGATAAGGTAGTAGAGGTAGTAATTTAGTCTAATAGTAAGAGAGCTAAACGTAAGTAGACTTACCTTTAGATTAAGGTAAGAGTTAATAAGGATATAGTAGATTACTTAGTCTATATTAATACTAGTATATTAGTAATACTTACTAAATAAGACTAGGTAATAAGATTTACTAAGAACCTAAGGTTCTTACCTATTAAGCTAAGGAATATAAATATAGTAGGTTCTAGCTTTAGTATAATAGAGGAGGTTACCTTTAATATCTATATCCCTAGAATAGTTAATAATACTAATATTGAGGTATATACTACTATTATAGTAGGGGTTATTAATATTCTTCCTATAAATATACTCCTTAAGACCCTATTCTATAATAATTATAGGATAGTAGTTAAATTTAATAAAAAGACAGTAAGGTTACATTCTACTTATAATATTGTTATACTAGCATTATTTAAGAACTATTTTCTAGTTACTAGGAAGATTACTTTACTATATATAATAATTGTTCCCCTAGGCCCCTATTATTATTATAAAGGGGACTAAGGTAGTAAGAATCTACCCTATATAAGGTAAGGAGGTAGCCTACTAGATTATAGAGGAGGAACTTTAATATATTACTAATAATAATAGTATTAACTTTTTTAGTATTACTAAGGATTTTACCTAATTAGTAGAGGAAAACGCTAATAAGGATACTAGGAGTAACGCTAAATATACCTACTAACCCCCCTAACCTAAAGAAGTACCCTTATATAGAATATTAAAGCTAGACTTAAAGAACTTTATTACTAAATACTATAGTATTAAAGTCTATACTAATAATATAGATTTTATAGAGAGAATAAAGTAGCTACTAGACTAATATAATATTTACTATAATAGAAGGGTAATACCTATACTTAATAAAAAGAAGATATAAGTTAACTTTATTAATAGATAGTAGAACTAGAAATAGAATATTAAGGTATTTCTACTAGGACTATAAGATAGGGAGTTCCTTAATAAGTAGATAGAATTATACTATAAGGTAGGGAGAGCTAGCTAGTAGTAGTAACTAGTAGCTATTATATATCCCCTATTTATAGTATAGACCTATAAAGAGGATAGGTTAAAGAATAAGGGAAAAGTAGTTATTAATATAAGACTACTTAATAAATAGGTATTACTAAATATATACCTTTTACTAGACTAAGAGGATGTTATAGGGTTACTTAAGGGTAAGAAGAAAATAATAGTTTTTAATATATTAGGGTTCTTTTACTAGCTAGAAGTATATCCCCTATACTAAGACTATATAGTTATAATAAGCCCCTAAAGGCTTAAATACTCTAATATTACCCTTATAGGGTTTAAGAACTCTCTAGCTTATACCTAATAATTTATAGACTACCTTCTTTTTAAGCTTTAATACTTTATCTATATATATATTAATAATATTATTATTTATAGTAACTCTAAGGAGGAATACCTCTAATATATTAAGGAAGTCCTTAAGATCTTTAATAAGTATTATATTTATATTAACGCTAAGAAATCCTTTATAGCCTTTCAGGAAGTAAAGCTCCTTAGCTATATAGTTAATAGTAATAGGATTTATAAGATAGAAGATAGAATCTAAGCCTTCTAGAAGCTTTAGTTCCCTAAGAGCCTCTAGGATCTTAAGATATACCTTAGGATAGGTAGCTAGCTTTAAGGGGGAATACTTTAGTTTAATATAATTACTATACTACTAAATAATAGAAAGATAATACTTATAGCTTAACTATATAAAGATAAGGTAATTAAGCTAAGTATATCCTAATAAGTAGGTGCTAAGGTTATAGCTAAAGAGATATTTAACCCTATACCTAAGGAACTTAATACCTAAAAGATATTATAAGAGAAACTCTATAACTAGGCTATATAGTACTACTATAACTTAGAGAAGCCCCTCTTTTTAAAGATTAATATATATATTAGTAGATTTAGGTTAATAGTCTTCTAGCTAGACTATAACTAGGATAGGGAGAAGATACCTAGGATAGATATACTGATATAGTCCTCCTGTAAGCCTGTTATAGGATTATAGGTAATATAGGCTGTAGAGAGTAGCTTTATAGTAAGCTAGCTAAAGGCTAGTAGGTAGGCTGCTAACTTATACCTAAGATAGGTATAAGGAAGTAGGATATAAGTAAAGTAAAGCAAAAGCAAAAGGTAAAAGTAAAAGTAAGTATAAAGATAGGTGTAATTAAGTATATCTCTTTATAGTTAAACCTTCTAGGAGAAGGTTTATAATATAGGAGACTATATACTCTATAGGTAGGTAGACTTACACTTACTAGTAGTTAGGTACTACTATATATACTTTCTAAGTATAATAAGTACCCCCTAAATAAATAAAAAACAATTATCCTAATTAGGAATACCTTAAATAATTCTAACTACTATACACTAGCCTATCTTTATACTAGTAACCTTCCTAATATATCTATATATAATCCCCTCTACTCTATATTCCTACTTATTATCCTTATTAATAGTATACTACGCCTTCTTAGCTAGTAGGGGTCTAGCCTACTTAGGTAGCTTAGTTACTACCTGCTTAGCGCTAGTTTAGTAGGGGTATATAGTTAGGGTAGGTATCTTAGTAGGGGTAACGTTAGTAGTATAGGTAGTAGTAAGGGCGTTAACCTTATTAATAAGGGCCTTAAAGTCCCTACTCTTAAACTTAGTAAGGGTAGAGAGATTATTAGCCTTCTTCTTAAGCTAGGCTATATAGGTATAGTATTTTATTACCTCTACCTTAAGTACTACTACTCTAGCCTTAGCCTCCTTTATTACCTTACCCTTATTATATAGATTAGTACTTATAATATTAAAGCGCTTCTCTATATCCTCTATACTGCTCTTTATATCTATAGTATACTTAGCTACCTTAATAGTAATATCCTTAACTTTAATAATATTACTCTAGGTATCTATAACCTTATTATAGAGGTTAGTAATAGTATTTATCTATAATACTATTATATTAGTATATTAAATCTTTAGGATAGAGATAAGGTTAAAGTACTAAATCTTAATTAGTATACTAAGAACTTTAGTACTATATATACCTAGCTAGTAAAGGAAGGTAGACCTAATAAGGGCTACTTAGCTAGGGAGGTACTCTAACTATAGGATGTTTTTAGTAAGGTACTTAAGTACCTTATCTATAGTAGAGGTAATATAGTAAAAGTAGAGGTCTAACGTTAGGGATAAGTATACTGTAGGGCTATACTCCTCCTTATAGTGCTTATAAAATCTATCTACCTAGAGGGTAGTCTCTTTCTTAAGGGTAGTATTAGAGTAGCTAGTAAATACCTCCTTAATATAATAGAGGGCCTTAGTATAGGAAGGAATAGCTAGATCCTTAGCCTCCTTACCTAGGGTATATAGCTTAATACTCTTATAGTAGCTAGTAATAGCTATAGGTTTCTTTATACCCTTAGGGTAAAATAAGAAAAGGGTACTTAAAGAAAGAATATTCTTACTAGCTTAGTATATATATCTGTTAGCATTCTTTACTACCTAGCTATTAATTCTTACTATTACTTAGAAGTCTTCCTACTCTAAGGTTAGTGCTTAGTAAATACTATATAGTATAATAATCTTACTATTAGAGATAGTAGAGGTATTTAATCCCTTAAAGATCTCCCCCTCCTTACTGCCTTTAGTGTTAGTAGCGCTAGTGTCTTTAGCTAGAGACTTAACCTTAAAATACTCTATATTAAGGGATATATTATTATTATTAAATTACCCTACTATAGCGTTAGGGAGTATATTCTAGATAATACTAGCTAGGGAAGAGAGTAGGTACTATTACTACTACTACTACTATAGGGTAGTGTTAGTAGAGTCTATAATAAATTAATTAAAATTAAAGGTAGTTTTATTAAAGTTACTAGTAGAATTAATAGGGAAGGAGAGTAGAGACTAAGATAGAGAAGGTATATAGGGGAGTACTATCTAAGTAGCAGGAGTTAGTTAATAGTATAGGGATATAGTTACTCTATACAGTTATATAATAACTTATAGGTAGGAATAGATAATAGGAAAGAGGAAAAAAAAATTAATTAAGAAAGTAAAGTTATTTATAAGGGTTAAGGTTATTAATAGTCTGCTAGAGAAGAAAAAGAGGAAATATTTATTATAGGTAATAGTAGATTAAAATACTGTCTAGTTGCTAAGGGCGCCTATATAGGCTTATTATATTATAAATAATAAGGAAGGTATAGGTTTAATGTGTTACCCCTTCCTCCTTTATAGGCCCTAGTTATCTATAAATAACCCCCTTATAATTATTAAGATCTTTATTATAAAGTAGAAAATAAAACCTAGAAATAGAGAAAGGAAATGTCTTTTTATAGGCTTTTATTAAATAGTTAGCCTAGTATTATAATAATACTGTAATTAAGGGTATCTATACTAATATATAGTAGTAATTTACCTACTTATTGCTAGTTAATAGCTACCTAGCACTTACTAGGCGTAGTAATAGGGGAATTAGGTTAACTAACTTCCTTCCCTTCTATTTCTCCTTCTCTTTCTTCTAATCTATAGGGTATTGTTTCTTATACTTACTAATAATATCCCCTACGTTAGGCTAGAGATTTTTATATAGCTCCTATATATTTAATAAAGCTAAGTACCCTTTCTACTTTATAAGATACTTAACTAATAGTCTCTTCTTCCTCTAGGTAACCTATCTATCTATAATATATTCTACCTTATATTCCTCTATCCTATTAACCTTTACTAGCTCTAGGGGTATCTCCTCTCTACTAAAGGGGTTATCTCCTATAGGTGCCTTCTAGAGTAAAGTAGTAGAGATAATAGGGTATACCTACTAATAGAGTAGTAGGTTAATTTTATAGGCCCCTAGGCTAATAACCCTAGTAACTATAAATAGTCTAGCTCTCTATAGAGACTACTTCTTTTTTAGTTTTCCTAGAAGTAAGTACCCCTTTCTAAGGTAGAGGTATACCTTATCTCTAATAGAAAGTTTAACTAGGTAGTACTTATTATTATACTGTTTCTTATAGATAATCCTAGCTATATTAATTAGGGTAATAGCCTCCTATTAGTATATTTTCTAAAGTATATTAATAGACTCCTAGGGAATATCTATATTACTAATATACTAAAGTGCTATCCTAAGGTAAATCTAAAGACTAGTTTATTTAGGGACCTACTAATAGTTATAGTAAGTAAGTTATTAAGTAAGTATTATAGTATAGGGAGAATCTCTATCTATAAGATATTAGGGTCTATATATATATAAAAATAGATAGTAATCTCTACTATTTAGTTTGTCTGTTTGCTTTAGCTATCTATTTAGGGGTAATATACTATAGAGATAAGTAATCTTACCTTAAGTATATTAAATATTACTAACTATACTATAGAGATAAATTTTAGGTCCCTATTACTAATAATCTTACTTAGGAGTCCCTAATTATATAATAATAATATATAGAGAAGTACTCTAGCCTAGTAATAGGCCTTATACTTAGTATTACTAGGAATTAGTAGGACTTTCTTACTAAACTTATAGGTTACTATTAGTAGGTAGTTAAATATATTAAAGCTAGGTACTGCCTAGAAAGAACCTATACTTAGGACTTCTAGTATATCTATAATAAAATCTATTAAGATAATGTTAAATAGGAGGCTAGGTATTACAATTAGCTAGAGGGATCCTACTGCCTTTTAGCGATTAGTCTAGACCTTATAGTAAGCTAGGTAGTATGTTATATACTACTAGACTAGCTTCTACTTTCTATAGAAGTAAAATCTATCTAATTCTATAAGTATTTAATTAGCTCTAAAGTGAAATTTCTTATTATATATAAGCTGCAGCATCCTATTAACTATAGGGTAGGGAATATATAGTTATCTTACGCTATCTAAACCTATATAAAAGAGTAATCCCTTTTTATTAATTTTCTATAGGAGGACTACTGCTTAAGGGATATATTACTTCTCTTTTAGTAGGCGCTTCTCTACTGTAGCTTAGTTAGGTTTTATATAGGCTTATTTGCTCTTAATAGCCCTATATACTAGTTATTAGATAAGATATATCCTCTTGTTATAGTTATATCTTTCTATAATCTTATTTACTATTTCCTTAGTAAGCTTTACTACTATTATAGTAGCTTTCCCTACCTATAGAACCTTATCTAAAACAGTCTACGCTATTATAGTAATATCCCCTTACTCCTCCTTAATATTAGCTAATTTATCCTTAGTTAGAAAATACTTAGAAAGGTCTAGATATATAACTAGTAGCTAGGAGAGTATGTCTAGTATAACGTTAAGTTTCCTAGGGATATAGAAAATCTTAAGATAAAACTATAATAGGTAGTTTATAGTATTTATAAGCTTTAAGTTAGCCTTATTAAGGTCTATTATATATAGTAATATATAGGTAATAATATCTTTAGCAGTAGTATAGTTAGTTATAATATTAACCTTATATTATTTAGATTATACTAACTTTTAGAGCTTTTTTACTACTTATATAATAGCTATAACTTTAGCTTTAGTAGCACTATACTATTTTTCTACTATAGTTATTATTCTTAATAGGAATAGGATAGGTTAAATATACTTAGTAGGTATATCTATCCTAGGTATCTTCTCTCTATCCTAGTTATAATCTAGCTAGAAGACTATTAATCTAAATCTACTAATGTATATATTAATCTTAAAGAAGAGGGGTTTTTCTAAGTTATAGTAGTATCTTATAGCCTAGTTATAGAGTTTCTCCTGTAGCGTCTTCTAGGCGTTAAGTTCCTTAGGTATAGGGTTAAATATCTCTTTAGCTATAACCTTAGCTCTTACTTATTAGGATATACTTAGCTTAATTACTTTATCCTTATATAACTAGGCTATAAGCTTTATCTTCTTATTATTTAGTAGTATAGTAATTATATTAAACTAAGGTATTCCCCTTTAGAGCTAGCTGCCTATCCTAAGGTATATCTTAAGATCCTAGAGGCTTTTAGGGAACTAGAGCTTCTAGAAGGCTTAGATTCTGCCCTCTATCTTATAAATCCTATTACTATTAACTTTATAGCTAAGAAGCTTTACTTCCTTAAAGGCTGTAAAAGACTTCTTAGCGTTAATATAGATATAATACTTATTAAAGATCTTTAGGACTTCCTCTATATACTAGAGGTATTCCTCTTTATAGTTACTAAAGATTATAATGTTATTAATATATATATAGATAAAATATTAAAACTTAAAAAGAAGGTAGTCTATAAATTACTAGGTATAAGTAGGAGAGTTCTTAAACTTTATAAGGGTAATATTAGAGTACTTAAGCCCTTAGGGGCTTATTATAACTATATAGTCTTAGTATAGGGGATATACTTCTAGCTAGTAAAAGAACCTTAATATATTAAAAACTATTATCTTTTTCTTACCTTTAAGAGACCCTATAATATCCTCTTAGTTAAGTAAAGGGTAAATATCTAGTAATACCTATTTATTAAGTAGCCTTATATTAATAACTACTCTCCCCTTATTTTTTAACCTATCCTCCTTATAGGTCTATACTATAAATAGGGGGTATATAATAGCTGCTAGTTACTGCTACTAGCTAGCTTTCCCTACCTTATAGTATAACTCTATCTACTTATTAAGGAATTCCTTATCTTATAATCTTAGTAGAAAAACCTTAATATTCTGTTTTTAGTTCTACTATCTATTAATAAGGTTAACTTATATCTTCTCTTTATTAGGTATAGGTATTACCCCTCTATTATAGTAAATGTTATACTAATTAAGTAACTGCTTTATCCTCTCTATAAACTCTATATTATTCGCGTAGACTTTAATGCTATAGCAGTTAGTAATAATATTCTTTAAGTCTAGCTTTAATATTCTATATAATAGTGCTTCCTTAGGTTAGGGGGGTTAGTAGGTATTGTTGAATTGAAGGATGTACGCATACAGGGCGCACCCTATGCGCATAGGGCGTAGGCCTGGAGATAGGCTTAAGCCTAGCGTAGCTAGCCCTTCGCTAAATATTAGAGGGACTGCTACAGGCTTCTTCCTAAGTAGTAGGCTCTAGTTATAGCCTTAGGCGCCTAGGAATAGGGTTCTTATAGGCCTAAGTTAGGGGCTAGCTGTAGGGCATAATAGTTATAGTTACATATATATCTTAATATATATTTAATTAACCTATTACTGTAATGCTTAATAATCTAATAATTAAGAGTCTTATACGCTTAAAAACTAATAATAATAAGTACTATAAAGTTATCCACAAGCTTATAAGATATCTACTAATACTACTAAGACTATTCTTAATAGCCCTACTAATTAGGTTCTCTAGTTTAACTAGCTTAAAACTAAGGCGAAAACCTATAAGCTTTAGGATGTAATTAACCTATTGATTGCTACGCGCAATGCGTCTAAGACGCTTAATAGGCTGCTTGCTAAGCTAGAAAAGCCCTTAATACGCAATTACCTGCATGCAGGCATAGTTAAAATAACCCCTGCAAGCACTGCTGCAAATACCCCTTTAAATACTGCTCCTTTAAGAGCTAAAAGCGTCCTAGCATGCAAGACATACTTACAGACTGTAGCCCTTTAGCAGTAGCTTTAACCTAAGCTACAGCCTTCACGTAAGGAGCCTAAAGATATAACTCTAGCCCTAGATGTTAGTTATATGCTCCTGCGTATAGCAGACGCCTTGTAACGTGTGTTACAGCTAGAGGATCTCTCTCTAGCTAACCTTCTCCTGTATAAGGAGTACTGCATGCAGTATAACAATAACCTACGTATATAGGAGAAGCGCCTTAAGTGCTACAGCAACCTCTAAGAATAGGTACACTAGACTGTCTCTACTAACCTTAAGCTCTATTACTATACCTCTAACAATAAGGTTAACGCCTAGGTAATTACCCTCTAGGCTTATATAGGAATACACCCTTCTAAATGTAAAGAGAATGTATGTATTACGCTAGAAAAGGTCCTCTAAGCAACCTTAAGGCACCTAGGAACTAAGAAGGAAGTTAAGGCCTAGCTTATAAAGTAGGAAAAGGCACTCTATAAAGCTGCTACTAGTAGCATCCTAGAGGCCTAGCTCTTAAGCAACTAGTTTAACCTATTTATAGCAGCTTTCTAGAAGACCTATCTCTTAAGCTAGGTATACATATACTACTACACTAAGGTTACTAACACCCTTAATAACTGCCTAACGCTAGGATTAGTACTCTCTAATATCTAAGAGTTCCTATAGTTAATAGATAAAAATAAGTATATAAAGAAGGCTAGGCAAGAGGCCTTTAGTCCTACCTACACTAAAATAATAAATAATAATAAGAAGGAGGGTTATAGGAACTATAACTGTAGGGGATAAGGCTGTAGCTGTAGAGGGTATACAAGAAAGGAGGCATTATTAGCTAAGGGGGTAAATACCCCTCTACTATTACAAGAAGCTAGTGTGACTGCAAAGCATAAGCGCTTAAATATAAGCATAAGCGTAGTAGAGATACTGCCTGCAAAGCGTATAACTACAGACACTACCTACAAGCTCTGCGCAGGCCCTTATTACAGTATTATGTAGTGCTTCTATACACTCCCTCACCTAAAGAGACATAACAGACTGCTTAGTAAAAGCGTTAAAAGGCTTATTAAAATATACCTCTAGACTAATAAGGCCCTTACTAAGAAGCTTTAAGTAGTAAGAATGTTAGCTAAAGGCTCTAATTAACTTTATAGTAGATACTAAGGCAGGATTTCTGCAGCCTCCTTTTACGTTACTAAGAGCTAATATTACTTAGCTAAGTTAGCAATACTTAATTTAGGCAGCAATATCTATGTATTTAACAATACTATGTAGTTTAAAACTCTCTACAGTATGCCTATAGACAATTTTATATAGGCTAGCGCATAATAGCTGCCTATTAAGGTATACAGTACTATAGAGATTAAGCTCTAAGCGCGCAGGAACTGCATTATTAAGCTTACTTTATATAATATTACCCTTTATAGAGGTATTACTACTAACCTTATCTCCTTCTTAAAGCTATACTAGTAAGAGATCTAGTAGGATATAAGCCTAGGCAATAATTACCTACATAAAGCAGATAAGTTATTTGTTATATATATTAATGAGATTTACAGCTAGTAGGTGCTTAACTATTAGCTATTTTTGTTAGACGCTATACTTACAGCTGCAGTCCCCCTACTAGCTATTTGCGTAGACAAGATACTGCGCCTAAAGCGTAAAAGAAACACCTTTATAACAGCTACCTGCAGGAAGCCTATCCTTAGCGACCTTCTTACCTAGTACTAGCGTCTTAGACACCCTAGCCTAGAAGCGCTTAAAAGGATCTCTAACATTACTTATAGAGTATATATCTAAGGTTTTAATAAGCCTATAATAATAGTTAACTATAAAGCTTATGCCTTAGGTAAGGCCTATTGTATAGTCTAAAGGAGCCTGTAAGAGTTAGTTATTTATATAAAGCCTAGTAACTGCCTTACAGTTAACTTTTATAACCTTAAGGTAGGCTATGTAGGTTACTACTCCTGTATACTCTTTTTAGACTACATAATAGGCCTAACTTAGGACTTTTACCTTTATACCTATAAGATAGACATACTGCTTATAACAATTATAGACTTCCTTACTATACTTAAAGTACACTATAGTTATAAGGTAAAGGTTATTAAGACTAATAACAAGCTAGCTAATAATAACAAGGTTTCTATAAGCTTTAACGTATATAGTATATATATTAAGGTAAGCGCCCTAAATACCTAAGCATAAAACAGCGCTGTAGAGCGCATTGCAGCTGCAATTAAGCGTAAGGCTAGGTATATAGCTATTTACGCTAAGCTTCCTAACATCCTTTAGCCTAAGATTTATGCCTCTATAACTTACTTTTATAACTGTATACTATAAGCCTCTTACAGTTAGAAGACTCTATACTAGTTATAGTATAAGCACTTCTAGGGGGAAGATGCTATACACTTTACCTAGCTAGACCTTTTGTATTTAAGAGTCTTTAGCTATAAAGCGTATACGCTTATAGCAGATACTTAACTTTACTATTAGCGCCTAAAAAGGCTTACCCTATATATATAGATAGGTTATCTTATTAGCTATACTTTAAGTAACTTATACTGCATTTAGAATCCTATTTATAGTAAAGTATTTATAATAAGAGATATTACCTTTAATAAAAAACTTATCTTTAACAGTAACCTAAAGGCCCTTACTAAGGATATTTGTAAGTTAGACCTTTAAGATATTTAATAAATAATTAACTGCCTTATTCTTAAAGGCTAGCATAATATAACTACATCCTATATAGCTAATAAGGAGGCTAATAAGATCTATAAAGACTATAATAAAGCTAAGGGGGTGCCTCTAGGCGCTACCTTAAGCGCCCTAAGCGCAGTAGAGACTCCTTCTAACAGGCCTCCTGCCCTAGCGCTACACACTAAGTCCTAGTTTAAGCTTATAACGCTGCTATAAACACCCCTAAGATTAGCGTTTCTTGCTACGCTTACAGCAGTATTTATAGGGGGGCAGGAAGGATCTTAATAAGCTAATAAAACCCTCTTTCTAATACGCTGCTAGTAGTTACGTATATCCTTTAAGGCTGCGTTTCTTACTAGGTATATATATAACAAGCGTTCTCACGTATGTAACTCTATAAAAACTAAGCAAAAACTAATAGATAGTATAGGAACGCCTAGGTTGCAGGCTAGCCCCCTGCAAGACCTTACGTAACATGTTAACTAATCCCTAGAATACCTTTATGTAATAGGATTATATAGTCTAGAGCTAGCACTTGTGGTATCTCTAGAGGGAGCCTGTTGTAAGGCTAATACCCTGCGCAGCACCTACTAAAAGGAACTCCTACTACTCCCTATATTATATAGTTAACTCTAATACTATCCTCTTAAAGATACCTTTTGTAAAGCTAAAATATTATACCTTAATAGCTATATAACCTTACGCTTATAGCAAGAGGTATCTAAAGCTTCTGCATACAGCAATTAGATTCTTAGTTACTATTAGGTCTATACCTATAAGCTTAATAAGTATAGTCGCCTTAGTAAAGTAAAGGCTAGGCTTATAATATAAGGTAACTAATAAGCAAAAGATAACTAAGATATATACGCTACAACGCTTATAGGTATATCTTTCTAGATCCTAATAGCTATAGCTGCTTGCTTTAATTATAAGCTACTCTAATATAATACAGTAAACGCATTTATACATATAGATATTAATAAGGAAATATATATAGAGATACTACCTAGATACTATAAGAAAGGCGTTATCCTACGCCTTTAGAAAGCCCTCTATAGGCTATGCTATTTACCTATACTCTAGTAAAAGCATTTTAAGAAGGGGCTTATAGCGTAAGGCTTTAAATATATAGCTAGAGAAGACTGCTGCTAGTAGAAGGGAGAGGTTACCTTCTTCTTTTACATTAATAATTACATCCTTACCTTCCTAAAGGCCTATAAGCTTATAGTAATAGATAAGCTATACATGCTTTAGACTAAATACTACCTTAAAGGTAGTAAAAACCTCTAGTAGTTTCTTAGCCTTAAGATTATATATAACTAAAAGACCTATTACTTATAGCTCTTATAGGCTGTATACGCTAAGAAGTATAGGAAACTGCTTTCTATACATGCTAACGTTACAGATAACAATACTGCCTAGCATACGCCTATAATAAAGGAGGAGCTGCTGCTACGCAAAGACAATATACCTCCTGTAGAGATTCACTATTATTAACATAAAGTTAGCACTATCCTTTACACTACTGTAATAATATACCTAGACATTGCCTTTACTGCAAGCAGGCTTATAAGATTTAATTAAAACCCTTTAGACACATACTAAAAGGCTGCTAATAGAGTCCTTTAATACCTCTACAAAACGCAATACCTTTACCTCTACTTTAGCGTAGAGCTAGGCAGTAAGGATAACGCCTTTAAAGTTACCTCTAATACAAGCTTTAGTAACAATACTCTAACCTAAAGGAGCTTATAAGCCTTTATAATAAAGCTTTTTAGAGGCCTTATTGCATAGCAAGCTAACAGATAAGATATAGTTATAACCTTAACAATAGAAGTAGAGCTGCTTACGCTTACCTAAGCTGCTAAAGAAGCGCTTTTTATAAGCTAATTAATCTTATAACTTTAAATCTAACTACCTATACAGCATAGAGACTAATCTATATATACATTAGTAAAGGTAATGCTAACAAGAGTATAAATCTAGTATAACAACTAGCAGACAGTAAAGCTTATTATAAGTAAGATTTTGTAACTATACACTAAGCTCTACTACATTAATATTTATAACTACTAGCTACACTAAGAATTTGCTAATAGCTATATAGACATTATGTATACCCTATTAGTAGAGCTTATAGCAGACAGCTTAACAAAGGCCCTTAACTTAGTAAAGCATAACGCCTTCCTCCTCTAGCTTAATATAACTAACAAGAAGGAGGTCCTTAAGGCTAACTACGTAAGAGATCTTATAATTAATGAAGCCTGCCTGCAGGCAGAAATAACTAAGTCTAACGTATAGGCAGTAGAGGAGATAGTCTTGTAAGCGTATAAGCTAGCAGGAAAAGCCTTCTTATATACGCTAAGATAATGTAATATTAACGCCCTTTCTGTAGCCTGTAGAGGTTGTAAAGAAGTCTTTCCCTAAGGGGGTATGTTAAATTAAAGGATGTATATATATAGGGCGCACCCTATGCGTATAGGGCATAGGCCTAGAGATAGGCTTAAGCCTAGCGTAGCCAGCCCTTCGCTAAATATTAGAGGGACTGCTGCAGGCTTCTTCCTAAGCAGTAGGCTCTAGTTATGGCCTTAGGCGCCTAGGAATAGGGTTCTTATAGGCCTAAGTCAGGGGCTAGCTGTAGGGTATAATAGTTACAGTTATACACATATCTTAATACACATTTAATTGACCTATCACTGCAACGCTTAATAATCCGACAGGTATACTTAGGGTTGCTCTTAGCGTCCTTATTAGCGTTTTCCTCTACTAATTAAGTAAAGTCCTTAGTAATACTAGTAAAGTTAATACTGTTACTACTAGTAATGTAGTAAAGTTCTTCTTCTATAATCTACTAAGCTACTTTACTACTTTATATAGAGTAAATCCTTACTACCTTAGTCCCTTTTTTAATAATAATAGGGGTTTTAGTAGTATTATAGATTAGGAATTACTTTAGGGAGTTATAGTCTACTATAGCTCTAATACTATACTCCTAAGTTAGGTATATATAGTATATATAGGGGTTTATATTACTGTTAATATTGTTAGGTAGGTTAATATATTTTACTAAGAGG
Source organism: Colletotrichum tanaceti (assembly GCA_005350895.1). Lineage (NCBI taxonomy): Eukaryota > Fungi > Ascomycota > Sordariomycetes > Glomerellales > Glomerellaceae > Colletotrichum > Colletotrichum tanaceti. The sequence goes on from PJEX01000007.1 coordinate 273,759, forward strand.
AAGTATAACTTACTTAGGGGAACAATTATTATATAGAGTATAGTAATCTTCCTAGTAACTAGAAAACAGTTTTTAAATAATGCTAGCATAATAATATTATAAGTAGAGTATAATCTTACTGTCTTTTTATTAAAGTCTACTATAATACTATAATTATTATAGAATAGAGTCCTAAGAAGTATGTTTATAGGAAGTATATTAATAACCCCTACTATAATAGTAGTATATACCTTAATGTTAGTATTATTAACTATCCTAGGGATATAGATATTAAAGGTAACCTCCTCTGTTATACTAAAGCTAGAACCTACTGCATTTATATTCCTTAGCTTAATAGGTAAGAACCTTAGGTTTTTTATAAATCTTATTACTTAGTCTTACTTAGTAAGTACTACTAAAGCGTTAGTATTAATATAGACTAAGTAGTCTACTACATCCTTATTAGCTCTTACTTTAATTTAGAGGTAAGTCTGCTTACATTTAGCTCTCTTACTGTTAGGCTAGATTACTACCTCTACTACCTTATCCTTCTAGAACATAAAGTTAGCCTCCTTACCTATATTAATAGGATTTTTAATAGTATAGATAATCTCTTTCTTATCTATTATATATAATATTATATCTACCTTACTAGATTCTACTACCTCTATAAGGTACTACTCTATCTTATCCTAGGTTAGGGTTACATTATTGTTAATTATATAGTAAACCTCTAGTTCTAGTAGTAGAGTTCCCCTACTTATTAGGGGTATTATAATAAAGTTAGTTATTTCCTAGGGTAGTATATTAACCTCCTTAATGCCTTTAAGGGTAAAGCTATTGTTAATAAGGGTGTTAATTTACTTATAGGCCTCCTTATCTAATTCCTAGATAACCTATATATTATCTCTATTAGCTTTATTATTCTAGTAGGTGTATTTAGTGTTATAGTAGGTGTTTCCTTATAGAGGGCCCTACTATAGGTATCTGTCTTTTAATTATCTAGATAACTCTTATCTATTATTATAATATCTAATGCTGCTATACTATTATTATCCTTAATTTCTATACTAGTTTCTATAGTTATTGCAGTTATATCTATTATTAAATCTCCTTCCTTATCTTTACTAATAGTTATTATTACTACTCTAATTTATAGCGTTATTATAGCTTTACTTAGGCTATTTATATCTTTTAGTAATAACGTCTAGGGCTATAGGGTCCTAGCTTAGCTAGGTTTATTAGCTGTTACCTACGTTATATCCCTAGTATACTGTAGGGTAGCCTGTTTCTATTATTATTAAGCCTACTTAGTATATATTATTAGTATAGGCTAGGGTATAGTAGCTGCTAGGGCTAGTATCTCTTAATACCTAATGTCTCTCTTCTACTTTACTAATAAATATATCTAGTATATTAGTATCCCTTAGCTTATAGAGAAATTATTAGACTTATAGCGCTAAATTATTATAAAACTATATAAGCTACTGCTTTAGGGTAGTATCTCCCTACGCCTTTAAGTGCTTAAAGTATTTTTATATAAATATGTAGATATTATCCTAACTATTAACTTTCTCTATAGAGAAGTAGTTCTCCTAAAACTATTTCTCTACCTAGGTAAGTATTAGTCTAAAATAAGCCTTAAACCTCTATAAGATTATAGGCTAACCTAGGTATCTTAGTTAGCTATATTTACTCTTTAGAAGGTTAAATTCTTATTAGCTTTATACTTAACGTACATGCATAGCAAGTAGCCTATTATAGCAAGTAGCCTACTTCCTCCTTCCTCCTCAAACTTTAACTTTACATCAACATTCCTCTACATACAATAATAAGTTCTTCTTTAAACAAAAGTTATATTATCCTTGCAATTAAAGCTATTAAAAAAGACCTAAATCTATCTATATAAAAAGCAGCCTCTATCTACAATATCCTAAGAACAATACTTTAACACTAATACGCTAGACAATTACTACACTACAAGACTTATATAAAATTAATAAAGATAACTAAGCTAGAAGAAACAGTAATTCTTAAATAAGTTATTAACCTAATTAATTAAGGATTTTTACTGTAACTTAATAACATATAAGATATAGCTAATTACCTCCTTAACAAACGCAACACAACGCATATTAGACCCTAATAGGCAGAGAACTTTATATAATACTAACTACAACTAAAGATACATTTTTAACGTAGAATTAACTATTAGAGGGCGTTAGCTAAGGATCCTGTAATTATGCAGGCTTAGTTTACCCTTATATAAAACATAATTGTAAAGTATAGAATCTATAATAATAATATCTATAATTTTAATAAGACAGGCTTCTTAATAGGAATGCTATTATATGCAAAGGTTATTATAACCTCTAATTACTATAGAAGGCCTTATATAAAGCAGCCTAGTAATTATAAATAGGTTTCTATTATTTAAGGCGTATATATAGATAGCTAGGCACTACCTCTATATATTATTATTAAGGGTAAATATTACCTCCTCTTATAGTATACTAATAGCTAATTCCTACCCTAATAGTATGTCTACCCTAGCGAAAATAGATAGACTATAAATAAGATTAGCCTAGATTAGCTACAGCATTTTAAAAAGTATATAAAGTCTTATATAAAGGGTGTTAAGCAGCTCCTAATCCTTAATAGCTATAATAGCTATAAGTCTACTAAGTTTAATAATTACTATAAAGAATATAGCATTATTGCTCTTTATATACCTCCCTATTTATTATATAAGCTCTAGCCTCTTAATATTAGCTATTTTAGTCTACTAAAGGCGTTATAAAGTAAAGAAATTAAGAAAATAATATAGATATAGATTACATATATTACTAAGGATAACTTCTTTCCTACCTTTAAGGCAGCCTTTTTTACTTTAATAGGTAAAGAAAATATATAAGCTAGCTTTAGATAGGCTAGCCTTATCCCTTTTAACCTAGAAGTAGTTATTTCCTGCCTAGATTTTAAGCTAAAAATACTAATACTATCTAACTTATACCTAAGCAGCTAGGGCTCCTAGGACCTAAAGACACTAACTACAGTATATAACACTATATAAAGCTCTATATTACTTAAGAAAAGGATTACTAGTTATTAATATAGCTTACTAACCTATTTATATAAAGTAGTTAACTTATAGGCTAAAAGTATTAGTAAGTTAGTATATAAACTAGCTCTTATTAAAGCTAAGTGCTATAGGCTTTATACAGTAAATAAGATACTAAGCAAGCGTTAGAGGGCTAAAAAAACCTAACTGCATCTTAGAGAGTCCCTTAATGCAGCTAAAGTAGAGGTAATCTAGGTAGAGAAGGGGGTTGTTAATGCTAGAGGCAAAAATACATATCAGGAGGGGGCTTATATAGAGGGGGGTGAATTGCGCGGTTAGTAATATAGCAATTACAGAAAGACTAGACATAACGTATAAACATATTAGGTAGTATAGGAGACCTCTAAAGAAGAGGATAATAAGTAGTTTTAATTAATTTCATATAATACTGCTTAATTAACTTATATAAATAGCTAGAGGGTAGGTAGAGGTAGGCTACTTACTATAATAGGCTACTTACTATGTATATACATTATCCCTAAAGGTATAGGTAGATATCTTAGATAACTAGGTTACTAAATAGGGGGCTAGCTATATATAGCAATATTACTTATACCTAAAGCTCTATATTACAGTAGTAAGTTACTTAAAAGTTATAGAAAATTAGGTCTAGTAAGTATCTCTTTATATTAGCGTTAGGCTAGGAAACGCTAATAGTCTAATAGGCTAGCATTACTTACCCCTATGTAGGCGTAGAGGGCCCCTATAGGTCTATTACCTATATCTAAATAGTAAGTACCTAAATAAAATTATTAATTATAGATATCCTAGCCTATAGGGTACCCTATAGGCTTATAATATTATTCTAGGTTATGCCTAGAGTGCTCTATAATAGTATTAGGATACCCCTAGATATAACTAGTTATCTATATAGATTAAACTAATCCTAGGGGTATAGACCTATCTAGATAGGGTAAGAGCTCCCTTAGGGGTTTATTCTAACTATCCTATAGCTTCTATCTAATAATCTAGAGTTAGGACTAAAATAATAGGATAGCTAGGAATAGGGGGAAAGTCTACCTATCTATAGACCTCCTCCCTAGGGATACATTATACTACTTCTATATTAAGTATATTCTCTAGTAGTATAAGGGTGTTAAGTACTTATATTATATTTAGACTAGTTATCCTTTAGTAGTACTATATAATAACTTAGGCCTACCTCTACTATCTTCCCCTTATCTAGGAAGTGTTAGTAGCTACTAAAGTCCTTATATTAGTATTAACCTAACTAACTACTCTAGGGTAGGAGTAATATAGGCTTTAGGTAGATCTTTACCTAGGTTATATTAGGTCCTTTAGTTGTTTCCTACCTTATGTTTACTTAGCCTCTTTCTAAGGTAATATCCTCCTTACTACTAGTTCTACTATAGTAGCTAGAGGGGCTATTAGAGTCTATCCCCTTATTATAGGGTAATATTAGCCTTATATTAGGTAGTTTCTTTAGTTATCTAGGAAGCTGTTATTCCTCTACTAGTCTTACTAGTATAGCTAGGTCTAGTGTTATACTTAAAGCTCTAGAGCTTATTAATAAGTTATTAATATTAATTAGTGTCTTTAGTAAGTAGAGATATATAGTAATTATTAAGTATTCTCTTACCTACTTAATAAGTCTTTTTATAGTGTTTAGGGTGCTCCTAACCTAGTTATTATTAAGGTTAAAGGTTAGATCTAGTATATATTTCTAGCGCTAGTTAGTATTAGTGTATACTAGCCTGTTATTAAAAAACTTAATGTTATAGAGGTTATCTATATTAAGCTAAAATAACTTTATAAGTCTACTAAGTAGTCCTACCTCCTTTATATATTCTTTAAGAGATTTAATCTAGTAGATATTAGTAATATAGCCTAGCTAGAAGGTAAATATCCCCCTAGCGTAGGTACTACTATCTTACTTATTATCTTACTTATTATCTTAGATTGTTAGAGTATTTAGGGTAGTTATTATAGAGAAAGTATATCTTAATGTAAAAAAAATTTAAAAGTTATATTTTTTTGCTATATAGTAGTAAAAAATAACTTTTAGGAGGTTAGAATTATTTTAAGTTATACTACTACTTAACATAGTCCTCCTGTAAGCCTATTATAGGATTATAGGTAATATAGGCTGTAGAGAGTAGCTTTATAGTAATCTAGCTAAAGGCTAGTAGGTAGGCTGTTAACTTATACCTAAGATAGGTGTAAGGAAGTAGGATATAAGTAAAGTAAAGCAAAAGCAAAAGGTAAAAGTAAAAGTAAGTGTAAAGATAAGTGTAATTAAGTATATCTCTTTATAGTTAAACCTTCTAGGAGAAGGTTTATAATATACGAGACTATATACTCTATAGGTAGGTAGACCTATACCTGCTAGCAGTTAGGTACTACTGTATATACTTTCTAAGTATAATATATACTCTCTAAGTATATCTAGCTTATCCCTTTTCTATTAAGAATAATAACTATAGTAGAAAAATAGTATAGTATAACTAAAGCTAAGGTTATAGTAATTATATAGGTAGTAAAGAAACTTTAGAAGTTAGTATAATCTAACTAATATAAGGTTAATATTATAACTAACTATACTACTACTAAGGGTATTATTACCTATATATTATTATATATAATAGACTTTAATAAAGCTAATCTAAAACTTATAAATATAGTAAACTACCTATTATAGTTTTACCTTAAAATCTTCTATATCCCTAGGAAGCTTAACGTTATACTAGATATACTCTCCTAGCTACAAGTTATATACTTAGATCTTTCTAAGTATTTCCCTACTAAAGATAAGTTAGCTAATATTAAGGAGGAGTAAGGGGATATTACTATAATAGTATAGGCTGTTTTAAATAAGGTCTTATAGGTAGGGATAGCTACTATAATAGTTATAAAACTTACTAATAAGATAGTAAATAAAATTATAGAAGGATATAGACATAATAAAAGGATATAACTTATCTAATAACTAGTATATAAGGCTATTAACAGTAAGTTAGCCTATATAATACCTAACTAAGCTATAGTAGAGAAGCGCCTACTAAAGGAAAAATAATATATACCTTAAGTAGTAGTCCTCCTATAGGAAATTAATAAAAGGGGATTACTCTTTTATATAGGTTCTAATAGTATAAAATAACTATATATTCCCTAGCCTATAGTTAATAAGATACTGTAGCTTATATATAATAATAAATTTTACTTTAGAGCTAATTAAATACTTATAGAATTAGATAGATTTTACTTCTATAGAAAGTAGAAGCTAGTTAGGTAGTATATAGCGTACTACCTAGCTTACTATAAGGTCTAGACTAATTACTAAAAAGCAGTAGGATCCCTCTAGTCAATTATAATACCTAGCCTCCTATTTAATATAATTTTAATAGACTTTATTATAGATATACTAGAAGTCTTAAGTATAGGTTTTTTCTAGGTAGTACCTAGCTTTAATATATTTAACTACCTACTAATAGTAACTTATAAGTTTAGTAAGAAAGTCCTACTAATCCTTAGTAATACTAAGTATAAGGCTTACTACTAGGCTAAAGTACTTCTCTATATATTATTATTATATAATTAGGGACTCCTAAGTAAGATTCTTAGTAATAAAGACTTAAAGTTTATCTCTATAGTATAGTTAGTAATATTTAATATACTTAAGGTAATATTACTTATTTCTATAGTATATTACCCCTAAATAGATAGCTAAAGTAAATAGATAAACTAAATAGTAGAGATTACTATCTATTTTTTTATATATATAGACCTTAATATTCTATAGATAGAGATTCTCCTTATACTATAATACTTACTTAATAACTTACTTACTATAACTATTAGTAGGTCCCTAAACAAACTAGTCTTTAGATTTTACCTTAGGATAGCTTTTTAGTATATTAGTAGTATAGATATCCTCTAGAAGTCTATTAATATACTTTAGAAAATATACTAGTAAGAGGCTACTACCTTAATTAATATAGCTAGGATTATCTATAAGGAATAGTATAATAATAAATACTACTTAGTTAAACTTTTATTAGAGATAAGGTATACCTCTACCTTAGTAAGGGATACTTACTTCTAGGAAAGCTAAAAAGGAAGTAGTCTCTATAGAGAGCTAGACTATTTATAGTTACTAGGGTTATTAGCTTAGGGGCCTATAAAATTAATTTACTACCCTATTAGTAGGTATACCCTATTATCTCTATAGTATAGCTCTAGAAGGTACCTATAGGAGATAACCCCTTTAGTAGAGAAGAGATACCCCTAAAGCTAGGAAAGGTTAATAGGATAGAGGAGTATAAAGTAGAATATATTATAGATAGATAGGTTACCTAGAGAAAGAAAAGACTATTAGTTAAGTATCTTATAAAGTAGAAAAAGTACTTAGCTTTATTAAATATATAGGAACTATATAAGAATCTCTAGCCTAATATAGAGGATGTTATTATAAGTACTAGGTAGCTGTTAGCTAATAGTAAATAGGTAAATTACTACTGTATACTAGTGTAGATACCCTTAATTATAGTATTATTATAATGCTAGGCTATCTATTTAATAAGAGCCTATAAAAAAGACATTTCCTTTCTCTATTTCTAGGTTTTATTTTTTTTACTTTATAATAAAGGATCTTAATAATTATAAGGGGGTTATTTATAGACAATTAAGGCCTATAAAGAGGAAGGAGTAATATATTAAACCTATACCTTCCTTATTATTTATAATTTAGCTAGCCTATTTATATACCCTTAGTAACTAAATAGTTTTTTAACCTACTATTACCTATAATAATATTTTCTTTTTTTTCTCCTCTAGCAGACTATTAATAACTTTAACCCTTAGAAATAACTTTACTTTTTTAATTAATTTTTCTTTTTCTATTTTAATTACCTATTTCTACCTATAAGTTACTATATACCTATATAGAGTAACTATACCTCTATACTATTAACTAACTCCTACCTTCTAGAGAGAACTCCTCTATATACCTTCCCTAACTTATTCTCTACTCTCCTTCCCTATTAATTCTACTAGTAACTTTAATAAGACTACCTTTAATTTTAGTTAATTTATTATAGACTTTACTAATATTACCTTATAGTAGTAGTAGTAGTAGTAGTAGTAGTAGTACTTACTCTTTTCCCTAGCTAGTATTATCTAGAATATACTCCCTAATGCTATAGTAAGGTAATTTAATAGCACTAACCTATCCCTTAATATAGAGTATTTTAAAGTTAGGTCCCTAGCTAAAGATATTAGTACTACTAACGCTAAGGGTAGTAAGGAGGGGGAGATCTTTAAGGAGTTAGATACTTCTACTATCTCTAATAGTAAGATTATTATACTATATAGTATTTACTAAGCTTTAACCTTAGAGTAGTAATACTTCTAAGTAATAGTAAGAATTAATACCTAGGTAGTAAAGAATACTAATAAATATAAATACTAGTCTAGTAAGAATATTCTTTCTTTAAGTACCTATTTCTTATTCTACCCTAAGGGTATAAAGAAACCTATAGCTATTACTAGCTACTATAAGAGTACTAAGCTATATACCTTAGGTAAGGATACTAAAGACCTAGCTATCCCTTCCTATACTAAAGCCCTCTACTATATTAAGGAGGTATTTACTAGTTACTTTAATACTACTCTTAAGAAAGAGACTACCCTCTAAGTAAATAGTTTTTATAAGTACTATAAAGAAGAGTATAGTCCTATAGTATACTTATCCCTAATATTAGATCCCTACTTTTACTATATTACTTCTACTATAGATAAGGTACTTAAGTACTTTACTAAGAATATCCTATAGTTAGAGTACCTCCCTAGTAGAGTAGCCTTTATTAAGTCTACCTTCCTTTACTAGCTAGGTATACATAGTACTAAGGTTCTTAGTATACTAATTAAGATTTAGTATCTTAACCTTATCTCTATCCTAGAGATTAAATACACTAATATAATAGTATTATAGATAAATACTATTACTAACCTCTATAATAAGGTTATAAATATATAGAGTAATATTATTAAGGTTAAGGATATTACTATTAAGGTAGCTAAGTATAGTTACTATAGATATAAAAAGTAGTATAGAGGATATAGATAAGCACTTTAATATTATAAGCACTAACCTATATAATAATAGTAAGGTAATAAAGAAGGCTAAGGTAAGAGTTATAGTACTTAAGGTAGAAGTAATAAAGTACTATACCTATATAGCCTAGCTTAAGAAGAAAGCTAATAATCTCTCTACCCTTACTAAGTTTAAGAGTAAGGACTTTAAGGCTCTTATTAATAAGGTTAAGGCCTTTACTACTACCTATACTACTAATATTACCCCTACTAAGATTTCTACCCTAGCTATATACCCCTACTAAGCTAGCGCTAAGTATATAGTAACTAAGCTACCTAAGTAGGCTAGACTACTACTAGCTAAGAAGGTATACTTTACTATTAATAAGAATAATAAGTAGGAATATAGAGTAAGAGAGGATATATATAGATATATTAAGAGGTTATAGGTATAGAGATATCTAGTATTAAGTAAAGACTATACTAATTCTATAGTATAGTATATTTTTAAAATAAGCTACTATACTAAGTTAACAGTATAAGAATAAGGTATAGTGCTTATATTAGGCTATTTACTACTGTTTTTTTCTTACATTATATAACTAATCTTAACTACTAGATCTAATAGGTTCTACACTAGTTAAATTAGCGTTCTTTAATAGGTATAGAGATAGGCTAGTATATAGTAGTTAGAATTATTTTAATATATTCCTAATAAGGATAATTATTTTTCTTTTATTTAGGGGGTACTTATTATACTTAGAAAGTATATATAGTAGTACCTAACTGTTAGTAGGTATAGGCTTACCTACCTATAGAGTATATAGTCTCCTATAGTATAAACCTTCTCCTAGAAGGTTTAACTATAAAGAGATATACTTAATTATACCTATCTTTACACTTACTTTTACTTTTGCCTTTTACCTTTACTTTACTTTACTTACAACCTACTTCCTTATACCTATCCTAGGTATAAGTTAACAGCCTACCTACTAGCCTTTAGCTAGATTACTATAAAGCTACTCTCTACAGCCTATATTACCTATAATCCTATAACAGGCTTATAGGAGGACTATATTACTAACGCTAGATAAGGATAATTAGAGGAAGATAGTATAGATCTTAATATTAATAGAGAAGATAAATAAGGAAATAGCTACTTAGATAAAGTATACTATCTAGACTATAAGATAGTAGTAATATTAATACCTTATAATTAGGTAAGTAAAAAGATACTCTATTACAAGGTATAGTTAGATAAAGCTAGAGATTTAGTAGGTTTATAAGCTATTAGAACTTCTAGTGTATTATAATAACCTTACCTTTAATAAGATAAATAATTTCCTACTTAAATAATTTAGTATAACTCTCTATAAGTTAAATTTTAGTAGGTAACTTAAGGCTGCTAGCTAGTTATTAAAAAAGATCTATCTAATTACTGCCTAAGAAGATAAAGATCTTTAGTATACCTAGTTATATTATATCTAAAGGTATAACCTATAGTAGCTTATATTTATTAATAAGTCTAGTGTTAATAAGTATACTAGGTTATAAAGGATAGGATAGGCGCTAAAAGGTCTTAAGATTTATTAGAAGACTATCCTTAAGTATAGTTAATAGTATTAGATCTTACTAGCCCTTACCCTTAATAGTATTATTAACGTTATAATATACCTAGGGATAATAAATAGTAATAACTTCTTTATATAGTTAATATAGGGACTACTGCTAAAGTATACTGCCTTTCTTACGCTAAAGTTAGTTATTATTATAGATAATATAAGCTTCTATAAGCAAAAGGATATTAAGGAAGCCTATAATACTACTAAGGTTATTCTTAAGTTTCTTCCTCTATACTTACTAGACTTTAACCTAATTAAAGAGTTTTTTAGTAATCTAAAGAGGCTATTCTAATAGTAGTATCCTATATAGAATTAAGATAAGGCTAGTAAGTAAGACTTTAAGGACCTATTAGTAGATTATGTAATAGAGGTTAGGTAAGGGATAAGGTAGATAGAGGGATACTTCTAGTACTCTTTTATTAACTTTAAGGGGATAGAGAGGATATTTAATAACCTTATTATTATTTAAGATATTGAAATAATGTATTTTAGCTAGGGTAGTATTAAGACTACCTCTAAGGTAGAGCTTTTACTTTAGTTAAAATAGGCTACAGTTAAGATAATTAATAAGAATAATATATTACAAATAATATATTAAAAATAGCCTTATAGGCCCTCTAATAAAGTAAAGTATTTATAGTAGTACTTATACTACTTACTAACCTCTCTAATCCCCTTATTATTTTCCTATCTCTTTATAAGTTACTACCTAAATCTTCTGTATAGTTAGAATTATATAACTCTATTAATATAGTATTATCTTTAATATAGATTAGATTAGCTACCCCTACGCCTAGTAGGTTATTATCCTTGTTATTATTTTTAGTATTATTATTCTAATTAAGGTATTAATTATATAGGGTATTTAGAAGGTATTAACTTAGTTAGAGAGCTAGGCTTAATTAATTTTAACTTAGTTAGAGATACAGTAATAAGATTAGAGTTAGCCCTAGAGGTAAGGATATAAATAATAAGCCTGTAAAGGCTAGTTAATTAGTAAGTTATTAATAGAGAGTATATATACTTACTAAATCTTATGTTTTTAATTAGCTAACTATAAAAAGTCCCTTTATTAACTTAGGCCCCTTTAGCTGCCTTATTAACTTAGGCCCCTTTAGCTGCCTTATTAACTTAGGCTCCTCTATTAATTTAAACTCCTTTACTAACTTTATCCTCTCTATAGCTTAGGCTGCTAATATAAGAAAATTTACTTAATTATAAAAGTATATTACTTAAGATTAATAGAGTCTATAACTACTTATAAAGGGCTTATATATTAATAAAATCCTTAATTAACTGCCTTATTATTTTAATTAGGCTAATTAGTATACTAAGATTAGAGAAGTAAGTTATTAGTAATAACTATATAATTATAAGGCTTAACCTAACTAATCTAAGCTACTTAAGGGTATCTAAAGTACTATCCTTACTTACCTAACTAAGATGTGATTGGGTAGAATGATGAGTAAGAGTGGAAATCACGTGTTAATAAGTGGGGAAAATGTGAGTAGTTGAATAGTATATTGAATGCAGTGAATTGCTATGATTATTCTAAGGTAAAGGATAGAGAAATACTCTAGCCTATATACTACTACTAAGGTATAGAGATCTGTAAATTATCTTCTGCTTGCATAATAGTTATCTCGGTTATATCCGAATATATCTATTAGTTATTTCTGTATTTATAATGCAATTATAGTAGGGTATTAAAGGAAATATTAATCAGCTTATTGCCAAGGTTATTGCTAAGTTATTAATAAGTGAATAGACTAGTATACCTAGTCACCACTTACAAAACAAGGTTCTAAGCCACCTATAGAGGTAATATAATAAAATGATATGTTATTCTATTCCTTATTAAGCAGAGATTATAAATATGCAAACCTCTTACTTGTATCTCTCATGGTTATAAAGATATATGCAATAAAGCATAAGGGTATGTTTTATAGCATAAGCTTTTATTCTAAGTACCTATTAGTTACCTTCTTAATTAATAAACTACTTAATAAAATTATTTATCTTAACCTACTTACTTAATAGCGATTTCTCCTTATATTATAGTAGTAATAATAATAGTATTAGATTAGCTATCTCTTTTAATCTTAAATTTAAAGGTATCTATAGTAGTAGCAGTAGTAGTAGTAGTAGTAGCCTAAGTAGCGCTAGATTAATTAGATACTGCTAAGGAGAAGGGGACTAGAGATATTAAGGCTATCTTAACTCTCTATTACTACTAAAGGATAAGTTAACTACTACATTTTTAGTAGTATTATTACCTACTGCTAGAAAGGTAGTAGTTAGCCTAGCTAGCCTACCTACAGTAGTATTATTATCTTTACCCTACTTTACTATACCCTTTAATTAGCCTTTTACTATACCCTTTATAAAGTGCTGTTAGGTAAAGGCTATAACTACACTTAGTAGAGGATTATTAATACTAATACTTAGCTACTACTTTAATACTACTGCCTGCTATAGCTTAAAGTTATATAGAGTAAGTTAGTAGTACTTTTTATTAATAATAAAGTATTAGTTAGTGTTAGGACTTTTCCTACTACTGTTATAATAAGTTATCTAATTAGTATACTAATAATACTTTATTAGCTACTAAAATAACCTCTCTTTCTACTTAGCTTGCTTAGCTACTTTATTAATTATATTATTTAATAGAGATATAGCCTTCTTTAGCTTAAAGTGTAACTCTTAGCCTTATAACTAACTAGTTAGGCTATAAGCAGTTAGCCTATAAGGCTTTTATAATAGTGTTTTAGCTACCTTTATTAGCTTAACTACTACTACTACTCTTATCTATACTAGAGTACCTATAGCTAATGTAATTAACCTAGTAGTATAGGTAACTTTAATAGTAAAGAATACCTCTAAAAGGTATTAACTAATTAGCTTAAGCTGCTTATTAATTAAAGCTTATAGTAGGACTAGCTACTTATTATCTATAGTGCTAAAGTTATTATAAAAGTATATAACTAACATCCTTATAGTTAACGTACCTATATAGCGAGTCGCTAGTTATAGCGAGTTACTACTTTTCCTTCCTTTCTACCTCTTTCACCTTTACACTAACTTTTCTCTACATATAAATATACAATCCTCCTTAATTAAAAGTTACATTATCCTTACTATCTAAGCTATTAAAAAAGACCTAAAAATGTCTATTTAAAAAGCAGCCTTAACCTTTAAGGTCCCCTAAATAACACTACATAACTAACACATAGGACGCATTACATAAGGCAAAAGACAACTAAATTTAATAAAGATAACTATAACTAAAGAGGAGGTAATTATTAAATAAGTTATTAACTTAATTAATTAAGGGTTCCCTCTATAACAAGAAGATATATAAGAAATAGCTAACAAACTCCTAAACGTATACAATAGGATATATACTAGACCCTAATAGGTAGAGAACTTTATATAATGTATCCCTAAATTAAAAATGCAATTTTAATGTTAAATTAACTATTAGAGGGCTTTAGCTAAGGATCCTATAATTATATAAGGCTAGTTTATACTTATATAAAACATAATTATAAAGTATAGAATACTTAATAATAATATCTATAATTTTAATAAGACTAGGTTCCTAATAAGAATACTATTATATATAAAGGTTATTATAATATCTAACTATAAGGGAAGGCCTTATATAAAGCAGCCTAGCAATTAGGAATAGGTTTCTGTTATTTAGGGTATATATATAGATAGCTAGGTAATACCTCTATATATTATTATAAAGGGTAAATATTACCTCCTCTCCTAGTACAGTAATAGCTAATTCCTAGCTATATAGTGTATCTATCTAAGCAAAAATAGATAGATAATAAATAATATTAGCCTAGATTAGCTAAATTACTTTAATTAGTATATAAAGTCTTATATAAAGGGTTCTTATTACCTCTTAATCCTTAATAGTTATAACAGCTATAAATTAACTAACTTTAATAAATACTATAAGGAATAAAGTATTATTACTCTTTATATACCTCCTTACTTATTATATAAGCTCTAGCCTCTTAATGTTAGGTGCTTTAGCTTATTAAAGTACTTATACAGCAAGGAAATTAAGAAGATAATATAGATATAGATTTTGCATATTACTAAGGATAACTTCTTTTCTGCCTTTAAAGTAGTATTCTTTACCTTAATAGGCAAAAATAATATATAATCTAGTTTTAGACAGGCAGGACTTATACCTTTTAACCCTAAAGTAGTTCTTTCTTGCTTAGATTTTAAGCTAAAGACACTAACACCCTTAACCTTACAGCTAAGCAGCTAAGGCTCCTAGGATATAAAGACACTAACTATAGCACTAGAGGGTGTATAAAGTGCTTCCTCCCTTAAAAAGAAGATCTAAGCATATTAAGGTAGCTTACTAATACTAATATATAAAGTAATTAACTTCTAGGCTAGAGGTATTAGTAAGTTAGCCTATAGGCTTACTATTATTAAGGCTAAGAACTATAAGCTTTATATAGGGATAGAGGTACTAAGTAAGCGCTAGAGGGTAAAAAAGACCTAACTATATCTTAGAGGGTTACTTAATACTGCTAAAGTAGAGGCACTATAAGTAGAAAAGGGTAGTATTAATACTAGAGGAGAGAATAACCCTTAGAAGGAGGGTTATACAGAAGGTACTAAACTATACATATAACAATATAGTAATTACAGAAAGTCTAGACATAATGCATAAACCTATAAAGTAGTTTAGGATAGTAATAAAGAAGAGGGTAATAAGTTATTTTAATTAATTTCATACATTATAGCTAAATTAACTAATATAAAAGGTAGAAAGGTAGGGGAGAGGTAGTAACTCACTATAACTAGTAACTCGCTATGCAGGTATGTTACCTTCTTTTTACTAAATTTAATTAATATCTATCTCTTTATTAAGTAGTATTACCCTTAAAGTTAACTTTAAATATAGTCTTTTATCTCTTTTAAAAGCTGCTTTTCCTACTATATATATAATATTACTAGCTAATAATAACTTTAAACACTATATAATTTAAAAGGGCTAAATAACTAGCACTAACGCTATACTAAGGAACTTAGGCTTAATTAAGAAGTAATAATTTAACTTATAGTCTTTAAGGGTTAAGGGTATAGTTATATTTTGTTATTATTATAAGGGTATTAAATTATACTGCTATAGGCCCTATAATAGGGTCTTAAAAAGATTATTAAAAGGATTATTAAGGGTATTAAACTATATACCTATTTTATAGTTAATAGTATCTTTACAGTTAATAGGGTCTTTAATAGGCTTAAATTAAGGCTTTAGGTAGCTAGGTATATAATTCTTACTAGCTTTATCTTAGGTTATAGTATTTTTATTAGTATTATTAGTATCTTTAGTACTTTTATTATCTTTAGTACCTTTATTAACTATACTGCTTTTATTACTTTTACTGTTATTTTTATTATTTATATTATTTTTATTAACCTCCTTATTAATAATATTATCTTTATAGCCTTAAGGCTTTTGCTGCCTTATAGCCTTCTTCTTTATAACTTTTATAACTAGGCTCTTTAGCTTTTATAGTATTAATTATAGCTTTACTGCTGCTAGTAGTAGTAGCTACTAAATAATAATCCTCTAACTGCTACTTAGTAGGCTACTAGTAAATAAATTTTAGATTAGCGTTATAGTAATTAAGGCTATATAGGCTGCTGTATAGGCAGCCTTATAGGCCTAGGTACTGTTAGCTAGTAGCGCTAGAGATAGTACCTCTATATTACTAGCTACTGTAGGTTTATTAGGCTTTTTCTATAGTATCCTGCTGTTGTTAATATTAATTAAAGCTATTTAGATACTTAAGTATATGCAAATTAAGGTATTTTTGTAGGTTAGGCCCCCTATACCCTAGGGTAAAGGGTAGTATGTTGTATTTCATATTTACATACAGACAAAAAGTTGATTTACAAACGCTGCCAACGCAACGGAGTGTATGGGTTATGGGTTTGTTGGTGGATGCGTAGGTTATGGGGGTTTTAGGTATTAGTAATTACTCAACTCTATTTCTAATGCAATAATCAATTGTAATAGCCCTACTTCGTGACTTTCATATCTGACAAGAAACCTCCAAGAGCTCGTGTGCCAAAACGCAGCCAGCATATTCGTGAGTCTATTACCCGCCACTCATGCCTCCTGCATGATCGTCGTCCTTTGGAATTCAGTAGGGAGGGGGGGTTGCAAGATGATCAACGCTGACCACACACAACCAGCTGCAACATAGGAAATTGCAGATCCGCCCGGAAGATGATTCAGTGCGATACGAACCGCTGAGTGCCGTCATTTTGGCCGAGAGTCTCAAGTTGTTTGTTTCCCTCGCCGGCGCCGCCTTGGCCTTTCTCAGCCACACGGCCGCCGGCACATCTCAGTCGTCCTCCAGCTTCCTGGTTTATGTCTGGGGTGGCCATGACAACTCTGCCATCTCGGCTCTCCTCTACACGTTAATTAACGGCCACGAGCCAGAGTCTGGGCGCATACCATCTTGACATTATGCCCTACCTGATGCCTTCGCAAGCCAAGCTCGTCTTAACTCTTCTCTTCAGCAAGACCCTTCGGAAGGTGACGCTGAAACCACATCAATGGATGTGCCTGGTCGCCATGGCAACGGTCATGGTGTTGGTGCAGGTCGCTTCCGCAGCACGATCATTCCACGCTGACGGTCCACGTGTCGTCACCCAAGATGGCAAAGAAGATGTCTTCTTTGGCGCCTTAGCCATGTTGGTCGCTGGCTGTTGCAGCGCCTTCGCCGGCGTTTACATGGAGGCCGTTCTGAAGGCTTCGGAACATGGCTTCATGGTCCGCAGCGCTCAGCTGGCCGCCGACAGTTGCCTTTGTGCCATCGGCGGCTTCCTATGGCAGTCTGACCTCAGACTGAAAGGCTTCTTCCGCGGCTACACCGCCATAGTCTAGGTCTTGATCTCGCTACAAGCCACAGGAGGGATCCCTGGTATCGTGGGCAGTCCGCAAAGCCAGCACTATTGCCAAGAACCACGCGCAAAGCCTCGGCTCCTTAGCAGCATCCATGATCCCGATGCTGTTGTCGACATACACGTTGAGCTCTGAGGTAAGCCGTCTAAGCGTGCACATTTGGAGCCGGAGAATGAGATACTAATCAACTCTGCAGCTGTACCTTGGCATAGCGCTAATTCTGGGAGGTGTATTTGGCTCTTTGTGGAGGAACGAAGTGCAAGTCAGCGAGGCAAAAGATGGGGACGAGAGCGACAGGATGCCTGTAAACGAATTGATAGCTTAAATAACGAACGACACGTACGATGAATGCATGGCTTGAGAAGTCCCCTGACCCGTGCTTCTTCGCTCGACAGCAGTCGAAGTAAGGTAACTATCGTGTCAAAGCTCACACGACCGACTTGAAGCACATGGGATGGTCTGGCAAGTAATTAAAGTGAGTTCCCTGGTCTCTGTGAACTCGGGGGAAATGGCCGTGGAAAGCCTTGCTCACTTGTCTTCCCATAAAAATATTAACCAAAACAGTTGTCTGATGGGATGCAACTTCCAGACCCCGCAAAAGGGCACAGCCGTCGATTCTCTTGCATACTGCTGCTGCTGCTGCTGCCGGAAGGTCGATATAATACAGGTTACAGCTGCCTAGTCTACGCCGGATATCCTCTCTTCTCACTTTCGGTGAAGAAGATGACCATGCGCCACAACTTCTTGACCATATCCTCCGCTTCGTCATCAAGGGCCTGTAAGAAAGTTTAGCAAAGAGCTCGCATGGAATGGGGGTTGTGGTTGTGGGAATGTGTACGCACCGCTGCAAGTTCCTCCACCAGCTCTGCTGGCTTGCCGTGCTTCCGGAGGTGCTCCTCGACCACCTCCACCAACATCTCCTCTTGAACACCGAGGTACTCGACAATCTTCTTCTCCACAAACGGCCGGAGCTTGTCGCGAATGATGGTCTCATCCAAGAAGTCCCATTGCACACTCCAGTTCCACAGGCCTTCCTTTTCGGAGGGAATTTCTTGCGCAAGGGCACGGATAGCCTTGCTGAGCTCCTCCTCGGTCATCTTGTCTGCAGCAGTAGTGGGCTCAAACTGGATGGGGATGAGTTGTCTCCTGGCGGTGCTATCTTGCTCCTCGTCGTCGAGGAGACCCTCCACCTCGGCGACAGTTCGTCGTTGAGGTGCCACACGCTGAGCCTGAGCACGCTGGGCGGCAGCTCCGAGCGACAGCTTGAACGGTGCCGGTGCCGAGGCCGCCGCCTGTTGCCGTTGCTCCATCTCTTGGGCCTGCTGGTCCAGGAAGGAATCGGCGATGCCGCGCGCCTTCTCCATGTCTGCGGCCTCCTTGCGTCGTTCGTCTTCTTCGGCTCTTCGATCGGCGTCATCCCTGGCCTGCTCGTCCGCCCGTTCGATCTGCCGCTTCTTGGCCCAGGCTGCATGATCGCGATAGTACAGGTGACCCTTCCTCGATGCTTCTCGTTCGTCGTCCCAGGCCTTCTCTCTCTCCAGTTGCTCCTGGATTCGCCTCTCCAGGCTTTCCTCTTCCTGCAGCTCACGCTCCTTCTCGCGTCCCAGAGCCGCCGCCCGAGACCGTTCTCTGTTGACCCATTTCCGCTCCGCCTCGAGATACAGCTTATCCTCCTCGGACTTTTGCTTCGAGAGCTCCCGTTGATGAAGCTCCTCGTCGTCGACGTCCGTCTCTTCATCTTCACGGTTGATGGAGTAGTCGGCATTGGAGATGCCGCCATTCACAAAAGATGTGGTGCGACCGCCGCCTGTTTGTCCTCGGGGTCCAGATGGCGCATTGTGCATACCACGGGGGCCGACAGGAATGTGGTTAGAGTTGGACGGTGGCGGAGAGTCGTGTCGTGACGGACGAGAAGGGCCGTTGCGATTGCGCTCCATCTCCTCCATTTCTTCCTCGCGCTTCAGGCGTTCCATGTCTCGTTTATTGCTGCGTTCTCTGAAAGCTGCGATCTCGGCAGCAACAACCTCCCTCATCTCGGCAGGGATATCAGCAAGCTCGTCGTCCTGAGCCAAGGGAATGTTGACAACCTCGACATTGTCACCCGAGTTGCCCATGGACACGTCGCCTTCTCCGTCTGTCGTCGCGGCAGTCTTGGGATAGGCAAGATCCCGAATAATCTGCCGCAACGCTTCTTTGGCGGCTTGCGTCCGCGAATCGGCAGCGCCATCTTCGCCTCTGCCTTCTTTGTAGGATTCGAGGTACTTGAGAGAGTTCGGATCGATGGTAACCTGGAGCTTGACCATTTCCACCCCATCGAATGAGTCGTCGTCGGGCGGCGCTTCCACTGGGCCCTGTCGCTTGAGGGGAACCTCGAGGTCTTGGAGTAGGTCGGCAGCGGTCGCGAAAGAGTCGGCGTCCTCGTATTGGGCGAAGCCGAACTTGGCGCCTTTGCCGTCAGAGAGAACCGAAGCTGCAGCATCCCATCTCCGAAGCTTGCCTACGGCATTGAGGATTTTCTCAATGCCCTCGTCGCCTCTGACACCCTCGGGGATCTTGTGGACGAACAACGTGCGCAGCTTCTCCTCGTTGGTAGGGGGGACCAGGGACTGCATGTGCTCTCTGGCGGCAGCCCTCGACTGGTCGTATCCGCGGTCCATGCCAAGGCCGGACCTACCGCCCGTCGCGGTGTTGTTATCCTTCCTCCCCGCATCGGGGCCGCCCGGCTTAGCCCCTATGGTTCCGAGCCGAATGACGGGTGCGCTGAAGTTGATGTTGGGGAGGTTCGCGGGAGCTTGGAAGTTGGGCGGCAGGCCGCTTTGTCGGTTAGCTTGTGCGTTGTTGGACTGTTGGACACCGGGAGGTGGTGCCATTCCCGGAGCGGAAGACATGCCTGGCGGAGGGCCTAGAATGAAGTCAGCACGGCTTCTCGACGAGCGTGTGTGGAATCTCGAACCTAGACCAGGTGGGGGAGCCATGCCCGGAGCGGCGTTCGACCCCGGGAAGCCGCCATAGGTCGGAGGGGGCCCGTACGGGTTTCCTGCTGAAGACGTCAGTGAGAAAGAGAAGGTCGAGGAAAGGTTGGACGGAAGGGGAGGGGGGAGGTTAGGACCACGCACCTCCATATGGATTATACGCCATTTCGGACTGTCAGGCAATGCCGTCGAAAAGAGGCGATCGTTAGGTTTGTCGTTGGGCGATGAGTTGGGGTGAGTGTGGCTGGACTGGGCGAGATCAAGCCTATTGAAACTGCAGAATGATGCCGGCGTCTCTTGTATTTCAGAGGTTGAAATTGGCCGCCGGATGGGAGGGAAACAACGGCGCGACAGGTATTGGGAGCACGTTGGAAGGGAAAGGAGCGAAAGTGCGAGCTCTGTAGCTCCTGGATGTTTCAATGGCTCTGGCTCTGGCTCTGGCGCTGCCGCTGCTCGGGATCCCATTTCTTTCCAAAATTTGGCGCGAGGCCAACGCGCCCAAGCAGCCTTGAACGCGACAGCTATTTGATTGGGTGCATGGCTGTTCAGGTGGGGCGGGCTCGCCCGGGTTCGAGGCGTTTACGGCGGCGGCGGAACCCTTATCCGGAGACGGCCTGCAGTTCGTGATTTGAGTCTTGACCTTTTGGAGCAAATATTTTGGAAACCCAGCTCTGGTGGTGACATACTTTCCCAGCGCAGCAGCACGCCCACACCCATTGTGTGCGCATACACCATGTAAGTACGGGCATCGTGCTGTCAATTGGCTCCTCCGATCTAATTGATTTGATCTCCCTAGGACGTCCGAGATCGGGTTGCTGAGCAGGAGACTGCTCACTTCCTGCACAGTCCGCAATCCCTCCCTACGGGCACCACTGGCACTCCGACAGTCTCTCTGGGCCCTGCCGCGCACGTTCGCGACCTCTTCCGCCCTCTTCGAGCCCCCTCGATCGAACGATTCGCGATCGGCACCTACGCCCCCGTCCTCCGGGTCAACCGCTACTCGGACAACACCGCCACCACCACCACCCCCTCCAGCGTTATTCGGTGCCGCATCTGCCTCTGGAAAGAAGAGGGCCGACAGTCCGTTCTTGTACGATGCCACTTCCGAAGTTTTCGACATCTCCAAGATCATCGCCCTCGAGTCGGATGAGTTCATGAAGAAGCATTACCCGACCGGCCAACAGGACACGCCTCTGCGCACGCGTCCCTCCACAGGACGTACCATCCACATCGGCGGCAGCCTTGACTTACACAGGGCCCTGAAAACCCTCGACTTCCAGTGCAGAAAGAACAAGCTCAAGCGGCAGTGGAATTTGCAGAGGTTTCATGAGCGTCCGGGAAAGAAGCGCAAGAGGTTGGTCAGTGAGAGATGGAGAGCTGGCTTCAAGGAGAGCTTCCAGGCGACGGTGAAGCGGGTGCAGGAACTGAAGAACCAGGGCTGGTAATAAAAAAGAATTCAATTACTGTGGCTCCCTACCGCCTGGTAATCCTGAGCCATGTTGCGCTAGCTTCCGTCCGGCGGTGTACATTATGTAGCAATCACAGGAAAACAATCTTCTAACGCTGAGGGTATATGTATTATTAACTATGAGCTGTGAGGTTTGCAATTTCTTTCTCTTGGCCGCCGGCAATGCATCGTTCCGCTGCAAGCATTACATGAGGGGTTTTCTTGAGGGAGAAGGTGCCGGGCTTGTCTTAATCCTCGGCCGACTTCTGAAGACCGCCTCCATGTCTTCCACCGTCATCAGCTCCTCAGCGAGAATGGACGCATCCGGGTCCAATTGAAGCGTCGTCTCCTCCTCTTCGACGACGGGAACTTGGGTTTCTGTGCGCGCCCGGGTCCTGGACTTCTTTAACGATCTTTGCCTGTCCAGTTGGGCTTTCTGCCGAGCGGCTTCGAAACCCGCCATGCTCTTTCGGGTACGAGACACCAGGTCGTCTTCGTCGATGATGTTGATCGTAAGATCCTCCATTTTTTGGCTGACGCTGGCCATGGAAGGTTTCAGACCTAGGGTATCATCGTCGTCATCATCATCTGCATCATACCTGACGCTACGCGAGGACCTTGCCATGGAGAGCCGCGTCCGCTCGGCAAGGGACAGAGTATGACGAGGCTTGGGTCGTTTGACGGGTGACGGCGAAGCGTTATCGATATCATCTAATATGCGGTCTGCCAGCTCCTGTGTGGGAGACTTGGGCAGTTCTGGCGAGCTGTCGTCCCTCCCAAACGAGGGGGTGAAATCCTTTCTTTCGCTTTCCGGTGGAGACGGGCTGGGATGACGACTGGGCAGCTTTTCGGTGGCTTCTTCTTCCTCGGGCAGAGGAGGAGTTGGTGGGGGTATGGAAAGCTCGGCGGGCACATCAGGGGGTAAAAGGAGTGGGCTGTGTAAGGATGGGGGTAAGCCTGTTGGCCTTCGGGTATCGTTGGAGAGCGTGAGAGATGGGCGACCGTTGTGTCGGCCCAGTTGGGGCGCATCGTCGTGCAGCGAAAGACGCCGCAGTCCGGTGTGTAGGCCCTGGATGTCGTCCTCCAATTCGCTAAGCTCCGAGACAGTCTCTTCTCCGGTGCTCTCCCTTGCGCCTCCGTCGATTTCGGGTCTTCCGGGCTGGCGCGTTCGCGGCCCCAACATTTCCGATAGATTGATCATGGGTGCCGAGCCTACTTGGGCCAGTTCTGCATTGCAATCGTGCAGGATTCTTGCATAGTCCTCTGTGAGGGGTTGGGTGGTTTTGGCAAGCCGCTTCCTCGGACTCACCCGCCCCAGATGAAGGTTCTCGTGGGCGTCGAATCCGAGGTCGATGCCCCGTTTTGCCGTTGTCGGCAGTGAACCGTGAGTTGTGGCGGCCTTGCGCCTATCGCCAAACATGCTGGCCTGGAAGTCTTGCCAACGTGCCAGTCTCTCTCTCTGGGTCTTGACTCGGCCGTCCAGTTGCTCCAAAAGGCCTTTGCCATGGTCTTCCAGTTCGGAAATCCGGCCAGACTGCAAGCGTCTCCAGACTCTGTCGAACGGTGCCGACAACAAGCCGTCCTTTCGCGCATTCGAGTCGCCGTAGAGGAGGGTCTCCATCCACTGCTCGTTCCCGGCCCAATTATTCCGCACAGTCCGCCAAGTGTCCAACTTCAGGTCGTCTGAAACGTCCCGACCCTTTGAGATTCCTCTGGCAGTCTTGATCTCTTCGCTTCTCCGGGCGATGCCACTCTCTTTCAGGTTCAGCAGTTCGGCCAGGTCGTGGTATTGCTTTCTCGCTTCGTCCTTCCGTCGCATCGCGTTGGTAATGGAAGCTCGGTGGGCGAGAGCAAGTGCCACAAGCTCTGTCCGCTCTGCGCTGTATCCACGGTTCTCCAGTGCCAGCTGCTGGGCGACGGCAGGGTACTCGCACTCGGCTTCCGAGACTTGGGCGACCATCTTCTTCAGGACGGCGGACGAAAAGACGGCGAGTACCTCTTCCAGCCGTTCCCCCTTGCACTCGTCCAGCATGGTCTTGCGAACGACGGCATCCCGCCCGAGGACGCCGTTTTTCTTTGCCTGGTCGAGGCTTCGCAGCAGGGCGGTTCGCAAGTTTAGGGATTGAACATGGTCCCGTGGCGGGAAAAAGGGTTGGAGCTTCTGCGGATTCATTACATCAGCAGTGTTCAAGTTGGGGTTTCATGGGCTTCCGGACGTACATTCCGCGCCTCTTCCGGGTCCCAGAGGACAAAGAGTTGGTAGAGAGTCCATTCCACGCAGTGGATGCGCTTCTTTTGTACGGAGAATGTCTGGGCATCAAAGTCCGGCCAGTCGGGATACGAGGGGAAATCGAGGAGGCGAAGGTTGGTGAGAAAAAGGGATACGTGCGTGGTCGAGATGGGACTTGAGGTTATCGAGGGCGCGATGGGGCCGGTCGACGATTTCGTGATGGTTGCCGAGCGCGTCTGCCGGGACCGGGCGAGCAGAGAGTTGGGCGGCAGAGTCGCCATGTCGACATTTTGCTGTGGGCACAATTGGTGTCGGGAAGGAGACCGAAACTGAGACTTTTCGTACTGAGTATCCTACCTACCTATCTTCCGTCGGGCACGAAAATAAGGGGGGGGGAAGGCCTGTTTAGTCAGGCGCGTGTCGCATTGAACAGACCCCAGAAGCATGAGGCGCAATTGTTGTGTTGATGGTGGGGAGGAAACAGCGGTGGAAGGGTGAGCCCAGCCCAGCAACGCCTAGCGGACAGGGGTCCCCCTCAATGGCGGTTAGCAACTTAGCTCCCCGGGGGCCGGCGGTTGGCTGGCTTTGGCTCCACGCCATTTTTCACCTAGACTCACCTTGCTTCATACCGGCTTCACCTGGTCACATCCCGGCTTCACCTGGTCACATCCCGGCTTTGCTCCATGTGTGATGCCGTTTGTGTTGGCCACTCTAGACAAGACTCATATCCATACTCCAATAAATAAACTCAGCATTTACACTTTTCAACAGTCCATCAAACGATTCTTGATCACGTCCGCAACATCTGCCCGTTCCATTGCTCCCAAGCTACGCACACTGGGCCCTTGTGAAGCTGTCCATGTTCTAGCGGGAATCGGGTGTCCGTGCAGATTTTCACTGGCGTCCAGTCTGAGCTTACCCCGGCTTCCTGTCTTTTTTTGTCTCTCTGAGACCCTTAAAAGCCGGAATTTAGTTGGTTGCACGTTGAGTAGTTGGATTCCCTTCGGCCCAGATGCGTGAGCTTGTGGCCCAGAGATACTATATACACCGTATCTATCCCGCCAGTGGAGAACAGGGACTGAAAGTGGCATGTCCGGGCATATGTCCTTTTCATGGGATGTATCACGGTCTATGTGTTCAAGGAAATGCTGGCGCTACTTGCTGGAGAGGACTACGAGCCGCTGGTTGAATCCCAGTCTTAAGTCGTCCTTAACTAACACGGCTCTGCAAGATGAAGTTGTGTTCACAGAGAAAGAATCGATGAGGGGCTTTTGGGTAATGTCTGACTACTTGCTTCCAGTAAACTGGAAAGCCCACGACTTTGACCAGATCTGTAGCGTTTCGGCCGAGTTGTTCCGCGCCGCCGTCTATATCATGGCCGACAAGTTCACAATTGTGGACAAATGCTTCGAGCTGTTCGCCGCGGACTTTTTCATTGATACTGATGGTATTGTCTGGCTCCTAGAAGTCCATAAGGCGCCGGCCTTTTACGATGTAGGAATTGCTGAACCGATGGCATGCCGCATTGCGCCTCATTGACTCGGTTGTTTGCGTGGCAACGGAGCACGTGGGCAAGGCTCGGCTTGACGATGAGCACAATGTTGCTGCAAGATTGATCTCCGTGTTGGATGAGATGGAAAAACTGGCCAAGAGCAACTTTATCGAGATTTCGCCAGAGAGCCGTTCACGATGGATAGAGAATCAGGACTTCGAACCTCGCGAATTCGAGGAAATGTGAGGTTGTACAAATAATTGAGTATCCCTCTTCGGCTGTTCTCCCCAGTCTCCCTTGGGAAACTGCTTCGATTGATCGCTCCCCGTCATTAAGTTTCGATGCATTGAGATCCTAGCGGTGATGTTTAGGGTATGAAACACTCTCTGTGAATCATTACACATATGCATGACTGTCTTTACCGAACATGATTGATTGCCTGAAGTTTTAACTCTGTCGGATTGTCACTTTGTCAGTACTTCCAAAGTTGAAACCATTCACGATATCAACAAACACATGAGGCTCAATATTCCAATATCAAGCGGCCAAGAAGAAGATGTTTTCAGCGGTAACCTACCTTAACCAATGTGGTATAGTAGATCTGCTTTTATTCAAACTTGTGACGATAAATGACCATTGTTAAGGTGCTTCGTTGGTGGAGCCGTCTCGGGTGTGTAACAGGAGTCAAATGTGGCCCAAAATCGTCGATGTCAATGTGTTTTCCGAGTGTATAAAGCCAACAGAACGGCTTCAGTATCGATCTTCGTCTCTGCTATGCTACACGCTCAGCACTTCAACTACTCCATAAACACATTCATTCTCGGCTGGCCGACACAGCTTCACAGACTCTGTCCCGAACAGATGCTCTAATAGTTATTCTTGCACTTTTATTTTTCAGAAAACCTTTACAATGAGGTTCTCAGCCACTTTCTTTACTTTAGTTGCCATGCTTGGCTTTGCTACCGCTTCACCTCAGCGCGGAGGCAGTAGACAACAGCAAAATGCAGCCAAGCAGGCTCTCCGAGACCTCGCTGGCACAGACGTCGACCCCAACCTCGAAAATGGAACCAGGCTTCTTTCCAATGGCCAAGGACAGTGTGTGGCAGTGTCTGGAAAAGCAGTCTGTTCCGATTCATCAGGGGCTACATTGTAAGTTGATCTGACGCAACATGTTCTATCTTTGTGAAGACTCGCTGACGCACTCATCAAGCTCGCCGTCTTAGTAGGTGTTGGTTCGCGTGGACTGGGCCTTCGGCTGCCCTAGGTACTTTGGGCAGCCTACCTACCTTGTAAACTTCTAGGTAGGCCTTCAGCTGTTGATACTTGCCCGTTGCTTCCTAACTACTTAATAACACTACCTAGAAAACCAGCACGATCAATTGAATCGAATTGTGCCACTATTCAGACGTCTGTAAGCCGTAACCAACAGTAGGAAATGCATTTTGGTGGCATGTAATCGCACCTGATTTGGCAAATGATCTGCCTAAGTAGCCGTTCTGTTGCACTTGAGCAGGGGGATATGGATGAGATGTTTGCTCACTAGACTTCTCTGACTCTCTGAATCTAGTCAACAACCATGGCTTCTTAGTTATATGTCTCTGTTGATGGCCCTCTGTATCCGACATTTCTCTCCTCTAGAGGGATAAAAGATACATTCCGTTGTTCGGTAGCATTTAATGACCTCACCTGAGCAGCCACTGCGCCTGGAATAGAAACAAGGAGCCGCTGGAGATAATTGCATGGACTGCTTCGATGAGTTATGAAGTATTATACCCCTCTTAACAAAAGGCACAAACAGAACAAAAAGACTCAACTCAGTACTTTTCTCGCCATGGGCTCATCGGTGACACTGGCTCTTCCAAAAGCATACCACTCTGAGAGGCATCCAGCTCATAAACTGGCGTGTTCCCTTCCATTTCCATTCGAGGCTCGGCCGTGGCGATCTCGTTTATACTCCCCCGTCCAATTTCATGCCGATGCTCGTCAATCCGCTTGGGTCCCTCTTCAGGAACTACCGCTAGCGATGTCTCCTTCTCCATCTTTGGTCCCCTTCTTTTCCTGCTCATGAAGAAGACCCCTGCCACGATCAAGACGACGCCAGCCACACTCCCAACTACCGCCCCGGCAATCGCCCCTCCTGACATGCCGGTCGACGTCTGGCCATCAGCGCCGGCACTAACTGAATTGGTTGCGGATGGTGAGACCGGTCCAGTTTCCGAGGGGGTTGCATCAGCCGTTGCAGTTACTGAGCAAGACGCGGTGCTGGGTGATTCGGCCCAGTAGAAGCTCGGCTGGAGCGAGGTGACTGTTGTTGCGGTGCATTGATACGAGGCAAGCGATCCGTTATTCCAGTATACGCCCTTGAAGCCGGGTTTGCAGCACCATGCACCAGTTTCCAGTTTGTCTCCGAAATCGCGAGTCTCGTTGGTCATCCAAAGACTCCATGTTGACCGGGGACACTGAGTCGTTAAGCAATGTTCATCAACGCGCTTCGCTGGATAGCTGATGGAACTGTCGTTCGACTCACTTTGGGAAACTCGAATGCCAATGATGAACAATCTGTGGAGCCTACATTAGGGTAGACAAGTTAGCAGGCTGCTTCATGCTTCAGAAGAGATTTTGGCTAGTTCTGGAGGTGTAGAGATGGGAGGGCTGTATTGCTGTGAGGCTTTTCACTGACCCGAACAGCAATAGTTTCCCCTGTAGGTATCATTGCCTACACATGACAAGCCCGCTGGACAGCACCGGGTTTGTTTTCCTCCATCTCCACATTGTAGGGGAGTGTCAAATGGACATGAGGGACCGGGAAATCGGAGGGAGTAGCCGCCGTCGTAGCCGCAATCCTGAGAATAGGTCACGTACGGGGCAATGAAAAGCGTGCCCAGGACCTTGCAGATGGTCCATCGACGACCGAGGTTAGAATAGAGAATCATTATCACTCAATAGCACAGCGAGGCTGCCACGAAAAGGTTACGAAAGTAAGGCGGGCGAAAAACAGAGCGGGCGAGGTGAATAGATTGTCGGATGGTTAGTTACCTGCAGAATATCAGGAGCGATAGTGACGAAGCTAGTCAACAAAAGATCGGCATGCGTTGACTGGGTTATTGGAATAAAAGAATGATTTCTTTGTTTTTTAATTTCTTTATCTTACCACTGGAAACGGAAACACTCTAGCATCCTTTTTCTAGCACCATCTAATAGGTGTACGGAATCTAAGCCACCTATGTAAGAACTAGACACCAAGCCATTGGCCATGTGTCAAAGACGAAGAAAATCCAGCAGTCTGCCAAAAACCGCCTAGGCGATGACTGCTGGATAAAATGATCGAGCGTGGCGTGGGATTGCTTGCGGTAGGTTGCGGCCTGGTCGCGACATCCGAAAGCGCAGCAGAGAATGAAGTGATACAAATAGCTTGATTTCCGGTCCACAAATGGCACCAAGTCCGCCATGGACTGAAAACAGTCCTACGGTACATTGATGCCGGACTATCCTGGGGTTTTCATTTGCCATCGCCGGTATCTGAAGGGTGGCGTCTGAGACATGATTAGACATGGGTCAGCTATTACTGCATCCGGCGCCATTGCCTGCGATGCGGCATCTACTCAAGAGCACACCTGGTAAAGCATTCGTGGCATTGTAGTTTTCTTGAAATCAGAGTCATGCACTCAGTGTTATGCATCATGTGATAATGATGTTTGCTCACCGGCCACACAGCTAATTGTGCAAGCAACAATACAGGGTTTCGATCTGTAACCTCTTTCGTGTAACTAGGTTGAATGCACCTCAAAAGGCTGTCGGTAGCCCTAAAACGTCGTGTACTGCTTGTCAAAGTCTTCTAAGCCGTCGATCCGGATTTCGGTAGGGTTGAATGGGACAAGTCGCCAACTGCGTGGACATAAAACTTCAAAACTTGGCCCAGATTGACCATGACACTGCGTTCGGACTGCGTACGAGTGAGAGATTTTCTCCTGCTAATACATCAAGACGACCATGCCATCCAAACACAAACACGACTATGACCCAGTTCACTCGTGCCTGTCAAAAACATTTTTCTTCCTAAAAGCTACTCTTCTATCAGCCAATCATTCATCGTTCAAGGAGCTGACGCCCAGTATGTTACGACGTGAAGGATCTCGACGGTATGAAGAACCGGTCAAGGCAAGTCCAATATAGCGGAATTGTTTTATTCAATAGTTATTGTCAGTAGCGGCAGCCGCAGGATCGTCAAAAACCTAGCAGTAGGTTAGCAATCTTACGAGAATCAATGAAACGTGTGGAATCCTTTAAGTTAGATAGCAACGGAGAACGAACATGGATTGCAAGTTGATTGGCTTGAACTGAAGTGCGATTTTGTAATTACTGTCATTGAGTCTTGCTTGCCGCATCAATAGACAATTAATTACTGAAGCTACATAAGACGCAGCCTGCGGTCAAGATGGAGGCCCTGTCAGTCCAGCAAAGGTTGGAACGGTTTACATTTCATCTTAATGACGATCAAAAAGAAACCCATTGAAGTAATCACTCATGTCACTTTGACGTGACCCTGGGTATGGCTGTAAAATGACCTGTAAAGCTTCGCCGGCGATTCTCTGCAATAGCTGTACAACAACAGATTGTACGGTTTCGAGGACCAGTCTCTGGAGTCACGTTGAAATACGGCAAAGGAACTGAGCAGCTCATAGATAGCTTGGAACTGCCAATGCGGTCTATTTCTTGTGTGAGGCCCGCAAGACCCAATGCCACACCAGCAGAGTCTGGTCCCATGTCAATCTCGTCTTGATCTTCCAGCCATCAAAGAATTGACTTGGTCCCCCAGGAAATCAAATTTCATCCTCATTTCAAATTCAGACTGGACCATATAGAACCCCGATTTATCTCCGCCGCGTGCCGTCGTGGGAACGGCCACATGGAGGCCTCGGCACTTTGAGCCGGTCCGGTTTCGGGTTTCTACCCATATTAGACCATCATCTCGCCATGTGTCGGGATGGAAGTCGAAACAGGAGGACCGCCTGGGGATTAAATTTAGGCACTCTTCCGCAATCGGGATAGCGTAAAGGAATACTAGGGGTTCGTTTCACAGATTTGAATCAGGCTGCGTTTCTGCTCGCTCAGAAGTTTATGGGGAAGCAGCATACGAATCTTCACAGCCGCGCTGGAACTTGGAAGCTCCGGGGTCCAAAGACCTAAATAACGTAATGCCTTTTCTTGTCGGGCAAAGGTTTATGAGATGCTCTCAGGGTAACCCTGAGAGGTTGCAAAGTCTCCGAGGAGGCGGTACTGCTCGTTCAGTGGGAAAAGGCGTGGCGGCCGGTGTCAATGAGAACTTTCATCTATCCCGGGCGAGGGTGCGCCCAGCGTACTCCTATTCGTCAACAGGGCAGCAAACAAAACAACTGACACGAGCTTGGTTCGCAATCCAAACGCTCCCATGTCACCGCCGTGATGAGATGACGGAAAGACGAAAGTAACAGTCAGATTTTGACCAATGCTACCTTTTCACAACACGACAGAGAGCGCTCAAATAGTGTCTCCATGTTAAGAGAGCAAGGCATCAGATTAAGCGGTAAGTCGGTGATGTTGAGTCCAGATGGTGAGCGTAAAGCCAGAGCATTGAATAGATGGTCAAAGAGAAGACGGCTTGGGTGAGAATCGTTTATCTAGATCGAAAAGCTCTTCGGCCACTTGACAGGCGAGGTCTGAGTTCCGATTTAGCACTTAAGCCAGTGACACCGATCGGGGTCCAAGAAGCCGCCGCAACCCAACGAGGCTCGAACCGCAAGAGAAATTATACTAGAAATGTGGCCAGGCGACGGATTCAGCACGACAATTTTTTTAATTTTTTGATGAGATCATCTGAACAGCGTTTACCCAAAACAACGACCGATAAGCTGGTAAACTCGATTCAGACCCCTTCAAGAAGTTGAAACCTTTTGTTCCTCTACAATCTTACATGGTCAAAGACCGCAATGTGGATAGAATCCCTGTATCCAAAGCTCGTCAGTCTAAAAGTAATTATGGGACATGCGGGCGAGCTTGGCGTCACTGTTACAAGAAGCCATGACGCTCTAGATATTGGGTGTAAAGCCGAACCTGCGAGCAGTTGTCATCCGTTTGGCCAAGCAATCCACCGAGTAGTTAGGGAACATCGGGATAACACCGGCGATGAAATTGAAAGCTGGAACGGGGGCGCAGGACGCTGCAGGTGAACACCTTGTGACCAATTGGATGACTGGTGTGGGCAGAAAAGTCATGGGTAGAAGTTCAAATCACCAGCGGTGAACCGAAAAGAAACGAAAGATGGCGTCGACAGTAGATGCCGGGCGCTGAATGGCTGACAACCCGTTATTACCCAGCCGTCTCGTCCTCTCGACACACACATTGGTCGACGGCCTTCCATCGAGGAGGCCGGTGATGGCAGAAGAGACGATTTCCAGACAAGACAACGTTTGGGGCGAATAGGGTTGAGGGACAGAAGCGCGATGGCGACCAGGGATGTCCGTGTAGGTTATTTGGCAGGAGCATACGAATTGGAATTCTTTCATCAGATTTTGGGCTGCCCCTCCCCACGCCCTCCCTTTCATCAGGTGTTCTGGGAGTATAGCCTGGACCATCCAGGCAACTGTTCTTGGGGGACAACTGTGACAGGCACCCCTTAACTCTGGAATGGCCCCGATAACTCTTGATGGGGGACCTCAAAATGTCGGGGGTGTTGTCCTAACCTAGCAGCGGAAAGTTTACCATAAATTATACTGGCAGTGTGCCGTCATCATGAACAGGGGAGAGTAACTTGTGTCCGGGAGCCCCCCTGAACAGACGGCAAAGAGCTGAGGGATCACGATCCGCAGGGGAAAACAAAGAGGGGGGGCGGCGAGGGGGCGAGATACGATGATGGACTGATATTCGATTTTGGTCGGGGAAACGTCGATGCCGACTCAAACCTATTTGCAAATGTTTATCTCTCTGGTTCGGGGCACATCGGTATGCTTCCCACGTGTGAAGCTGCGTCGCGGACGTAAGAAAGACGCCAGGCGTCACGACGAGCGACTGGTCGGGCTGGGTGGTTATCCCATGTCTGGGGTTTGCTTTGGCCGGCCATGTCTGGCTAGGTGCACCAAGCTTGTCACAGAGGAGGCCCGAGGACGTGTGGCTGTCGTCGATAGGATGTCAGAGCGGACGGCAGAAGAACACATGCCTGCCATGTCAGCCAGCCGCGGCAAGCAAGGCTAGTCCTGCGAGATGGGAATCCGAGGAGAGCAGGTTCTCCGAATGACTGTTGGCTACGTGGCATGGAACGATGTTGGGTAATAACGTTTGGAACCGGGCTTTAGAGGAGGGCATGTTGAAAATCCGGAAATGATCGATTGCGATCCCGAACATGGTATGTTGACGGGGCGGAAGCGAGATGCTTGCAAATGGCATGTAATTATCCCCCATTAGAGCGGGAGTTTAAGTAATAACCTGCCTCAATAACAGAGCAGCATGGGTCATGAAGCAGCCCGTGTGAGCGAAGTGCGAGAATCCAAAGGGGGGGGCAAACGACCAACAAGACGGCACCGGCCAAGGTCGAGCGTGTTAGAGTTGCGGGATGACAGATTGGCAGCGGTGGTGAAGGAGCATATAAAACACGTATTAATACTTGTTGGAGAGGCAGTGAACGTGAGCGGCGAGTGGTGTAAGGCCAAGGACGGCCAAGGATGGCGTGCGAGGGAGGCAGAGCTAATGCCATGCGGAATTAAGCATACATCGATGTTATTTTAGTGTGATATGTGCCTGTACTATGTATGTACGGATACTCTAGATTCAGACAGAATGGGTACTAATTATGTGTGCACGTAATTATGCGTAGAGGTTGCTTGCTGTCGAGCTACCTATCCCGTCTCCTCGGTAACACAAGCTTAATAATCGATCTTGGTTCCTGTTTCATGCTCCGGCTTCGACTTCATGGGGGGGCTTCAGCACGTTTCTCTGCTCGCCACCTTGCTGGCTAAGATCATCATCTGCCCTCATCTAGCTTCATCAACCCCCCCCCACCCTCAGCTAAGATCATCATCTGCCCTCATCGTCCCGACGATCCCGCCGCGTTTCTCCAGTTTTTCCCATTCTTCTTTTTCCCACTCCGAGTTCTGGTGTGTGAACATGAGATAGATGCGTGACTCCGAGTGAAGAGACGAGTGAGAAACGGGCCTTTAATATCTATCACCTTGTCCCTCCCCCATCTTGGAAACGGCAGCATTGCTCCGTGCAAGGCCTGTCACTACGCCATCCTGCAGCTCTCTCCACCTTATCCGTACTTGGCCGTCAACTCGCAGAAGCACTGACCTTGCACAGTCTCTCGGGCACACGGTCGGTCTCAGATCAGGGTCATGGGCGGGCACTGACAGCCACACCACACGCAGTAGGGACACCATCTCACTCACGACCCTCCCCCCCCCCCCCCCCCCCCCCCCCCCTGCCGCCAACCCCTTCGAGCCCGCTAGAAGGCTTCCATTATGGCATGCCACGTTCTGTTGTATCCTCCAAGCGGGCAAGGCTATGGACGTGAGCATCGTAGACGGTGGGGGTGCGAATCGGGTCGGCAGTCGTCGCTCGCCGGTGTTGGCCACCACGCAAGCAGCAAGCCCGTCGTCAGCCATAAGGTTTTTTACATATACCGCACCCCTTCCGTGTCCCATAGAAACGAGATCATTGCGGCACCAGGCCGGACGGGGACTCCCCCCCAGTGGCCTTGCAACGCGTTTGCATATCGCGGACGCACATTGCGGATGATCACCCAAGAGTTGAATGAGCAAACAAACACCCCAGGATCGCTCATGTCTTCTGACACGCACCACAACCATTAGACTCGTACAGCAGCCCCCGAGGCCGATGCCCGAAACTAATCCCAAGTCAAACGAACGGGGGAGGAAGAGAGTGAGTGAGTGGGCGACAATTAGGGAATGGGTGAGAGGAGGAGAAACAGCATCACCGACTCAACACGCGTAAAACCACTACCGTCACCAAGCATTGCTCTTCGCCTCTCTCACTCTCTCACTCTCTCTCTCTCTCACTCTCTCTCTCACTCTCTCTCCCCCTTTCTCACGTTAGCCGATACAACACGCTCCGTGACTGAGAGATAAAGAGAGACCCTGAGAGCATCCCGGTAATGTCGTGCAGTGTACGGATAGAAGCCCCCCCCCTGGCTCACATCCCAAGATCTCCTCCCCCGAGTAAGAGGGATCCCCCAGTCTGATCGCCGAAACCGTGACCTTCTTGGCTCCCGTGGGAAGACTGCATCATGTTCCTGGCTGACGGACCAATCGGAACTCATGTTGGAGCTTCTTCTCTCTTTGCGTCCCCTACACCCAAAAACCAGGGGAGAACTGACTGACGGACCTTGCTGGTTCCTCACCCACCCGCTCATCCCACAACTCACAAACACACTAATGATTACCGTGCTTCCACTGAGTTCCTGTGCCTGGCCATCGTCAACCTGACCCCCGCGCGCTCAAGGCTTTGCAAGAATTCTCACTTACATCAACTCCAGGCACGGCACGGTCATCCGTCACCGAGACCTCTCCACTGAAACAAATTCGAGAGCGAGGATTCGCCAAGCTTCATGCACCCGAGAGCACAACCTCGCATCCCTCGCATGTCCTCGCATATTCTCGCATATCCTTCTCCGCCTCCTCCTCCTCCTCCTCCTCCTCCATTCTCTCGCCCTGTTCCAGCACTCTCCGTGTCGTGAGCCTCGGTCCCTCGAGCTGGCAACCCAGCATCACATCTCCTCCTCTGCGGTTCTTTCACCTAATCGTGACCCTCTTTCGTAGCACCTCCAAACCGCACATCACTCAAATCATTCCCAGGGATGAGGCGTAGTACCGTGGCCCGAGATACCGATGTGGATGCGGATATGTGAATGTGGGCGCTTACAATGGACGTCTTCCGTGTTTGTGGAAGAAGACTCCATCGCCTTAGATGCGATTTGCTCCGGTCGTCTCTTGGCAACCGTTTGCGATGCCTCCTCTCAACCTCGTCTCTCAACGGTGCCCCGTTTGGTGACCCGCCAGCCCAAATCAGGCCCTCCGACGTCGCCGTACGTCTCGTCGTCTCATCATGATTCAAGTCACGGTAAACGAAAAGTCACTTACAGTTTCTTCTCAAATAGCCAGAGTCGAAATGGAACCGAAACCACATCCACACACACACACACACACACACACACCCTTGTCCCACGCCCCCCTCTCCCATGCTGGTTCCCATGCACTTGAATCGACGCGATACCGAGCTCTGCTTGAGGCTGACTTGGACTGACAACCCGAAGGCCCTAGCCACTTGAAAAACACACTGACCCTGACCAAGGCTTGCCGGGTGCCAGGTCTCATCGGGGATGCAAGACAGGCCGGCGAGGAAAGAAGTCTTGCGTGCGTGCGTGTGCGAGTGAAGGAACTGTGAGGTTCAGCCGAGAACAGACCGTGGAACCGTCGACGCCTCTCTCTCTCTCTCGCCGGCCTACCGCGCTGGCAGAGACGACCGGCTTCGCTGCTCCAGCCCGTCATGGAACCAACCATCCGATGACCAGAACCTCAACCTCCCCTCGAATCCGTCCCAACCCCAAAACCAAGGAATTTGTCAAAATTCATCCCCCCCCCATGGCCCATGAGATATGGAATGCCAAGGCAAGACCATTTT
>PJEX01000007.1:310398-325324 GCA_005350895.1 Colletotrichum tanaceti
AACCCCCCCCCCCCCCCCCCCCTTTCAACTCCGATCCTCTCTGCTTTCCCCTTGGCTCGAATCCTTCGTTTAAAATGCGTTCCCAGTCGCTCCTCGTCGCCACCTTGGCTGCTTCAGTCTCTGGTCACGGCATGCTGTTGTCCGTCACGGGCGCTAATGGCGTCACCATGCCCGGTCTCACTAGTAAGCTGCTCTCCCACCTCTGCCTCGGTAGCAAGTTTCGATCATCGGTTACTGACTTCTGATTTCTTACCTTCAGTCGCTGATGGAACTCCTCGTGACTGCACTTCCAACGGCTGCGGCTCCCAGGCCGACACTGCCATCATCCGTGACCGCGAGATCGCCTCCGGCCAGGTCGGTCCCCTCGGTCGCACGGAGGGCAACGGCCCCGTCGACGCCACGGTCATGATCAACAACTTCATGGGTGGATCTGCCGCCCCCACGAACAACGGCAGGTCCGCGGGCACCGGCGTCGAGGACAACATCCCCAACATGAAGCGTGCCGAGCTCTACGCCCGCCAGGGCCTCGCTGGTCTCCTAGGCGGTGGCAAGAACAAGGGCAAGCAACAGAGCGGGCCCCCCGAGGCTCGCGTCGCCGCCACCGCCGGCATGGGCGCCTCCCAGGGTATGCCCACCTGCGCCGACGACGGCACCATCACCATGACCTTCCGTCAGATCAACCAGGATGGCGCCGGCCCCCTGACCGCTGACGTCGACGGCACCTCGGGCGGCACCAAGGAGTCGGCCATGCGGAAGGCCAAGGTCGTCACCGACGTCCCGGGCCTCGGCATCCAGGGTCTTTCCCTTGCCACCAACACCGAGTACCCCCTCAAGGTCCAGATGCCCGCCGGTATGACCTGCGACGCCACCGTCGGCATGGCTACCAACGTTTGCGTCGTGCGCGTCCGCAACGGCGCCGCTGCCGGCCCCTTTGGCGGCTCTGCCGCCTTCACCCAGTCCGCCGCTGCCCGCAAGCGCGCCATCGCCTACCGCCTCAGGAAGCGCATGGAGCTCAACAACCGCGCATAAGGCGTCGTCGGATAAGGAGGGCTTAGCACTGGTCCATGTGCTTTAAACGATCATCGGTGTATCGAGCCTGGGAGTCTGGAATCGTCCGACCGATGCTACTACGAAGTCAGGGACTTCTGGAGCTCAGCGGATTCCGGACTTGGGTATAATGCTTTGGAGATGAGCGTTCTTTTATTTCCTACAATATTTCTTATTAGGCCATCACTCTTCCACAAGCAATTCACGCCTATCGGGGTTTAAACCTAGTAGCCTCTCGTACTGTGACTGTTGACGATGACAAGTTTCTCGGTCACCAGGAGATGCCACAGATCGGGAGAGTGCGACTGTTTCAGTGAAAGAAAACAGACAGACAACTTACAACCAGAAAAAATAGGCCACACCCTCGGCTGTCGACATGGGAAGCTAGGTGGAAAGGCTGGCCTCGTCCGATGTCCAAGTGAACGGAAGTCTCAGGCAACATTCCTTCTGTTCGACCACACAGTAACTTGACACCGGACTTGTGTCATGACAGAGCAGAAACTCAAAACATGAGACCATTCATGGACAAGTAAACATTACAAATCTTGGTTGAACACATTGGTTTTAGTATGGCCATCCATTCGCATGGCTCCCTGGCGTATGCGAAGACAACTAAAGCGACAAGGGCCGGGCTGCCGACATCCAACATCTCCCAAGATGCACGCAACGAACGCCCTTCCCAAGCTGAAGCGGTTTCCTCGGCCGCCAACAGATGACGTCCTCATGTCAGATTCGTGGTATTGAATTGTACAAGGGCGATGCCCTCCGCGTTTGTGTTGGAATAATGAAACAGCGATGAACCGGCGTAGAAACTGCCTATCAGCCTACTCTCGGGACTGTCGATTCGTATGCTGTGTGGCCGGGTCCATTGCTCAAACATGGATGTACAAAGGGCTAGCTTGAGTTACCATCGACGGCTATGGAATCGGTTAGTTGGGCGAAACCCTGAATGCCAAAGTAATTACGGCAACTTACCCGTAAGCAGAGTCGACCTTTTGCACGCGCTTGCGGAGCTTTGTGGCGTGGTCTCCAAGCTTGCCTTCGGTGCCTTCTTTTGATTTGGGAGCAATGCCCAGAAGTTCGGCTTCGAGGGCCGACAGCTCGGAATCTTCGGTGCCATGGGACGCGAATGAGGCCACAGATTGCCTAGATGCTGGGCGTGATTCGGCTTGACTGCTATGTGACCCTCGGCGAGGGGAACGACACGACCGAGACCTCGACCTCGATGCGTGTCTGCCCCGAGGGTTTCTTTCTAGCGGGGATGTTTCTGACGGTGGCGATGCCCGCCCTCCTTCGCGAGTACTGTTGGTTGAGGTATGGTGTCGCGCGTGTCGAGAGCTATAATAGCCGGAGTCCTGGCGAACCGATAGCTTATCTCCGTCATGTCGTCTGGAAGGCTCGGCATCGTGGGGATCTTCCAGGGATTTCAGGAGCGCTTGAGTGGGGTCAGGATCGGCACGGTCTGACTTTTGAGAGCGGTATCGGTCAATTGAACGAGAGTCTTCCCTGATCCTTCGGTTGTGGGGTGATGCAGTATCGTAACCCGAGTGCGAGTCACCTCTGTGTCGTTTGTGGCGGTGATCTGCCCATTCGCCACTCTCTTGGTTGCCTGTGGCGAGCAAGTTCTTGTATGGCGACTCTTCCCACGTACGTTTGCGGTTGTTCACCGGTCGGTAGTCGCGGTTCTCCGGAGTTGGTGGTTTCGGTGGGAGGGAAGGAAAACCGGGTAGTCGAACAGACTTGAACGTGACGGGCTTGTCCCGCACCTCGGGTTGTTGCTTGACTATCTTTGAATCAACTGGGCTTCTCCAGAAGGCTGGGTCAAGTTGCAGAGATGCAAAGCGCTCGGTTTCTCGAACGGGCCGCGAAAACTCCGCGAGGTTCTCTTCCGTGATAAAGTCAGACTGAATGCAAGTCGCGTTCCATGCTGGAGGCAACATGATGTTATCGTGGTACCCATCTGGGCCAGGGAGCGGCTTCGCTATTGGGTCCGGCTGGTGGGGTTTGTCCGTCTCTTTGAATATCATCTCCTCCTCCCACTTCCAATCAGCTTCGTCTTCATCTACACCATCTTCAGGGGCCGTGTTAGCGTGTCGGCTTTCAGGCGTCGCGCTTGGTACTGGTGTTGTCTTCAAGACCTTCGGCTCGGGCTCGACCCGGGCTGGCACCTGCTTCTCTTTGGTGCTGCCCACTTTCGGCTTTGGCTGTGACGCATCACGTTTAGGGTTGCCGTGCTTGTTGTTCTTGCGGGAGCGGTCTGGTCGGTTGTTGTGGCCTTGACGATGCCGTCCGTGTCGATCTCGTGGCAACTGATTTCTTTGAGGAGGAATTGGCGGCAGACCTGGAGGCAGACCTGGAGGTAGACCTGGAGGTAGACGTGGCGGTATAGCACGCGGAGGAGCGGGTAGGGAAGGCAAAGGCCCGTATCCAGGTTCAGATGGTCCGTATGGCTGGGCATATGAAGGCGGGGGTAGAGGAGGTCCCGGTTGGGCTCCATAAAGCGGCTGAACTGGTGGTGGCCCGTATGCGGATGAAGGATAGCCTCCTGGTGACGTGGATGTGGGATTATATGGCGGAGGGTAGTGACTGGCAGAGGGAGGGGCAGGGGCAGGATGATATCCAGACGGAGGGGAGTATGAGGGAGGATATGAACCGCCGGAAGGATAATGCGGAGGTGGCTGATAAGAAGGGGGGGGAGGCCCAGGAGGTCCTGGCGGAGAACCGCCATACTGGCTAGGAGCTGGGTAGTGATACGGCCCCGATGACACAGGAGGGCCGGACGGTGGCGGATAAGCAGCAGGAGGAGTAAGCGGCGGGGGTGGCGGGGTTGAATACTGGGGATAAACAGGGTAACTACCCGGCGGCAGGGGCGCATAGCCATTCGGCGGGGGTGGATAGGACGGGTAGGGTTGCGGGGGGCCGGGGTACGGAGGAGCAAGGGGCTGACCCGGCGGTGACGGACCGTAGCGAGTGACGATCGGATTGCCGGTGGGTGGAGCTGGATATTTGGTCACAACGGCAACTGGTCGTCTTCCGCCGTGCTGATGGTCTCCTCCTCGGACGTAATCATGGCTGGTTGAAGTGTTTCTTCGAGACAGGCCACTTTGCCTTGTCAGTGGTGCTCATGCAAAGGAGAGAGTAGAAATAGAAATGTCTGAGCATGACGATGGAAATTCGGGCGACTTACGCTGGTTTGGCTCTCACGGGCTCGGGGCAAGCCACGGCCCAGTGGCCCGTACCGCCACAGTTAATGCAGCTGGGCTCCTTCGTGGCCGGTCCCGAGCCGGGTGCGTGGTCTGCCATGCTAGCGAAAGGTTCGCCGGAACAGGGACCAAGGCGTCTCTGTTCCGAGGGCAAAGCCACAAGACGACTCGGCCGAGGCGTGGAAGGGTAAGGTAGTAAACGAAGGGCGAGGTTACTTCCTTCCCGAAAGGAGACGGGGACAAGCGAGAATGTTCCGGGCAAGCGAAAACTCGTTGAGATGCGGGATCTTGGAAACTGGATTTTGTTCCGGGCCTCTGAGGAGAATGAAAGGGGAGAGAAGGCCTGGTGGGTGTATGAGAAGCAGAATCAGAGCCAAGGAAACACAGGACAGCCAACCTTGATATTCGCGATGCGCCGGGAGCTGGCAAATAAGACGTATAGTAGGTATCAAATTCGCGGCCCAAAGTCGATTAGCCTGACAGAAATGGGGCCAGCCAGAGATGCCTATCTCTGGTAGCAGATGCGCTGGCGCTGACCAAGGCGGCACATCACCTGTTGAATGGCCTTCTGCAGAATCGCTACACAACGAGCAAGCCCGGATTGGTCATTGAGGACTTTGACTGACGCTTTCAAGACAATAAGGACATGAAGGCTGCCGCAATGCAGAGTTCGAACGTCATTCGCGTTGGGCGCATTCCAAGGAGGGATACGATGAGCCGGGATGAGGTCGGGGAGAAAGCGCGACGAAGTTGACCGCAGTCCCAAGGTTGCACGCGCCCAGACTCAGGTGCAAAGTGGGGCCAGCTGTAGGTACATGCTGGCTGCTGCCCAGCAAGGCACAGTTCACCTACGGCAACTAGGTACCTACTTCCGCCACGGAAGGCTGAGTGGGTACCGGAAAATCCATCGGCCCGATCATGGTTTCTTTTTCCCACCGACGGCAGGAGCAGAAGCAGGAGCAGGCAGGCGCAGAAGCAGACATTTTACTGACCCCAAGCACCTAGGTAGGTATGTTTGCAGTAGCAGGACAGACGAAACCGCTCTTCTACACGAACTGGGTTGAGAGGAAAAGCAAGAGGGGGAAGGGAGACAAAGCCGCAGGGTTAACATGTCGCCAAACGCGCGGCTTTGAGACGGCCTGGAAGACAGTGACCTCGAACCGAAACACGTCCTAGGGAGGTAGTAGTGACAGAAGTTCTTGTTGTCCGGTCTGAAGCTTGTTGGGCCGTCTGAGACGAGGCAACCTGCGGCTATTGTCGTAAAGTGAAATGGGCCCCGTGTACGACAACGCAGCGACGGACTGAACCGAAAAGGTGATGGAGGTCCAGGATGATGCATAGACTGAGAGTGAACTACACTGCCACCATGGCTCAGATGGATGGCAGAATGTTTGACAGGACGGTCTGCGTTCAACAAGGCAGAGTGAGACGTTCAAGGGATGTAGGGTATGAGATGACTGTTGAATTTTTTCTAAGAGTCTGAGATGGTGCCTTGTGACAAAAAAAAGGCGAGAGAACACAGCATCAAGGTAAAAGCTCGCCATCATGAAAGCAAGTTGACGAAATGAAACGCGGAAAACGGCCGGAAAACCCATAGATCAGGCGGGGGTGAGAAAGGGGTGGGTGAACCAAACATGCATCGTTAACGGTTGGAGCCTAGACGACGTTTGGATCCCTTGGGAACGGCGGCCAAAACAGCCGAAGACAACAACTAAGCGAGCGAGGTGCGACGCAGGCGGGCGGGATGGATGGATATCTGGGTTGGAAAAAAAAAAAAAAAGCAAGGAAATAGAACCGCAGATCCACTACTGCAACAAAGGCATGTAGATGTAGGCATGTAATCTCCGAATATCACCGACCCAGAAGCTGCAATTGAGAGTTGAGTGGGCTCAGCGAATTAATGACGGGGAAAACAGCGGTTGGTCAGAGATTAGGTCGGCAGAGTATGCGACGGACGCGGATATGAGGTGGTGGAAGAAAAGGAAAAAGGGCGCAACCGCCGACATCAATGCGAGAGAAGAGGAAATGGGGGGGGACAGGTGCTTCTTAAATGAGCTGAGCGTCCCCCCCCCCCACCCCCCCCTAAGTACTCGGTAGACAGGGCCAAAGGACTGGGCTTCCTTGACTTTTATCCCATCCAGCGCTCGAGAGGTCGGCCCCTAGTAGAATCGACCGCTCAGAGTGTACGTAAGCAAGCCGGGATAGCATTGCTCAGCTGGCCCGAGCTTCACCAGCTCTGTTGTTCCTATTGCAGTTGTCTGTTCTGCACTGCTGCCGCCGCCGCCGCCGCCGCCGCCTTTTTGCGGCATGACGTCCCCGTCCCCGTCGTCCCTCCTGCCGCTGCCACAGCCGCTGTCATCCAAACCAAAAAGATAATTTCGTCAGACGACGACAGAGAGAAAGCGCACGCCTCTTGAGGGCATCCCCACGACGCGTCTCTCTCTTTGGTTTGCTCAGTCGGCCGTTCCTTCATTCCCATTCCCTCCCTCATTCCCTCCTTGCGCTGCGAAACCGGGGCACCCTCGAAGCCCTCTGTACCGTCGACAACTCGCGATATTCAGCAGAACACCATCGTATATCAACGCCCCCCCTCGCGCGCAAGCCCGGCGTTGATTCACTCCGCGCCCAAACACACCGACCTGCTTCGACGTTCGTACTCTGCTTCCGCCGCCGTCGCGCTTCCTGCTTCTATGTAAAGGCTTGTCGCTCTCGATCATGTTACTACAACCCCGGCGCTCCCCACCATACACCACCCACGTCTGGAGTAGAAGTGGTCACCGACGACCTGCTCCGTGAGCGACCGACATTTTGCAACGACGGTTGCTGCCATTTTAAATACACGCTCTCTTCCGCCAACCCAAATCAACCGGCGACGTAGCGCCTGCTCGCTGTCGCGTCCTTCACTCTCACCACGATGCCTGGCCTTCCAGGTACGCTTTGCGCCCCTTCCCCTCCTTTCGCCTAACGACATACCCGAGCCCTCCTAACAGTGTCGTGTGTATACAGCATCCGTCGACCTCGACGAATGTATTTCGCGCCTTTACAAGAGGGAGCTCCTCGCCGAATCCGTCATCGAGGCCGTTTGCGCCAAGACCAAGGAGCTGCTCATGCGCGAGAGCAATGTCGTCCACGTCCGCGCCCCCGTCACCGTCGTTGGCGACATCCACGGCCAGTTCTACGACCTCATCGAGATCTTTAAGATTGGTGGCTGGTGCCCAGATACCAACTACTTGTTCCTCGGTAAGCAAAACGGTGTCGGAGATTAGAGCCAGCAGCAACAATAGCAGCGTGGGAGACTGACTACCGCGCCCACAGGAGACTATGTCGACCGCGGCATGTTCAGCGTCGAAACGATTTCCTTACTAGTGTGCTTGAAACTTCGATACCCCAATCGCGTGCATCTGATCCGAGGCAACCACGAGTCTCGCGGCGTCACCCAGTCCTACGGCTTCTACACCGAGTGTTCGAGAAAATACGGAAACGCCAACGTTTGGCATTACTTCACCGACATGTTTGACTTCCTGACCCTCAGCGTCGTCATTGATGACAAGATTTTCTGCGTCCATGGTGGTACGGCCATCTCTAGCCCCTCCTGCGCTTTTCATTGCTGCCGTTACTGACCCATCCCATCTTGCAGGCCTCTCCCCCTCTATCCACTCCATAGACCAGATCGTCATCATCGACCGCTTCCGAGAGATCCCACATGAAGGCCCCATGGCTGACTTGGTCTGGTCTGATCCAGACCCTGAAAGAGACGAG
Organism: Colletotrichum tanaceti; assembly: GCA_005350895.1. NCBI lineage: Eukaryota > Fungi > Ascomycota > Sordariomycetes > Glomerellales > Glomerellaceae > Colletotrichum > Colletotrichum tanaceti. The sequence goes on from PJEX01000007.1 coordinate 318,408, forward strand.
TTCTCTTTGAGCCCTCGTGGGGCAGGATACACATTTGGAGCCCAAGTAGTCAAGAAGTTTCTGGCTGTGAATAACATGGACCACATTCTCCGAGCACACCAGCTGTGTCAGGAGGGCTTTCAGGTGCTATACGACGACCGCCTTAGCACAGTATGGAGTGCCCCCAACTACTGCTATCGGTGCGGCAACATGGCCAGTGTCTTGGAGGTTAGCGACACAGGCGAGAGGTTCTTCAACGTCTTTGCTGCAGCCCCAGAAAATGACCAGCACAAAGACATGCAGCTGGGAGGTGGAGAGAAACAGGCAGACGGTAGCTCGCTTCCTGATTACTTCCTGTAATCCGGTTCCAAGTGGCCAAAGAGGTCAAGAAAGATGGCCTCTGGTTGTTGATTGAAGGTTGGAAGGTACACACTGATAAAGGGACCTTTGCGTGCACCACTTGAAGAAAATATATCTCACTAGATAAGGTGATGAGAGATCACCATGCCTAGGTATTTCAAGTACCCTCTCCCACTGTTGGAGTTGAAAATACAACAAGACAGAAGAGCCAGGTACAGTGGCCACTGCTTGTCTCAATCAGGAAAAGAAGGCAAACAAATCAAGAACATGAATAGATTTGCAATGGGTCTGTATTTGGCTAGGGCGCAACAAAGCCCCCCAGTATAACAAGCAACTGTGAGCAATCTACGAGCTGTAGTTTAAAGTGTCTCCTCATACATTTAGGGACATAATTCAGCAGGTATTAACAGACAGGGGGCCTAGCCCTATTCTATACACATTCAACAACATCAACTCCAATGTAAGAAGAACTGAATTCCTGTTATAAAAATTCTAGATAGCTAAGTAGTACAAATCAGAAGTAAGGCCCCAATAACCTTATAGGCCTTAATTAACATCATCTCTCATACCAAGACGTCTAGGAGGTTCAGGTTTACCAGGTATATCGCTCATGGTATTGAGGTTAGTACACACGCAACGACCAGGTCGACTATTGACAGATTAGCCCTCGTTAGTCAAGCCTTATCAGCAAGAAATTGCAGTTAGACCTACGCTGCCGAACACCAGCCCTCATTGTAGCTTAGATTTTTGCATCGCTGAGGACAAAGCTGTTCTTCCTTAGTGTTGCAGCCCCGGACACATTCGCTACCAGCGAGAGGTCTATAGAATAAGACTGTAAGCCTAGGGTACTAGTAGATAGTCAAGGTAGAATTAACACTTACCCATTAAGACAACGCTTACTAGCACAACCAAGCCGTTCACTTTCATAGCATAAATTACCAGGGACTTCAGCACCTGTAATCTTTACACTAAACGCAGTAGGAATAGCAGTAAGAGCTATAAAGATAATAGTAATTGAAGACCTAAGCATTGTGAAAGAGTATAGCGTAGTAGATATTTGAGGTTAAGGAGTAGGATATGTATTTAGTCTAGATTTAGTTGGATGGCTGGCCTCTTATATACCTAAGGTAGTTCCTGGGTACCTGTTACGGGCCTAGCCCTTTCACAGTTATGCACCCGACCGGGCGCCAGCTGGGCGCGCGCGCGGCGCGCGCGGGCGCATCCACGTACTTAAGTGCAGCCAGACACCACGATGGACATCTTGGTGTTACGTACCTCTTGATTAGTAGCACCTCTGTGCATCACATGCGCTGAAGGCTAAGATGCTATTGGCTGCAGCACTACGCCCCTTATATGGCCAGACCATTCACTTACACCAAGATACCCAACGGGTCAAGGGTTAAGGTTGTGCGTCAGAATGTATGTATGTTAAGTGGGTTGTGTGGCTAGTGTTGTAATTGACGGAGTGCCACTGATGTTGTCGAATTAGCGGGTGCGCACACGGGGCGCAGCTCGGGCGCCGCCCGAGCGACCCGGAGATAGGGTAAAACTGTCGGATTATCGGAGGTACACTCCGTTGCGTTGGCAGCTTTCGTAAAGGGCGAGGACGCGCTGCCTCCCTCTCTTGATAATCTGCCTCCAGTCCTAAACAGCTAAACCAAGCCAATTCTAAATTCCTTATACTAACTCTATCCCTAATCCTAACCTAAACCCTAACCTCTGACCCTAACCAGCTCCTGAAGAGTATTTTAAAGAGTGTATCTGTCGGATTATTGAGGGTTGCAGTGATAGGTCAATTGAATGTGTATTGAGATGTGTGTGTGTGTGTAACTATCGTGCCCTGCGGCCAGCCCCTGACTTAGGCCCATAAGAACCCTATTCCTAGGCGCCTAAGGCCACAACTGGAGCCTACTGCTTGGGAAGAAGCCTGCAGTAGTCCCTCTGATATTTAGCGAAGGGCTGGCTACACTAGGCTTAAGCCTATCTCTAGGCCTACGCCCCATACGTACAGGGTGCGCCCTATATGTATATATCCTTTAATTTAACATACCCCCTTAGGGAAAGACTTCTTTATAGCCTCTATAGGCTGCAGAAAGGGCATTAATATTGCGTTATCTTAGCGTATATAAGAAGGCTTTTCCTACTAGCTTATATACTTATAAGACTATCTCCTCTACTACCTATACATTAGACTTAGTTATTTCTACCTATAGGTAGGCTTTATTAATTATAAGATCTCTTATACAGTTAGCCTTAAGGACCTCCTTCTTATTAGTTATATTAAGCTAGAGGAGGAAGGCGTTATGCTTTACTAAGTTAAAGGCCTTTATTAAGCTATCTACTATAAGCTCTACTAATAGGGTATACATAATGTCTATATAGCTATTAGTAAATTCTTAGTATAGCTAGTAGTTATAAATATTAATATAGTAGAGCTTAGTATATAGTTATAAAATCTTACTTATAATAAGCTTTACTATCTACTAGTTATTATACTAAATTTATACTCTTATTAGTATTACCTTTACTAATATATATATAGATTAGTCTCTACACTATGTAGGTAGTTAGATTTAAAGTTATAAGATTAATTAGCTTATAAAAAGCGCCTCTTTAGTAGCTTAGGTAAGTATAAGCAGCTCTACTTCTATTATTAAGGTTATAACTATATCTTATCTATTAGCTTACTATATAATAAGGCCTCTAAAAAGCTTTATTATAAAGGCTTATAAGCTCCTTTAGGTTAGAGTATTATTACTAAAGCTTACATTAGAGGTAACTTTAAAGGCATTATCCTTACTACCTAGCTTAGCGCTAAAGCAGAGGCAAAAGTATTATGTTTTGTAGAGGTATTAAAGGACTCTATTAGCAGCCTTTTAGTATATGTCTAAAGGGTTTTAATTAAATCTTATAAGCCTACTTATAGTAAAGGTAATGTCTAGGCATATTATTACAGCAGTATAAAGGATAGTACTAACTTTATATTAATAATAGTAAATCTCTATAGGAGGTGTATTATCTTTACATAGCAGCAGCTCCTCCTTTATTATAGGCGTATACTAGGTAGTATTATTATCTATAACATTAGTATATATAGGAAGCAGTTTCCTACACTTCTTAGTATATACAGCCTATAAGAGCTATAGGTAATAGGTCTTTTAGTTATATATAATCTTAAGGCTAAGAAACTACTAGAGGTTTTTACTGCCTTTAAGGTAGTATTTAGTCTAAAGTATGTATAGCTTATCTATTACTATAAGCTTATAGGCCTTTAGGAAGGCAAGGATGTAATTATTAATATAAAAGAAGAAGGTAACCTCTCCCTTCTGCTAGCAGCAGTCTTCTCTAGCTATATATTTAAAGCCCTACGCTATAAGCCCCTTCTTAAAATGCTTTTACTAGAGTATAGGCAAATAGTGCAGCCTATAGAGGGCTTTCTAAAGGTATAGGATAACGCCTTTCTTATAGTATCTAGGTAGTATCTCTATATATATTTCCTTATTAATATCTGTATATATAAATATGTTTACTGTATTATATTAGAGTAGCTTATAATTAAAGCAAGCAGCTATAGCTATTAGGATCTAGAAAGATATACCTATAAGCGTTACAGTATATATATCTTAGTTATCTTTTGCTTATTAGTTACCTTATATTATAAGCCTAGCCTTTACTTTACTAAGGTAACTATACTTATTAAGCTTATAGGTATAGACCTAATAGTAACTAAGAATCTAATTGCTATACGTAGAAGCTTTAGATACCTCTTGCTATAAGTGTAAAGTTATATAGCTATTAAGGTATAATATTTTAGCTTCACAAAAGGTATCTTTAAGAGGATAGTATTAGAGTTAACTATATAATATAGGGAGTAGTAAGAGTTCTTTCTAGTAGGTGCTGCGTAGGGTATTAGCCTTATAATAGGCTCCCTCTAGAGATACTATAAGTACTAGCTCTAGACTATATAATCCTATTGCGTAAAGGCATTCTAGGGATTAGTTAACATATTATATAAGGTCTTATAGGGGGCTAGCCTGTAACCTAGGTATTCCTATACTATCTATTAGTTATTACTTAGTTTTTATAGAGTTATATATATAAGAATGCTTATTATATATATACTTAGCAAGGAACGCAGCCTTAAAAGATATATATAACTACTAGTAGTGTATTAGAAAGAGGGTTTTATTAGCTTATTAAGATCCTTCCTACCCCCCTATAAACGCTGCTATAAGTGCAGTAAGAAACGCTAATCTTAGGGGTATTAGCAGCAGCGTTATAAGCTTAAACTAGGACTTAGTATACAGCGCTAGGGCAGGAGGCCTGTTAGAAGGAGTTTCTACTGCGCTAGGGGTGCTTAGGGTAGCGCCTAGAGGCACCCCCTTAGCTTTATTATAGTCTTTATAGATTTTATTAGCCTCCTTATTAGCTATATAGGATATAGTTATATTATGCTAGCCTTTAAGAATAAGGTAGTTAATTATATATTTAATATCTTAAAGGTCTAACTTATAAATATCCTTAGCAAGCGCCTTTAGGTTACTATTAAAGATAAGTTTTTTATTAAAGATAATATCTCTTATTATAAATACTTTACTATAAAGGGGATTCTAAATGCAGTATAAGTTACTTAAAGTATAGCTAATAAGATAACCTATCTATATACATAAGGTAAGCCTTTTTAGGCACTAACAGTAAAGTTAAGTGTCTGCTATAAGTATATATACTTTATAGCTAAAGATTCTTAGATATAAAAGGTCTAGCTAGGCGAATTATATAGTGTCTTCCCCCTAGAAGTGCTTATACTATAACTAGTATAGAGTCTTCTAACTGCAAGAGGCTTATAGTATATAGTTATAAAGGTAGGTTATAGAGGTATAAATCTTAGGCTAAAGGACGTTAGGAAGCTTAGCGTAAATAGCTATATACCTAGCCTTACACTTAATTACAGCTATAATATACTCTATAGTGCTGTTTTATACTTAGGTATTTAGGGTACTTACCTTAATATATATACTACATACGTTAAGGCTTATAAAAACCTTATTGTTATTAGCTAGCTTATTATTAGTCTTAATAACCTTTACCTTATAACTGTAGTATACTTTAAGTATAGTGAGGAAGTCTATAATTATTGTAAGCAGTATATCTGTCTTGTAGGTATAAAGGTAAAAGTCCTAAGTTAGGCCTGTTATGCAGTCTAAAAAGAGCATATAGGAGCAGTAACCTATATAGCCTACCTTAAGGTTATAAAAGTTAACTGCAAGGCAGTCACTAGGCTTTACATAAATAACTAACTCTTGCAGGCTCCTTTAGACTATACAATAGGCCTTACCTAGGGCATAAGCTTTATAGTTAACTATTATTATAGGCTTATTAAAACCTTAGATACATACTCTATAAGTAACGTTAGTAATCCTTTTAAGCGCTTCTAGCCTAAGGTATCTAAGACGCTAGTGCTAGGTAAAAAGGTTGCTAAAGATAGGCTTCCTGTAGGTAGCTATTATAAAGGTATTTCTTTTATGCTTTAGGCACAGTATCTTATCTATATAAATAGCTAGTAGGGGGACTGCAGCTATAAGTATAGCGTCTAATAAAAATAGCTAATAGTTAAGCACCTACTAGCTATAAATCTTATTAATATACATAACAAATAACTTATCTACTTTATATAGGTAATTATTACCTAGGCTTATATCTTACTAGATCCCTTACTAGTATAGCTTTAAGAAGGAGATAAGGTTAGCAGTAATACCTCTATAAAGGGTAACGTTATATAAGGTAAGCTTAATAACGCAGTTCCTGCGCGCTTAGAGCTTAATCTCTGTAGTGCTATACGCCTTAATAGGCAGCTATTATACACTAGCCTATATAAAATTATCTATAGGTATACTATAGAGAGTTTTAAACTATATAGTATTATTAAATACATAGATATTGCTACCTAAATTAAGTATTACTAACTTAGCTAAGTAATATTAGCTCTTAGTAATATAAAAGGAGGCTGCAGAAATCCTGCCTTAGTATCTACTATAAAGTTAATTAGAGCCTTTAGCTAACATTCTTACTACTTAAAGCTTCTTAGTAAGGGCCTTATTAGTCTAGAGGTATATTTTAATAAGCCTTTTAATGCTTTTACTAAGCAGTCTGTTATATCTCTTTAGGTAAGGGAGTGTATAGAAGCACTGTATAATACTATAATAAAGGCCTGCATAGAGCTTATAGGTAGTGTCTGTAGTTATACGCTTTATAGGCAGTATCTCTACTACGCTTACGCTTATACTTAAGCACTTACGCTTTACAGTTATACTAGCTTCTTATAACAGTAGAGGGGTATTTACCCCCTTAGCTAATAATACCTCCTTTCTTATATACCCTCTATAGCTACAGCCTTATCCCCTACAGTTATAGTTCCTATAACCCTCCTTCTTATTATTATCTATTATTTTAGCGTAAGTAGGACTAAAGGCCTCTCACTTAGCCTTCTTTATATACTTATTTTTGTCTATTAACTATAGGAACTCTTAGATATTAGAGAGTACTAATCCTAGCGTTAGGCAGTTATTAAGGGTGTTAGC
>PJEX01000007.1:325424-392992 GCA_005350895.1 Colletotrichum tanaceti
AGATAGGTCTTCTAGAAAGCTACTATAAATAGGTTAAACTAGTTACTTAAGAGCTAGGCCCCTAGGATACTACTAGTAGTAGCTTTATAGAGTGCCTTTTCCTACTTTATAAGCTAGGCCTTAACTTCCTTCTTAGTTCCTAGGTACCTTAAGGTTACTTAGAGGACCTTTTCTAGTGTAATATATATATTCTCTTTACATTTAGAAGGGTATATTCCTATATAAGCCTAGAGGGTAATTACCTAGGCGTTAACCTTATTGTTAGAGGTATAGTAATAGAGCTTAAGGTTAGTAGAGACAGTCTAGTATACCTATTCTTAGAGGTTACTATAGCGCTTAAGACGCTTCTCCTATATATATAGGTTATTATTATACTGCATGCAGCGCTCCTTATATAGGAGAAGGTTAGCTAGAGAGAGATCCTCTAGCTATAATATATGTTATAAGGCGTCTACTGTATGCAGGAGCATATAACTAACGTCTAGGGCTAGAGTTATATCTTTAGGCTCCTTACATAAAGGCTATAGCTTAGGTTAAGGCTGCAGCTACTGCTGCTACTAAAGGGCTGCAGTCTGCAAGTATGTCTTATATACTAGGATGCTTTTAGCTCTTAAAGGAGCAGTATTTAAAGGGGTATTTACAGCAGTGCTTACAGGGGTTATTTTAACTATACCTGCATGCAGGTAATTGTATATTAAGGGCTTTTCTAGCTTAGCAAGCAGCCTATTAAGCGTCTTAGATGCATTACATATAGCAATTAATAGGTTAATTACATCCTAAAGCTTATAGGTTTTTGCCTTAGTTTTAAGCTAGTTAAACTAGAGAACCTAATTAGTAGGGCTATTAAGAATAGTCTTAGTAGTATTAGTAGATATCTTATAAGCTTATAAATAGCTTTATAGTGCTTATTATTATTAGTTTTTAAGTGTATAAGACTCTTAATTGTTAGATTATTAAGGGTTACAGTAATAGGTTAATTAAATATATATTAAGATATATATGTGTATATAACTATTATACCCTGCAGCTAGCCCCTAACTTAGGCCTATAAGAACCCTATTCCTAGGCGCCTAAGGCCACAACTAGAGCCTACTGCTTAGGAAAAAGCCTGCAGCAGTCCCTCTAATATTCAGCAAAGGGCTAGCTACGCCAGGCTTAAGCCTATCTCCAGGCCTACGCCCCATGCGCACAGGGTGCGCCCTGTATGCATACATCCTTCAATTTAACAGTATCTCTCTAGGATTTTTTAGGATTTTATAGACTAAGAGGGAGAAAAGCAGATGTTAGTAAGGAAACATAGGTCTAGGCACTTATTTGTATAGGGAAATAGAGGCAGATTATCAAGAGAGGGAGGCAGCGCATCCTCACCCTTTATAAATTAAGTTTTTGTCCGTGCGTAAATATAGATAGTTAGATACAGCTAAAAAAGGGAGATATTATGAAAACTAGAGGTATTAAATAGTAATTAATTGTTTATTAAATAACTACTAATAGGTACTATAAGAGTAAAGTATATATACTATTATTAGGGCTATAATAGTCTATCTAGTAAGTCCTTTAGTAAGATTACTTTTAAAAAGAAAAGAAATAGTAAGTATAATAGTAAGTTTATACTAAAAGTCTACTTTACTATCTATAGCTCTATAGTACCTAAAGATATAGATATAAAGGAAGCTTATATTAGTTATATATAGTCTATATAACCTATATATAGTTACTTTCTATAGTATACTAGTTATCTTAGTTAGATTCTACTAAATAGTATATTTTACCCCTTCTTAAGAAATACCTATCTCTAGCTATAACTATATAGCGCCTATAGATAAGAGTATAGAGAAGTCTTATATTAGTAGTTATACTATATAGGTACTAGTATATTAAGTTACTTTTAAGTATTTAGCTAGTATAGTATAGTATTTCTAAGAATTACTACTTTTCATATTATCTAGAAAGTATACTTCTACTTATAACTCTATAGTACCTAAAGGTATAAGTAAAGAGTAAGTTTATACTAGTTATATAGAGTCTAAAAACCTATATATAGTTACTTTATATAGTATACTTATTAGTTTTATATAGGTTATATAAAGTTACTATAAATAACCTATCTATAGAGTATTTAAATATATTTCTGTAGCTTAAGGAAGGAAAGATCTATCTAAAGCTATTAATTAGGCTAGCTACTTATATAGAAGCTAGGGAAGTAAGGGAGTAAATTCTAATACTCTCATTAGTTAGATCTATCTCTTTAATTAAGGCCTACCTCCTAAAGCGATAGCTGCTTAGTAGGTTAATTAATCTAATAAGTACCCTATTAATCTAACAGTCTAAAATACCCTAAGGCCCTCTACGTAGCCTAATTAATATTCTAGTTAGGAATAGGGATAGAGTTAGTATAAGGAATTTAGAATTAGCTTAGTTTAGCTGTTTAGGACTAGAGGTAGATTATTAAGACTCTATCCTTAATCCTAACCTAAACCCTAACCTTATAGCAGTATATAGCCCTTATATAGGCTAAAGAGACTCCTACTAACTAATAAAAAGTACTATATCTATAAGATATAAGGGTATTATTTAATAAAGTATACGCTGTAAGGAGTTAATCTGCTATACGTTCTAATTTACTGAAGGTCTAGAGGCCTATTAGCGAATAAGAATAAGAGTAGGTTATATATAGACACTACTAGTTACCCTCTAAACCTGTTAGCTATTTCTAGGCCTAGCAGCCTCTTTCCTTATATAAAAGGAAGATTCTTAATATAGTTAGAATCTTTAAGTAAAAGTCTAGTAATAAACCTATACCTACCTTTTTATATTAAACCTTTCTTAGTTATAGCCTTTAGCTATACTTTTATAATTCTTTTGCTTCTATCTCTATAGAGTAACTAGTATTAGTTTAAAATAGATAAGAATAATAACTTTACTTAAGATACTAATAGATTAGCAAACTACTGCTAAAGGGCCCTTAGTGTAGATAAGTTATAGTCCTCTATAATTAGGGACCCTTACTAAACCTACTACTAAGTAAGGTATAAACTATTACCTACACTATACTATTAATATAAGGAATCTATTAAATTAGTTAGATTAATATAAGGGCTATTATACTATACTCTAGCTAAAATAGCTCTAGACTAACTAGAAGATATAGATATAGTATTCTTAAGAGATTGCTTACTAATACCCCCCTAAGTATAGGATAGTATAGGTATAGAGCTAGGGGATAATATTAGGCCTACTATAAGTATAAGGTATACTATATAAAAGGCTATATAGCTTATAATAGATAATGCTATAGAAGACTATAAGTAGTGTAAATATAACTGTAAGGCCTAGGATATACTTCTCTAGGAGCTTATTAACTGTATAGTATAGAGACTGCTTTAGTAAGACTATAAAAAACCTCTAACTTATAATTATAAGGTTATTAGAGAGGAAGTAACTAGTACTTAGTTAGTAGACTAAATTATTACTATTAAGGTAGGAAATTACCTTTAAATAAGTAGTACTATAAAGTAATAAGTTAAATAGGCTCTATCTAAGCTATCTCTATTACTATAGATATAATAGAGAAACTATAAATATAGTCTTAAGGACTTACTAACTTAAGATTTATTCTTAATGTTTATTTACTAATAGTACCTTAACTAGCATACCTAAGAAAGGAAATACTATTAAGAGCTTAAGTAGAAGCGTTAATAGGAAGGATAGACCCCTAGTTAATTTTTTACTAAATAGTTAGTAATCTATTAGAATATTAGTATAGAGAACCTATATAACTTTAAGACTAAAGTATACTACTTCTTCTTTAGGCTACTAATATCCCTATAGGATAAGATAGTCTACTAGAAGGTCCCTATTAAAAAAGTCTAGTATATAGTTTAAGAGGTAGAGTATCTGTAGTCTATTAGGGACTAATAGGGTAGTAACTAGTTATAGAAGGATAGCTAAAAGAGAGGAGCTCTACTTACTAAGTTATCCTCTAGACTATCCCTATTCTATAGGGCGTAAAGGCCTAACCCTATAAAGCCCCTATTCTAAGATACCCCTAGGGATTTAAAGGACTTATTATATTATAAGTAGGAATTTCCCCTAAAGCCCTCTAATATAACCTTAAGTATAGAGCTAATAAAGTACTTCTAATATAGGAAGGTTAAGTATATAAAGTCTTAATACTTTTAGTTATATAATAAATTAGACACTAATACTATACTAACTAGTCTATAATTAAGTTACCTAAGGGGAAAGGTTTAGGTAGTATAAACCTACTTAAGAGTCTAAGAACTTAACTCCTTAGAAAATAAGTAGGTGTAGAAAGGAAGCCTACCCTAAATACACTAAAAGACTAAGTTCCTATTAGGACTACTATAAAGGGTAAGGTAATTACTCTCTAAGGGTATAATAAGTAGATTATAAATATTAATATAGATATATATTTATAAGTAGATATTATTAGCTCTAGGCTAGTATTATACCTAGACTTAAAACCTACTATAGTAGATACCTTATAACTTAAGTCCTTTAATAGTAAAATCTCTAAGAAAACTAAAGCTTACTAGCTAATATTCTTTCTTCTTAATTCCTAAGGATACCTATAGAAGGTTTAGTAACTATTTATTAAATTACTAAGACTAAAAAGAATATCTAACCTTCTATTAGGTAGATAATCTATAGGCTAAGAAGGTATTATTATAGATACTGCTTTAAATATATAGAGCTATAAATAGATCTCTACTACTAAACCTATAGCGTTTACTTAAGAAATTATTAAAAACAGTTAAAGGGCTTATATCCTCTATATCTTAGGTAATAGGACTATTAATATTAAGCTATAGTATATAAAGAAGGTAGAAGAGGTCTTCTTACTAAAAGAACTTAAAGATATAGTAGATATATTTAATAAGGCATTAGTAAAGAGTCTCCTAGAGATTACTAGGGTAAAACATTCTATTAACCTAGTCCCTAGAGAGAAACCCCTATTTCTACTACTATACCCTCTAAATAAGCAGTAGCTTAATAAGCTTTAAGATTATATTAAGGAAATAAAGGCTACTAAATATATCTTGCCCTCTATTAGTAAAGCTAAAGTACCTATCCTATTTATTCTAAAGAAAGATAGTTTACTAAAGCTCTATATTAATTACTAAGGCCTTAATAGGGTTACTATTAAAAACTATTATCCTCTCTTACTAATTAGTAAGCTATTAGATAGGCTAAGTAAAGCTAAGTTTATTTCTAAGATTAATCTTAAAGAAGCCTACTACTATATCTATATTAAGAAGGAGGATAAATAGAAAACAGTATTCTATATATACTATAGGTACTTTAAATATATAGTAATGCTATTTAGATTAATAAGTACACTAGCTACTTTTTAGGTATATATTTACTAAGCGCTTACTAGCCTATTAGATATCTACTATATTATATACCTAGATAATATTATAATTTACTCTAAGATAAGGGAGTAGTATACTAAAGACTTAAGGGTAGTTATCTAATGCCTAAAGTAATTTTAGCTATATATAAAGCTATTAAAGTATAAATTCTATAAGGAAGAAATTAAATTTCTAAGGTGTATTATTATAAAGGATAGTATTAAGATAGATAAGTCTTATGTTAAGGCTATTACTAAATAGTTAGCGCTAGCGTTAATTAAGGATCTCTAGATATTTCTAGAGTTCTATAACTTCTACTAGAAGTTTATTACTAAGTACTTAGTAATTATAATGCTAATAATAGAGCTCCTAAAGGGTAATAATACTAAGAAGAAAGGTAACTCCTTTACCTAGATAGAGGAGGCTAATAAAGCTTTTTATAAGCTTAAGGAAGCCTTCTACTTAGTAATAATTCTAATACACTAGAATCTAGTAAGGAAGATAATAGTAGAAATAGATACCTCTAGTAGGGTAGTTAGTATAATCCTATTATAACTAACTAAAGGTTAATAGTATCCTATTACCTATTAGTTATAGAAGCTTATAGATACTAAGAAAAGATAGTATACTAAGTAATAAGAACTTATTACTATTATTAAGGGCCTTAAATACTAGGCTTACTACCTTCTAAGGCTCTTAGATAAATTTACTATCCTTATAGACTACTAAGCACTTAAAGAAGTTATTAGCTCCCTAGTAAAAGATCTCTAAGGGAGGCTTACTAGATAGGTCTACAAACTCTCTATATTTAACTTTAATCTTAAGTACTAACTAAGTAAAACTAACCTAGCTAACAGTCTATCTAGGAGGCTAGACTATATAGAGGGGGATATACCCTATATAGATATTCTTCTAACCTTTATATAGAAACTAAATCTTATTAGTAAGCTACTAGAGGATATTTACTAATAGATTATAAATATTAAGAATAATAATAAAGTTATAAGTATATATATTAATATAGTATTTATATTGCTTTAAGCACCTAATAATAAAGAGAAAACCCTATTAGAAGATGCTAGTGTAGTAGAAAGACTAGAGTATACTAAGGTAGTCTAAGAAAGAGTATTAATATATTAGTATACTACTACTAAATCTTAGGTAAAGTACTATAACTAAAGGCACTAGCTAAAAGAGTACTGTTATAGAGAGATTATTAGACTATTAATAAAGAAATTTAGGTTTAAGAATAGGAAGCTTACACTAAGATTTATTTAAGTTATAATTATAGAGAGAATTAGGATATACACCTATAGGGTCTACCTTCTAGAGTAGTACTAAAGAATATATAATATCTTCTTAGTTACTTTTATTAAACTATAGATATCTTACTAAGCAGTTAATAATAACCTAGTAAATCTCCTAGAGTTAGAGGATAAGCTAGAGGAATAGGAAGTAGAGGATATTATAGCCTATTAAGGGGAGGGTAAGGACTTAAGGTATTTAGTTAAGTAGGTAGGTTAGCTAGTAGAGTATAATACTTAAGAACCTATATAACACTTAGAGAATATATATAGAAAGCTTAGAAGCTACTAGGTATAAGTAAAGAAGGACTATAAGAAATAGAATAATATCTAATTCTATCTATATAAGTTATTACTAAGCTATAGGTAAAAAATAATAACTATAAGAGTAAGGGGCTAGAATACTAAATAAACTATATAAGGACTTAAACCCTTAGTAACCTATTACTATAAACCTATTATTATATATTTAGCTAGGACTACTATAAAAGTAAGAAAAAAAAAGTAAACCTATTAGTAAACTATTACTAAAGCTTAAGTAAGCTTATCCTCCTTACTATTATTAGAATTATAGAATATAATATTAAGATTTAGTATCTCCTTCTTTATTAAAGCCTTAAGCTTAAGGTACTCCTTAAGCTTCTAATAAAGTATATAAGATATAGTAAGAACCTAGTTAGTAGGATTAATATACTACTAATAAAGCTTAGTATATACTACTATAGTCTTAGTAATTAATTAGTAAGTATTATAAACTTAGGTAAGTAAGTTACTACTACCCTAATATTATATAAGCTTAACACTATAGGGATATAAGTCTTAAAGAAGGTTAGGGGTACTTAGGTCCTTAGAAGGAGAAGGAGGAGGGGGAGGTATTCTCTTAGGAGGTAGAGGAAGAATACCCTCTTAGTAAAGGATTAGTAAAAAACTAATAATATTAGCTAGATCTAGTAGATTATATATTAAACTACTACTACTAGGGGTAAGGGAATTATAAAGTAGGGGAGTATAATATAACTCTTTGCTTTAGGAGTACTCCTAGGAATAGTAAGGAGGAAAATTATCCTTATAATAAGGAGAGAAGCTACCTTAAGAATTTAGAGGACCCTCTAGGCTATAGTAACTACTTACTAAGCTACTACTAAAACTACTATTAGAACTATTATCTTTAGATAGACTATTATTATTATTAGAGCTATCTTTTAAGCTACTTATATTCTTAGGCTTTAGCTTATTATAAATAATACCCTTACTATTAGAACTAATAATAATAAGATTAGTATTCTTCTTTCTATAATAAGTAGTTCTCTTAGTAGAAGACTTAGTCCCCTCTTAGCAACAGTTTACTAATATAGTGCTCTTCTTAGTAGATTAAGTAGCTCTCTTCTAAGGAGTAGCTATATTAGCCCTATAGGTAATAGGTATAGTACTAGTAACAGTAATAATATAAATAGGAATAGGATTACCTATATACTTAGTAAGGGCTATATAAAAGGCTAGCTACTTATTAAACTTAGCTATATTCTTTTCCTAATTACTAAGATAGTAATAGAGGTAATAGTCCTTTTAAAAGATCTTTAGATTTAATTATAGAGTAATTACCTAACTATTATTAAGAAGATAGGGTAGCTAAACTAAAGTAAGACGCTTAATAATATTATTCTTATCTATAAGAATGCTAGCCTAAGAATATTAATAGTAAATGTTTAGTAAAAGTAAAAAGATAACTTATATTAATTAAGGCTAGGATACTTAGATACTCCCTATTAGAAGAAAGCTCTTAAAGCATTATATACTCTATTATAGTCTTATTTCTACTAACTATAGGGTTAGTAATATAGGTAGCTACCTTAACCTAAGAGGCTATAAGATTATTAAGAGCCTAGTAAATACGCTAGTGCTCTCTTAGTAATAGCTTACTAGTAGACTCCTACTTATAATAGACTATAAATATATTCTAGGTCTTTTAAGTAGCTCCCTAGAGCTTATAAGGGACCTAGTAATTAATTAGTATTAATAAATAATTAATAAACAATTAATAAGGACTTATAGTAGAATATTTCTTATACTTAATATTATAAATAATATAATAAGTAATATAATTTCCTATATAATAGGTTAGCTTAAGGATATTATGCTTTAGATAACCTAAGTAACTAATATATAGTAGGCCTTTACTAATAATACTATTAAAACCTTAGTTATTATTATATTCTACCTTAACAATATTTATAATATAGAGAATAACACTTATAATAGTAGGGGCTTAGTAAAAGGTTATTAATAATTAAATTATCTTTATAATAGTAAGAAAGGGGGAGTAGGAAATTAAAAAAAGTAGTTAATTAACAAATAGTAGGTAAAAGAAAGCTAAGGAGGTTAAGAAAAGAAGGAGGAAAAATTTTCTTATTATAATAACTAATAGGATAGGATATATAAAGTAAAGTAGAGTATTTATTATAATAAACCCTATATAATAACTGCTTAGAGGACTATTATATAGGGAGGAGGGATATAACTATTATAATAAAAGAGTATATATATAAAGAATATATAGGAATAATAAAAGTTTTTTAATAATAAGAACATTAATTAACTACTAAGAATGTAAGGAGTCTATCTAAATAAAGAGAATAGTTACAGTAATATAAAGGTAAACACCTACTAATAAAGAGATAGACACTTATAAAGGCTAAATAGCTTTAAGGATATTAGTATATAAGGATATATAGAACAATATTAGTCTAACATATAGCCTTAAGGGACTAAGGCCTAAGGAGAGGGAGGTAATTATAAGGAGTTAATCTGCTATACATTCTAATTTGCTAAAGGTCTAGAGGCCTATTAGCGAATAAGAATAAAAGTAGGTTATATATAGATACTGCTAGTTACCCTCTAAACCTATTAGCTATTTCTAGGCCTAGCAGCCCCTTTCCTTATATAAAAGGAAGATTCTTAATGTAGTTAGAATCTTTAAGCAAAAGTCTAGCAATAAACCTATACCTACCTTTTTATATTAAACCTTTCCTAGTTATAGCCTTTAGCTATACTCTTATATACGCTAGATAAAAGGCATAAGGCTTATAGTAACTTTATAGCTAGGAGTAGAAAACCTAGATCCTGGCTTACTTACACTTACTTCCTTACTTAGTATAAAGGTATTAAGGACTTTAGTATAACTAATAAGACCTCTATAAGCTATTTCCTTACCTATAATAATAATAATAAAGATAAAGGAGATAGCCTAGGTAAAATCTTCTTTTTATCCTTCTTTAAGTTAGCCTCTAATAGTAAGGAGATTACTACTACTCTTACTCACTAATTAACCTTTTATATATTAACTGAGGCTAACTATATTAATAAGCCTCTTAATATATCCCTTAGCCTTAAAGGATAATATAGTTAATTAACCTTTTATAGTATTATCTTAGATACTAGTATAGCTACTTTCTCTACTACTAGTAACCTATAATACCTAGCCTTTAGAAAATACCTTCCCTTAATTAAGATAACTTTAATATCTAATATAAAGGTATACTTTAGAAGTAGTAATAGCCTTATATCCTTAAGTATTATTACTATCCTTACCCTAATTAAGAGGATTATATTTTATATAATTATTGAAATTAAGGTATATGCATAGAGGGCGCTACGCCTAAAGGGTGCTGTAGAGGTACCTAGAGGTTAGTTATATTTAGTCTAGTATAGCCTAACTACTTAGATAAATACAGGAGTAATTATTACAGGCTTAGACCTAGGTAACAAGCTTTTCTAATAGCCTTAGGCACTTAAGAACGGGGTTCTAAAAGGCTTACTAAGCAGCCTAGCTATACTATAATAGTTATACATATAACACACTTAATATATATATAATTAATTTATAACCTTAATCCCTATTACTTTTAATAATTAAGAGTCTTATACGCCTAGAAATTAACTATAATAAGCTTAGTAAAGTAATTCCTATAAGCTTAATTTAAGTAAGATATCTAATAACATAAAAATTACCCTAAAACCCTCCTCTAACTTAGAAGTCTAGTTTAAATAGCTCTAGGTAAAGGCCTAAGCCTATAACCTATAAGAAGCAATTAACCTATTAAAAAGTAAGTCTTTACTACTAATAGGTACTTAACTATAGGCCTTTTAAAGAGGAGGCTGCTTTAGCTGTAATAGTACTACTTCCTACTATAAGTATAGATAAAGCACCCCTACTATACAGGAAAAGTTAACATATAATAGCTATATATAGGAAGCCTATTATAGGTAACCTTATAACTTAGTACTAGAGACTTAAGTACCTAAGCCCTAAGATACTTAAGTAAATTATAAATATAGCTTATAGAGTATGTCTTAAGGGTACTAAAGGTCTACCTATACACTTAATTAACTATAAGGCCTATATAAAGTTAAAAGCCTACTACCTTCCTAGGCAAGCCCTATAAGAATTAGCTTCTCTAGCTAAACTAGGTAACTAATTTACAGTTAATTTTTATAATCTTAAAGTTAGTTATATAAGGTATATATCTTATATAGTTATTTCTAACTATAGTATAGATTATATATAGGACTTTAACCTATACTAAAGGATTACTAAGGTACTACTAACTATACTTATAGACTTCCTAACCTTCTTAGAAGTCTAATATAACTACTAGGTTAAGCGCCTTAAGACTAATAATAAGCTTATATACTACCCTAATATTATTACTATACTTAAAGTATATAGGATTTAGCTTAAGGCTAGCGTACTAAATATATAAGCCTAAAATAGAGTTACTAAGTATATTACTATAATTATTAAATAAAGGGTATATAGTATAGTAATTAATATATACCTACTAGATATCCTTTAGCCTAAAGTCTATATAGTATCTACCTACCTTTATAACTGCATACTATAAGCCTTATAAGGCTAGAAAACCCTATACTAACTGTAGTATAAATACTTCTAGGGAGACAATAAAGCGCCTTTTATATACCTAGACCTCTCTTACTTATATATATATAGTTATAAAGTATATATACTTATAGCAGACACCTAGCTTTATAGAAATTAATATTAGCGCCTAGCCCTATAAGCTTAGATTAGCTTTCTTATAGGCTATACCTCTAGTAACTCCTATTATATATAGAGTCTAACTTATAGTAAGGTCTTTACTATATATAATATTATTTTTAATAAGAAGATTACTTTTAATAGTAATATTATAAAACTAGCTAATAATATATATAAATCTACCTTATAGGAAATAGCTACTATAAGTAAGCGTCTTATACGCTAAGAAGAAGATAAATATAACTTTATATATACAGTAGATAAAGAAGTAGATAAGATTAAAGAGTATACTAAGTATACTAGAGGGGTAGAGAGCCTAACTTTTTATAGCTATAAGCCTTAAGGAGTAGTAGGCCTAGCCCTTAGAGGTATAGAGTAATAATAGCCTATAGGTATAAAGGCTTAGTAGGTATACCTACTAGCCTCTATAGCTATAAAGACCTACCCTTATATACTAAAGTATAATTTACCTTAATAATACTACTAGTAATACTACTACTAAAGGTAACCTTCTTTACTATACTTATAGCTATACTAGGTGTAAAGAGGTAAGAATAATCTTAACTACTTAAAGACTTTAAGACTCTAATTCCTATATAAAAGCTACTCTAAAAGTCCTTTAAGGCTATATTTCTTATAGGCTATATACACTAAAAACCTAAGGCTATATAAGAATAACTAAATAGTACTTATACCTTAATAGTATAGACTAATCACCTATTTCTATAGGTAAGTATAGATCTATAGTATATATAACTATTAGATCTAAAAGTATACTTAGGCTAAGGCTTAAATAAGGCTAGTATATAGCTTAATCTAGGTTAAGGGGGAGTAGGCTAGAAATAGGCTTATAGGGTATATAGTACTATAGGTACTTACTAGGAATAACTACCTCCCCTTCTAATATTATACAGTTAGCTAGTAAATTACCTTTTTAGAAATAAATTCTTAGAGGCTAAATAAAGCTACCTCTATAGCTATAAGATATTAAAGTTATAGAGGGAGGTTTCTAAGTACTTTACTAGTAATAATTAGATTCTTAGATATATTTAAGTATATATCTATAAGCTTAATAAGTATAGGCGCCTAATAAAGATAAAAGTAAGGCTTATAATATATAGTAACTAATAAGTAAAAGATATATAAGATATATATACTATAATACTAGTAAGTATATTATTCTATATTATTAGGTAGACTTATACATATATACATAGGTATAGGAAGGTAAAAGTGCAAATTAAAGATAGATATCTATATATAACTAATCCTCCTAAGTAAGAATAGTTAGGCTTTATATAAGGTAGTTATACTACTTATATAACACTTAATTAGTTATAGTATCTAACTATCTAATCCTAGATAGATGTATAGTTCTAATCTTAGCGTTCCTATCTATAAGAATGCAATTTGCAGGGACTTTAGTAAAGTCTGTAGGTTACTGTATAATCCCTTAGAATTAATATTCTAACACTTACTCTCTTTTCTTTTGTTGCTTAATTATATAGTCCCTTTTGTTATAGCTAATTAGGTTATACTAATTATGCTATTAATAGCTTTAAGTATAAAGGTAGTAGGTTAGGCTACTAGTACTTAATTATAAAATACATAAACGCCTACCCTTCCTTCCCTTTATACGTTAATAGTCTATTATTGTTACCTTAGCTATTATATACTCCTTCCTTCCTTCCTAGTTAAGTAGGTTAGTTATGTAGTAGTAATGTTATTGTATTTACCTTTATATATTTACCTTTAGCCTCTATAAAACAGGCTCTTTTTCTTAGCTAGTTTTCTTCCTCTTTATTACTAACTTTTATGTAAACTAGAGTAAAGTAAATTCTTACATAAAACTAAACAATAACTTCTATATATCTATATATCCTCCTTCTTCTTCTTCTTAGCTAACTTCTCCTTATACAGCTGCCTTATCCTTCTATTTACCTCCTAAATCCTCTTTCTTTATTATATATTAAGATATTACTTAGACATAACACTCCTATTAGCAATATCTATATCTCTAATAAGGGAGGTATTTAATAGCTCTACCTACCTACTAGCAATATAAATAACTGCTAGTTCTTTCTTACTCTTATAGTTAATATATATATATCTATTATAAAAAATGTAGGTAGGTGCTAATTATATAGGTAGGATAAAGAGATCTACATTATTAATATACCTTTGTATAACGTTAAGATCTAGATATTAAATAATAAGATAGTTAACTAGATAATTGCCTTAATTATTTATTATAAAGACTACTTTTAGGTAATTCTAATCTAGAGTTATAGACGTCCTATACATTAATACACTAATAAGTATACTACTATAGTAAGCCTATGCTTCTGCTAGTGTATGTAAATTAATACTTACTATAATAGATTATATAGTAAATATGTGTTCTAGTCCTATAGTGTATACTGCTGTTATAAGGGATTAGATAAGGTATTAGGTAACAGCAAGAATAATAATAATAATATAGACAATAATAGCTTATCTAATAAGCCTCCCCTAAGTAACTATTATAAGCTAACTACTTATAAGGCTTATATATCCTATATCCTAAGTACTTACCTTAGAAAGAATATTAGTAAGTTAGGTTTATTCCTAGGGTTATTGTATAACCCTTAACTTATTAAGCAGCATAATAAGTAAATAATAGGGGTCTTAATCTTATATAGGAGGGTTTTATAACTAGTAGTAATAGAGGTAGTAGTTACATCCTTAGTATATTGTATGCAGGGTTTAATAGAGGTTAAGAAAATAAAGTTAATAGATTAGGGAGTTTTAGTTATATAAGAGAGTTATATAAATTAATTATTAATCTTTTTCCCCTAATCTTTCTATATACGCTTTAATCCTAATCTATAGGGTGTTATTTATAACTAGCTACTGTAGCGCTAAATTCAGTGTTTTCCTTATAAATATATCTATAGGGTTATCCTTACTATTAATCTATCTTACCTCTAAGATTTCTTTCTTTTTATATAACTTATATAGGCTTATAATGTTAATTATAAGCTACTTTTTGTCTATTATACCTAGTGAGACTAGGTACTTATACAGTAAACGTAAATCTAAACAAACTACAATTAGGATCCTAGGGGTATTAATTATATAGAGAATCTAGTTAAAGGTTATACCTAGAGATATACTACTATTATATCCTGTAGTTATCCTATATAATTCGCTAGCTAGGATACTCCTAGTAACCCTCTTATACTTTATTAAACTCTAATACATAATATTCCCCTTAATCTTAAAACTATTGTTTATATAAGTAGTTTCCTTAGCTAGTATAATTATAAATCTAAGCTATAAGGATAAGTCTATGTTATTTATAAATAACCTATCTATAAAAACATATATCTTTATATATAAGAAGTTAAGTAGTATAAAGGTTAGTCCCTAGTTTATATTATTAATTTACTATTAAAGTTATATATTTAATACCTTAATATCCTTCTTATTAGGGTCCTTAATTTATACTATAACTGTAAGGTCATATAATACCTCTAGTTAGTAAATAGAGGCTAGGTATACACCCCTAGCCCTCTATAAGACGTATTACTGTTTTATATTATATGCCTTTATATCTATAAGCTTTAGCTTATTAGCCTATCCTTTTTATATAAAGGTAATAAAACTGTTATGCAGTTAAATTTATCCTCTATTAAAGTTAATAGGATCCTCCCTAATAGTAGTCTTAGGCTTTATATAAAGCCCTTTCTCCTTTAGCTTCTCCTCCTCCTTCTAGGAGAATTATACAGTACTAAAACTAAGGGTATTATCTATCTATATTACTGTAATTCTAAAGGTCTTTTATCTATCTATTATATATAATAAGTAGGGGTTATACATTAATTCTTTTATGCCTAGCTTAACCTTATAGTGCTTTAAGTAGGTCTTATACTAATAAAGTCCTAATTTAGTAAGCCTATATAATAGCTAAATTACCTAACGTACCTGCATAGTAAGTTGCTAGTTATAGTGAGTTACTACCTCTCCCCTACCTTTCTACCTTTTATATTAGTTAATTTAGCTATAATGTATAAAATTAATTAAAATAACTTATTACCTTCTTCTTTATTACTATCCTAAACTACTTTATAGGTTTATGCGTTATATCTAGACTTTCTGTAATTACTATATTGTTGTGTATGTAGTTTAGCACCTTCTGTATAACCCTCCTTCTAAGGGTTATTCTCTCCTCTAGCATTAATACTACCCTTTTCTACTTATA
This sequence comes from Colletotrichum tanaceti, assembly GCA_005350895.1. Lineage (NCBI taxonomy): Eukaryota > Fungi > Ascomycota > Sordariomycetes > Glomerellales > Glomerellaceae > Colletotrichum > Colletotrichum tanaceti. The sequence continues at coordinate 341,406 of PJEX01000007.1, forward strand.
GTACCTCTACTTTAGTAGTATTAAGTAACCCTCTAAGATATAGTTAGGTCTTTTTTGCCCTCTAGCGCTTACTTAGTACCTCTATCCCTATACAAAGCTTATAGTTCTTAGCCTTAATAATAGTAAGCCTATAGGCTAACTTACTAATACCTCTAGCCTAGAAGTTAATTACTTTATATATTAGTGTTAGTAAGCTACCTTAATATACTTAGATCTTCTTTTTAAGGGAGGAAGCACTTTATATACCCTCTAGTGCTGTAGTTAGTGTCTTTACGTCCTAGGAGCCTTAGCTGCTTAGCTATAAGGTTAAGGGTGTTAGTGTCTTTAGCTTAAAATCTAAGCAAGAAAGAACTACTTTAGGGTTAAAAGGTATAAGTCCTGCCTGTCTAAAACTAGATTATATATTGTTTTTACTTATTAAGGTAAAGAATACTACTTTAAAGGCAGGAAAGAAGTTATCCTTAGTAATATATAAAATCTATATCTATATTATCTTCTTAATTTCCTTACTATATAAGTACTTTAATAAGCTAAAGTACCTAATATTAAGAGGCTAGAGCTTATATAATAAGTAAGGAGGTATATAAAGAGTAATAATACTTTATTCCTTATAGTATTTATTAAAGTTAGTTAATTTATAGCTATTATAACTATTAAGGATTAAGAGGTAATAAGAACCCTTTATATAGGACTTTATATACTAATTAAAGTGATTTAGCTAATCTAGGCTAATATTATTTATTATCTATCTATTTTTGCTTAGATAGATATACTATATAGCTAGGAATTAGCTATTAGTATACTAGGAGAGGAGGTAATATTTACCCTTTATAATAATATATAGAGGTATTACCTAGCTATCTATATATATACCCTAAATAATAGAAACCTATTCTTAATTGCTAGGCTACTTTATATAAAGCCTTCCCTTATAGTTAGACATTATAATAACCTTTATATATAATAGTATTCCTATTAGGAACCTAGTCTTATTAAAATTATAGATATTATTATTAAGTATTCTATACTTTATAATTATATTTTATATAAGTATAAACTAGCCTTATATAATTATAGGATCCTTAGCTAAGGCCCTCTAATAGTTAATTTAACGTTAAAATTACATTTTTAATTTAGGGATACATTATATAAAGTTCTCTGCCTATTAGGGTCTAGTATACATCCTATTGCATGCGTTTAGGAGTTTATTAGCTATTTCTTATATATCTTCTTGTTATAGAGGGAACCCTTAATTAATTAAGTTAATAACTTATTTAATAGTTACCTCCTCTTTAGTTATAGTTATCTTTATTAAATTTAGTTATCTTTTGCCTTATGTAACGTGTCCTACGCATTAGTTACGTAGTGTTATTTAGGGGACCTTAAAGGTTAAGGCTGCTTTTTAAATAGACATTTTTAGGTCTTTTTTAATAGCTTAGATAGTAAGGATAATACAACTTTTAATTAAGGAGGATTATATATTTATACGTAGAGAAAAGTTAGTGTAAAGGTAAAAGAGGTAGAAAGGAAGGAAAAGTAGTAACTCGCTATGACTAGCGACTTGCTATGCAGGTACGTTATAACAGAGTACCTTTAGGGTATTTACCCTTAAGTTCCTTAGGTAATTAGGTAATAATTATATATATTAGTTAGTTAAAAGATTATATATATACCTAAGTAATATCTTAGATCTCTCCCTAGTATTTATATATAAGTATAAGGGTTAGACTAATTGTAAGGAGTAGTTGTTAGCTTATCCTCTAAATTATAGGGGCCTAGGTTAGTAACTCCTCCTTCTCCTAGTTACTATACCCCTAAATAATAAGCCTAGACTTCTTATATAGCTTAGTAGAGAGGTTTTTAATCTCTTATACTATCCTTATACTATAAATCCTAAGGTTATTATGTTTCTTAGGGTTATATATAATTATCTTAAAGATACCTTACTTAATTAGTAAGTTAATTTTAAGGTTATCTAATTCCTTATATAGCGCCCCTAGCGTTATAATTATATTATTAAGTTAGAGTTTAATAGTAAGTTTAGTATAGTCTTTCTCTCTCTATATAAGAAAGGTATCCTTAACCTTTTAAGTTAACTTTTGTATAGTAGTCTTCTAGCCTTTCTTTAGTCTTCCCCTCTTCTTAGGTTGCTTTTAGGGGGTTAGTTATATAATGTTAGATTTATCTTTATCTCTTTCTTAGTCTTCCTTATAGTAAGGCTTAATATATATTATATAAAAGTATGTTAAGCTATTTACTATTTTAACTATAACTGTATATCTCTTAATCCTATTAATATTATATAGTTTAGTCTAGCTTTTATTTTCCCTCTAAATAAGAACCTTACTTTAAATTAGTAGAGAGAGAACTTTCTAGAGGTTAGGGCTATTTCTTATGTTAATTATATAATTAATCTTAACTTCTGTATAGATACCCTAGAGTATCTTTTTAGCCTTCTAGACAGCTTCTCCCCTCTATATAATATCCTAGGATAGTACTAAGTCTTTTCCTATCCTAGGATACATCCTAAAAATAAGGAAGGTTAGTATAATACTATATAGTCTAGCTATATTGTTTAGGGCCTTAATAGCTATCTAGAGGACTATCTTATTATCTATATTATAGCTAATTTCTTAGGATAGGATATTATATATATATTAGAGAGGTATGTATGCTTATTTAATCTTTCTAACTACTTAGTAAGCTTCTACTAGTATTTTATTATATATAATACTTATAATCTTAGCCTAGTTTTAGAACTTAGCTAAGGTAAAGTTTATTCCTAGGTTATATATAATGTAGTCTAGTAAACTAATATATATATAGATCTAACTCCTGCGTGACGCAGTGGTATGCGTCTAGCAGCATCTGTGTGCTTTTAAGCGATAGTAAAAGAAATAGTATAAGAATCTAAGTATAATTGCCTTTAACTAGCGTCTTTACCTTTAATACCTTTTGTTATAAATAAGTTGTTATTCCTGCTGTTCTTACAGTTTTTTAGTGTGTTGTTTTAGTTATTGATTTTATCTAATAGTTATAAGGCTATAAGAATTCAGTTAATAACCTTCTATATACCTATATCTATTAGCTTTTTAATTTCTAAGCGCGCTGCGTCTATGAATAGCTTGTGTAACTCTAGTAGGAGCTTTAGAAGCTCCCTCTAGCTTATAGGGATAGGTAGAAGGTTGTTAGAGGGCTATGCTGCCTTAGTTTTTTCTTTAGATAGCGCTTTCTAGCTAACTTAGTTACGTTATACTGCTGCCTGTAGTACTTTATAAAGTGTATAATAGGTAGGATTGTCTTTCTAGTCTACCTCTTAATTAGGGAGGTAGGTCTAAATAAAATCTACATTAAAATACTTCTTAAGATTAGTGTATTCTATCCTAAGGTATATAATAGAGTTATATAGGGTTATAAAGTATTAGGGTAGTTATTATATATATATACTACGCTTAGTAGGTACCTTATAGTCCCTTATAGGCCCTCTCTATCTTTATTCTAGTAGCGTCTATATATTTAATACTACCTCTAGTCTACTTAGCCTTTTATTATTATAGTCTAAGTACTTAGCTCCTTTACTGCTAGGGATAGTATCTAAGTTAGTAGTATCTATAGTTATAGCTAGTATAGTAGTATCTATACTCTTAGTCTCTATTTTAATAGTATTCCCTCCTATAGCTACTAGTATGCTTTTAGGGTTAGGGGCTTGCTTAAGCGTTATAAGTCCTATACCCTCTATAAGGGCTATCCTAAGCGTCTTAATTTCTTTTAATATAGGGACTAGTAACTACATTAGTGCTAGTTATTTAAGCTGCTCTATATAAGTAAGAAGGTTACTCTCCTTAACGTTTAAGGCTCCTAGGAGCTTAAGGATAGTGCTTATAGTATTTATAGGCTCTATAATGTTATTAATAACTAAGTAGGCTGCTTTAATAGGGATTACCTCTACTATATTATCCTTTAAGTAGAACTTTATCTTATTAAAGGTAACGTTATATATAATTATAACCTACTTAAGTGTAGGAATCTAGATCCTATATAGGTTATAGGTATTAGCTATATACCTAACTAGGTATTTAATATACCTATATAGGAAGACTTTATAATACCTTTATCCTATACCTTTCTCCTTTTCCTTAGAGAGTAAGTAAGCTCTATAGCTATAAGTATAGATACCTCTCTAGTGTAGGTATAGGTTATAAGTTATCCTATAGATAAACTTAGGCGCTTACTACCTAAAGTGCTATTAGTACTACTTTTCTTCTACCTAGTTAGCTAACTTCTATATAGTATGCTAGTAGGGATTAATATTAAAGATAAAGATTCCTATAAGTATATACTTATCCTATAGGCCTTCTAGGAGTCCTACTATATTATATATCTTAATACCTCTAAGGATAACCTTAAGTCCTACCTACTTACTACTGCCTATAGGCTCTTTAGTATTTAGTAGTAGAAGCTCTAGGTTAATACCTTTATCCTTTACTTATTATTTAAATTTAGTTTTACCTATAATAGTAATTACTACTTACTTATTATCTATATAGATCTTATAGATTATAAGGCTATGTTAGCGTTATACTTAGATCTTAAATGTATATAGCACTTAGAAAACTTTATCTATTAACTTATTCTTAAGTAGGAAACTAAAAAGGTGTCTAGAATACTTATCTTTAATAATAAATAGCTAGGAATAGCTATTAAAAGAGGGTAGGAAGTTAAATAAGTCCTAGAAAATACAATAGTATAGTCTTATTACCTAGTCCTCTAAGGGAGTCCTAGAGATAACTTAGTGTATGTATATAATAGTATAGTGCTTATACTTAACTCTTAAGGGTCCTTTAATCTTTACCCCCTAAGTGCTATATACTAGGTGCTAAAGGGCTTTAGGCCCTAGATAGCTAGCCTATAGGTGCTAGAGCATTATATTATTGTTTCTAGGCTTAGAAGCTATCTAGTAGTTACTATACTAGTATAGTAGGGTGTTAAATTAGGTTGTTATTATAAGTCCTGCTACGCTTACTAGTAAAGGGTAGTTTAGAGGGTAAGTAGAAATAGGCTTATATTTAAGGAAGGTAAGGTTCTCTTTTCTAAGTATCTAGGTAAGTATAATGCTATTACTAAGCTTACTGTAGTAGAGGGTAGTATCTAGACTATAGTACTAGATACCTTACTCTATAAGGCTAGCCTTAGAGATAATATTAATATAAAAACCCTTAACTACTATAACGTTAGTAAGCTTAAGATCCTTAGTGTTATAGCCCTTACTCCTATAAATTACATTCTTAATAATCCTTTTACCTATACCTAAGATATAAATATAGGTTATACCTACCTCTATAAACTTACCCTTAGTGTAAAGCTAGTAGGAACCTAGAACTAAAAGGTCTTTATTATTTACAAGGTAGTAACTACTATAGCTATTAAATATAGTGCTATTTAATAGGGTATAAGGTTATCTAAATAGGGTTAAGAAGATAGTAGGGAATCTAAGAGGCTTAGCCTCTAGCTCTTAGTTACTAAATATAGTAACTATAATAATATAGCTAGGAAACTAAGGCTTAAAGTCCTTATTATTATTATCCTTATTAGAATCTTTATCTCCTCTACCTCTACCTCTATAGCTACTTTAGCCTTAGTATAGCTTACTATAGTTAGCGTTACTATTAAGCTAGCTAAGTTCCTAGTATTTTCTATAAAGGTAGTTAAAAGTAGAGGATATAACTTAGTCTTTAATATATATTACTTCCTTATTTATAAGCTCCTTAACTAGCTTAGATTTACCTATAAGTGCTTTTTATATACACCTATACTCCTATAGGGTCTAGTAATAATCTTTTCTATATAGACACTCTTTAGAACTTAAGTCTCTATAGTCTAGGCTATCTAAATAGCTGCTAAGCGTAGTAAAAAGGCTTAGGCTATAACTACTACCTTTAAACAGTATGTCTTCCTAGTATAACATACTAAAAATCTAGCTATACTCCTCTATAGTTAGGATAGGGTAACTAAGACTCTTATTTATAATTAGCTTATAAAGACTCTATGTAGCCTATAAGGGTATAAGGTATACACTAATAGCCTATAAAAAGGACTTAGTAGATAGGATGCCTTTAACCTTAGGGATATTATATATATAGGCTTAGCTATAGGCTTAGTATTAGTTAGAATACTAAGCTATAGGGGCTATATTACCTCTTACTACTCTAGAAAGTATGTTTAGGTACTCTTTACAGACAGTAGAAAGGATTATAGAGTTTATAGGCGCTAGGTTCTTATATAGTATATATATAAGGGCTTAGATTATAGTTATATTATCCTAGAGCTGCTTTATTTAGGTATTAGTAAGCTCCTATACGTTAATACTATAGAAGATAAATAATTTAATAGCTCTATAACTAGCTATATTAGTTAAATAATTCTAGCTTCTGCTTATATAGTCTTAGATAAGTTATTTATAATTATCTTTAATATTATTAAATATAATAGAGGTAGGCTTCTTAAGTATATCTAGGTATAGTTACTAGTTAGAGCTAGAGTATAGCTTATATATCTAGGTAGGATTATCCTTTTCCTATACAGTAAGTTACTTATAGTATTTAGCTTAGCGCTTAACCTTAAGGTTAGTAATAAGCTTAGAGGAGTTAGGTCCTTAAAGGGGCTTTATATTATCCTCTATAATGTCCTTACTATCTAGGTTAATAAGCTCCTAGATATAGGCTGTCTTTACATAGACCTAGAGGCTAATAAACTATATAGGCTAGTTAGAACAGCTATTAAGGCGTTACCTATCATTATATATAAGGGTTTAGGTAAGGGTATTTATAATTTATAGTTAGTATAGTTATTAAAAGGTAAAAAGTATAAAGGTAGAAGAGTTATAAAGACACTCTTATCTACTCCTACACTTAGAGGTAGTAGGGGTCTAGTAAAGAGCTAGGCTTATAACTGTTATAGGCTAGGAGCATTAGGATAGGACTCTTATAGAGAGAAGTGCTTAACTAGCTAAGAACTATAGTAGTAGCCTAGCCTGTGTATATATATAGCGAAGGGCGCTTACTAAGGCTGTTAGTAAGCGTACTGCATACCTTAGCTATAGTTACACTAGCTATAGTAGCTGCTGTAGGTAGTTCCTGTAATATATACTTAATACCTATTACTAAATCCTAGAAATAAAATATATTTATATAATATATAGCCTAGAAGGGCTTTATATATACTTATAAATACTAAGTTTCTATATATTTTTATTCCTCCTCTAAATAGTTACTAGACTAGTAACCTATCTTCTTATATATAAAATAATGTTTTCTTAATATATCATTATGTAAATATCTTTTTCCCTTATTATATAGCTATCTAGGGGATCTCTTATTATATAGCTACTAGAAATTCCTATAAGAGCTAGAATTATACTATTAGTTAATAAAGAAGGTATTATATAAAGGGGCTTTTTAGTTAAGTATAACTTATAGAGAGGCCCTAAAGTTAGAAAAGAATTCTTTATATATATAGTGTAATTTTAGGTTACTAAAGGTAGTTTTAAGCTTAGGGATTCCTCTATATACTTAAGTAACTTATATATAAAGCATAACTTCTCCTTAAAAACCTAATCCTAGCGCTTACTATATAAGGGAAATCTTATTGTTAGAAAAGTCACAGGTTATTTTAGTTAAAGTCGTTACGATAAGAGGGATTACTGCAAATCTTGTGATAATCTCTTAGTGTTATGACTAGGCTTAACATAAGAAGGAAATAACTAGCAGGGGCATGCAGCAGGCGCAGGCTAAGTAGGCAGGTAGGCTGCCTACTAAAGTAAGGTAGCTTACCTAAGTAGATATAACTACTTAGCCTAGGCTACTGTTAACCCTAATCTACCCTATTAACTCTAATTAGTCTAGCTAACAAACTAACACTAGATACACTCTCTTTTTATAGTAAGAGGCTAGGTTTATTAGCTTAGCCTGAATTATTTAAATCTATAATAAAAGAAAAAGTATAATACTTTTATAGGTCTGTAATAGGCTATATAACTCCTAGCTTCCTCTAATTCCCCTGTTTCCTCTATATATACTGTATCCCTAGGCTATATAGTCACTAGTAAGGGATAGGGCAGGCTGACTACGTCATAATTATAGGCGTTTCTCCTTAGCTAAAGCTTTAGAGGTATATACACTTATTTAACAATTTTCTACTACTCTTCTATCCCCTCTATTAACCCTATACTCCTTTATAATGTTTATCCCTTATCCTCCTACCCTTTAGCCTTATATACTTAATCACAGCTTTAAGCCTAGTTAACCTATCCTTCTATACAAATAGTAAGGGTATTCTTATTAATTAGCTTCTTAAGGGCAGCGTTTAGGTTTACCTTTATTATTATATTAGCTAGGTTATCTTTACTATTAATCTATTAAATCTTAGTAAGCTTACAGTATTTATATAATTATTATAACACTATTATATTAATTATAAGGCGTTTTTCCTAGGTAGTCCTAAGCTTAATAAGGCACTTATACAGTAAGTATAAATTAGTGTAGACTATAGTAGTAGGAGGAGGTATTCCTAGCTTATTTATAACTATTATAACAGTAGCAGAGATAGCAATAGCTATATCTACACTAGAGACTATTCTATAGACTTCTAAAGCAAGCATACTTTAGGTAACTCTTTTTAACTTTATAGAACTATAGTAAATAATATTCCTAGTAATAGTAAAGTTATCTTAGGCCTTACTAAGAGTCTTGTTAGCTAGTAGGATAATAAACCTAATTTAAGATAATAGGTCTGCGTTATTTACAAAAGACCTATTAACAAAGACAAAGACTTTCAGCCTAGCTAGGTTAAGCAGCATATATTAAAGGCTGCAGTCTAGTAAATCTATCTGCTACTTAAGGCGCTTATTTAGGGCCTTAATATCCTTCTAGGTAGGTTGTTAGTGTTAAGCAGCTATAGAGAGGTTAAAAGCAGCTTCTAGTTAGCACACAGAGGAGATATACATACTGCGTGCGCGTTACTAGACGTATTCAGCAGTAGCTAAATTAGAGGCTGTATCTATAAGTTTAATCTTAGTGCCCTAGCCCTTTTGCTTAAGGGTAATAATACTACTGTTATTAATAGTAATAACACTACTGTTAAACATTAAAGGGTTAGAGGTAGAGAGGTACTTCTTTAGCTTAGCAAGAAGACTAGCCTTAGTAAGCTCCTTCTCCTCTATCTCATTAAAGGTAGCATCACTAAGGGTAATAGTATTATTAGTCTACATACTAACAAGGCTAAAGTTTTCATTAGCTGCAGAGGTTAGCAGTAGGCATAGGTTGTATGCAGTAGTCACTATCCTAAGCTTTACCTTATAGTAATCACTATAGGTAACCTACTAATAGGTACTAGCTTCTATAATCCTATATAAGGGTCTTATAACCTCTATAATTATTCTAAGGGGGTATTAGTCCTAGATCTAAATAGGCAGGTATACAAGGATAGTTTAATTTAACTTAGAGGCTAATTATATATATACCTATATAATATCTTAAAGGATTAGGATAAAGCCCTTACAGCTAAAGAGGGAGGGTATAATAGTAATAATTAGACATTAGCTTAATCTCTAAATAGTTAGAGACTGTATTAGGATAGCTATCTTACTATTATTAGTATATCCCTAAATAACTAACTAGGATTTCTTAAAAGGCATATTAGTTATCTTGTTTTTAATTTTATTAATTATCTATAACTTAAAGATATAGATACCCTAGTATTTTTCCTTATTATAAGGGATAAAGGTAACTACCCCTTAATTAATTAGGGTAGTTACCTCCTTTACAGTAGAGGACTTAAAAGGGGCGCTAGCCTCTATAATAATACCCTTAGTGTAGAGCTTCTCTATAAGCAGCTAATTAGAGGCTTCTCTTTCTAAGAGATAGATAGTGTTATCTCTACCTAAGAGGTTACTAGATACTAGTGCTAAGAGGCTACTAGATACTAAAGGGCTACTAGATACTAAGATCTACTAAGGGATCTTAATAACTACTATAGATCTAGTAATCCCTTAGAGATCTTTATCTATAGTAGGGATAGCCTCTCTAGGATTATTATTATTAATAGGTTTATAATAAAAGGGCTTAACGCTAGTTAATTAGAAAGTGTAGAGGCTATTAATATCTATAATACAGTCCTTACCCTTTACATTAAGAAGACAAAAAGGTCTAGTCTATCCCTTATACTCTTACTACACGCAAACCTCTAATCTAATAGTAATTTTCTTAAGGTTAATAGTATCTAGTCTATTATAGGTGTTAAGGGCATTATTTACTTATTGCTTAGTGTAAATGTAGGTAATAGCAGCAATAGCCTTATAGATAGCCTTAGTATGTTAAATAATGCTAGGGGATAGAGGAGAGTTATTAGTTATATATAGGTAGGCGCTAAAGACAAGGAGTATAGGGATAAAGCTATTAGGGCTAGCAGTATTATTAACTAACTTAATAGCGCTCTAGAGGGCTAATTTATAAGGGAGGTTAGGGTACTTATTATATATAATCTTATATACGCAGCGTAGGGCAGTATAGTATCTCTTAACCTTCCTAATGCTATAATACACCTTAATAGAGATAATCTTAACATAAATAGATATTACCTTAGCTTTAGCCTTAAACTTAGCAGTAGTAAAGTTCCTACTAGTATCTACTACAATCCAGTTAGGTAAACCCTAGTATACATCAATCTAATAGATACATAAAGCTTCCTATATAGCCTTAGCTATTATATCCTTTAAGAACCTTACTGCATTAAAGGTAGTAGCAGAATTAATAATATAAAGGGTAGGGCAGTTACTGTTAAGATACATAACATTAACAAGGACCTTATAGTTAAAGGATATATCTTTACTTCCCTTAATTGTAAAGCAGAAGCAGTAAGGGCTTTAACTATACAGCTAACAGTAGCAGCAGAACTTAGTTAATCTCTAAATAGCGTTAATATAAATATCTTAGCTAGCTTTATAAAGGAGCTTATAAAGTTAATAGACTAAAGGGTGCCTAAATTAACAGTAAAGGCAGCAGAGTTTAATATTAGTTATATAGTTCCTAGCAGCTATAGTCTCTTTAGGCTTAAGAAGGAGCTACACATAACCCTACTTTTGCACTATAGGTATAGAGATATCTCCCTTGCAGAGGACATTAGAGAGGTTCCTAAATTTAATCCTAAGGCAGTTAAGATTACAGAGGTAAAGGAGAAAAGGGGTATTAGCGCAGACCACATAAAACTCTATAGGACTAAGGGAGGTAAGGGTAGTAATAATACCCTCTATTAGGATAGGCAGGTTATTACTAAATTAAACGCTAACCCTATTAGCAGTAGTATTAATCTTAGCAGTTTTCTAGATACATTAGAGGGCAAGGACCTAGGGGTAACTAGCTGTTAAATAACTAGCTACACTAGTGTTAAGGATAATACCTTAGAAAACGTCACAGGAGTATTAATTAAGGTAAAAGGTTAAAGGGGAAGTTATTAATAGCTTTAGGTTAGTTAAATTAATTAGGGAAAGTAGGGATAAAGATATCTATAACTTTTATATATACTAGTTAACATTAGGGTTAGCCTTAGTTAGGTAATAAGAAAAAGATTAATTAGCTAACTATATAGTAATTACCTTACTATTAAGTTTAGCCTTACTAAAATAGATTAAACTTATGTAAAAGACTTAATTAATAGGACTTTTATTAATTGTAAGATCTTAAATAATCTCCTTATTACTCTTATAGGGGTTACTCCCTTTAAATTCAGTTAGGAAGGTACTATAGGTTAGTTAGTCAATTCTCCCCTTCTGCTTATCAGCCCTATATTTATTAAAGGCCTAGCTTCTTTCCTTATATATATATTTTATTAAATAATAACCTTACTTATAGTATATATAACACTTCTTATTAGTAGGTGTAGGGTAGCTAGCTAGCTAGCTGCTACCCTTAGCACTATACTAGTTCTCCTTACTATTACTACAGTAAGTACAGTTAGTAAAGTGTTACGTAAGGTAAGAGTTATAATAATTATAGCTATAATAAGGCTTATAAAGGAAGTGCTATAAAGCCTTAGCCTTATTCTCTTTAGCTGCAATAGCTACCTAAAGGTTACTATATAAACCTTCTAAGGTATATAAGGGCTTATAAAGGTAGAGCTTAGTCTTAGGGATACTGCAGCAGGCAGCAATTATTTAATACCTTATAAACCTATTACCCTAATACTCCTCTAGGAGAGCTCTTTAGATAAGGTTAAACTTAGAGATTAGTAGCTTAAGAACCTTACACTTAGTCTTACCCTTACCTACCTTAGAGGTCTACATCTATTAGAAGGTAATAGTCTGCTACTTATTAAGGTAGTCTTAGATAGTTTCTTTAGTCTTAAAGTAACTTTACATAGTAGTAATAAGGGTAGTAAGAGTATAAGCTACCTTACTATAAAGACATTAATAATAGAAGTTAGATACCTTACCCTTAAGTATAGTAGGGAAGGCAATAGTGTAGTACCTCTTATCCTCTTTAATCCTAACGTTCTTATAATTCTTACAAAAAGTAGCTAGCTTAACGTTAAGGACGTTATACTTCTTGCTAGTGTATTTTAGATCTAAGTTAGAATACAGCTTAGCAAGATCACCTAGCTGCTTTATAGAGTGTTAATTAGACAAAGGGAAAGGGGGATAACTACCTTAATTAGGTCTATAAGAATATCTATCTCTTACAGGGGGGTAACTACCCTAGTTAGGTATATAAGGGTAACCTCCTTAATTTACTATATAAGGGTAACTACCCTAGCTTATCTAAGGGTACTGCTGCTATAGGGTGCTCTAGCGTTATTAAGTGCCTGCTAAGTGACTAGGTAGGTAGTTTCTGTTAAGGTTAACAGGAGGCTATTATTAATAATAATTAATAGTAGGAGTAGGTTATAGGGAAGGTCTAGACACCTAGAGGCTTAGGTAATAAACTGCAGGATTACTTAAGAAGAGGGGAGGGGTAGTCTGCTAAAGCAGTAGCGCTAGGGAAGGAGAAGGGACCTAGTAATAGTTACCTAGAAGTTACTCCTACTTATGCTAAGGTTAAGCTAGTATCTTTAGTGTAGATTAAACAACCTTATTAGGACCCTATTATTATAAGTTACCTTAGTAGACTAATAGGCTTATAATTGCTAGGCTAGTAGTTACAACCTTTAGCTTTACTAGGGTTAGTAGCTATTAAAGTTAAGACTGCTCCTTAAGCCTAGTAAGGTTAGCTAGTAAGGGTAGCCTTATAATTTTATTAATAAACTTCTAAGTAATGTAATAACCTATAAAGGTAGTATTATACTTATAAAAGGTATTAAACTCTTCTTTAGTTTAATACTAGAAGGAGGGTTAAAAAAGGACTTCTTTAAGGGCCTCAGCCTTTAGGATATCCCTACCTATATAGACAAAGACCCTAGCAGTATAAAGGTATTATTAAAGGTAGTTAAGAGTAAAGTTACTTATAAGGGAGAAAGTGTCTTAGGTCTATCTATTAAACTCTTAGATAAAGTTACGCTAGAGATATTACCCTTAAATACCCTTAATCTCCTACTTAGTAATAACTTAAAGGATAAAGGTAGTAACTCTTGCTAGCATAGCCTTGCCTAGCAAGAAGTTAGGGGTATCCTATAGCTTAGGGGTAATGTAGTAAAGAAAGGTTAAAGGTATTTTAATAGTCCTGTTCTTACTAACAGGAAAATAACTGCTTAAGACATAGGTTTAGCTGCCTTAAGAGCCCTATTAAGAGCCCTAGTTAGAGCCTTAGTTAGAGCCTGCCTCCTTACAGTTAGAGGGCCTAGCTTCTGCTATAATAGGAGCTGCGTGAATTAATAATAGGTTTTAAAGGGAGAAAAAGGTAAAAGAGAGGTTATTTAGAGGATAGTTTAGGTGAACTAAAAATAGTGTAGGTAAACTAAGCGGTATAGGTAAAAATTTTGTTTAGTTAAAGTAAACTGTAAAGTAAAGGAAGGAGGAAAATTCTAATAAAGAGAAAAGTAGAAGAAAGGTAAAGGTTAATTCTAGTAATAGGAAGTAGGTTAGGTGATCTTAAGGGTGCCTCCTGTGTAACAGCAGGAGGTAAGAAGAGAGAAAAATAAGGTTATTACAGTAGTTTAACTGTTAATAAAGAGGTTAAGAGTTAAGGTTAAAGTTAGATAAGGGTATTACTAACAAAAAGGGGGCCTTGCAAGGGGTAGTCAAACTATACCCTTAGATCTAAGCCTTTAAGTTAATAATAATAGTGTAATAGATATATTATTTACTAGAGGGAATTAAAGTCCTATACTAGTTCTCTCTAGTTAGCACTAATAGGGGGGATTAAAGCCTACTTACTATTATCTCTTCTAGTAATAATTCCTTATTAATCTATAAATAACCTAGTAAGGTTAAACACTAATTAGTGTTAGAAAAGTTATAGGTTATTTTAGTTAAAGTTATTATAATAAGAGGGATTACTGCAAATCTTGTGATAATCTCTTAGTGTTATAACTAGGCTTAATGTAAGAAGGAAATAACTAGTAGGGGCACACAGCAGGCACAGGCTAAGTAGGCAGGTAGGCTGCCTACTGAAGTAGGGCAGCTTACCTAAGTGGATATAACTACTTAGCCTAGGCTACCGTTAACCCTAATCCACCCCATTAACTCCAATCGGTCCGGCTAACAAACTAACACTTATTAAGTAATGTCTCTAGAACTTCTATTATTATCTTCTTAGGGTTTTCTCTTTTTACTTATATAAAGGATATTATTATCTAGTTAGCCTAGTATAGGCTATAATTAATATTAATATTAAAATACTTATCTAATATATTATATATCTTATCCTAGTATTTTATAGGGCTAATATAGTATAGATAGAATTCTTCTATATAATCCTAAAGAATATAAGGGAATATAGTATAGTATTAGTCTTTAGTAATATAAAGATATCTATAGAAGCTAATAAAGACTTTAGCCTTATTATATAGAATATTATATAGCTTGTTAGTATAGTTTCTCTCTTTCCTCTATCCTTTCTAAAAAATTAAGATAATACTAGGTTTATATAGTCTATTATAGACTATTTATTAAAGTAGAAGTTTAAAAAAAGTATCCTTATATAAGGGGGTTATTATATAGCTAGTAAATTTAGGAAAGCTATTAACTTCCTATAAAAAACATACCCCTAGGGGTATTATATAGCTAATACTAATACTACTTCCCTACTATTTAATTAACTAAGTAGTAGGGTCTAGCCTAACTAATTATATAGGAAGGTAGTTTTCCTTAAGAGGGAGAAGTAGGCTTTCTACTATAGAGCTTTATATAGCTAGTAATATAATACTTATCTATTTATCCTTATTATTAAATTCCTAAGTAATATGCTATATAATTTCCCTAATTTAAATCTTTACTATACAGTTAGGGAGAATATAGAACCCTCTCTCTTTAAGGATTTATATAAGCTCCTGTATAAAGGTAGCCTAAACCTATCCCTATTAATATAAGGTCTAGTAGTAAAGGTCTTTATATAGTATAGTCTTAATCTAATCTTTATTAGGCTTAAGGTAAATAATTTCTATTATTAAGTGCTTAATATATACATTAAACTACTGTAGGGGTAGTATACTCTTAATATTAAGAGGTTTTCCCTAGTATTTTAAGTAGGTATTTACCTTCTATATAGAAAGTATAATCTTACTTTTCTCTTATATCTCTTTATATATAGGTAGGTAAGGTTTATCTTAGAGGTTCTAGGACCCTATTAGGGGGTATCTTACTCTTCTAATAAAGGTATAGTTAAGGTAACTATATTATATTATATAGTATAGTTAATTTTGTTTTATTAGTAATTATATAAATACTATACACTAAATACTCTAAAGGTAGTATAATGTTAATCTTTATCTAGTTTTTATAGAGGTAATAACTTAAATCTCTATTATATAATATCTATAGTAATAGTTATCCTACTTCCTAGCACCTAGTTCTTATAGAGGGAACAGTAGATAGAAGGTAGGGAATTAGTATAAGGGGTTCCTCTACTATCTACTTAATTCTTATAGAGGTAATAATAAGTAGTTTTAAAACTCTTAGTTATATAGTATAAAGTTCCTGCGTGACGCAGTGGCATGCGTCTAGTAGCGTCTATGCGCTTTTAAGCGACAGACGGTTAGTTCGATTCTAACCGCAGGAACGCCTTTTGCAGTAGTCTAATTAGTTACTAGGTACCTACTGTAAATAGAGCCCTAGGCCCCACATACACAATAGGGCCCTGACAACAGTGCAACAAACAATATATTAAGTTAACGCATAGTGTGAATATTATGTATTTAGTTAGATAAAGATAAGCTACTATACAGTATTAAATGTAAGGGGTTTTCTCCTAAGGAAGAATAGGGTTTCCCCTTATATATATATAGATTAGATTAGTATTATATACCTAGTATAGTGTAGGGCCCTCTGCCTTATATAGCGATATATAAAAGTTGATTCTCTATATAGTATAAAGTATAGCTAAGCCTTATCTTATTACTCTTACTAATCTATAATTATATAAAGTATAATTATATAATTAACTAAGTAATTACTAATTAGTATTAAGTAGACTAATATATATATATATAGATACTAGAAGGTAAAAGTATAAATTAAAGATAGATATCTATATATAACTAATCTAACTAAGTAAGAATAGTTAGGCTTTATATAAGGTAGTTATACTACTTATATAACGCTTAATTAGTTATAGTATCTAACTATCTAATCCTAGATATAATAGATAGATATATAGTTCTAATCTTAGTATTCCTATCTATAAGAATGTAATTTATAGGGACTTTAGTAAAGTCTATAGGTTACTATATAATCCCTTAGAATTAATATTCTAATATATATATAATATAAAGAATAAAGGGCTAAAGCTAAATTAATTAATTAATATATAGCCTATAGGCTAGGGAGCCTATTAGCTTCTTCTAGAGCCTAAGTAATAAAATAATTTAAAAACTACTAAAATAATATTATTTATCCTAAAGGAGGGTAGCTATATACCTATTAATAAGGTAGGGTAATATAGGATAACTACCTATATTAATAAGGCCCCTAATAAGGTTATTAATAGCCTTATAAAGCTTATAGATAATAGAGTTATCTCTCTATAGCTAGATAAGCTCCTATACTATAAATAATACTTAGCTATAGACTAGTATCTCTATAGGAGTACCTTAGTATCTAGCTATAGCCTAGATAGCTAAAGTAGTACCTATTTCCTTAGCTACCTTACTACTACCCTCATCCTTAGCCTCTAAAGCTACCTATAATAGAGCCTAAAGCTCCTTTAATACCTACTAAGATATTAAATTAATTTTACTACCTACTAAATAATAATTAACTTACTAAATAGCGCTACTTATTCTTAGCTAGTATAGCTAGGAAGTAATAGGTAGGGACTATAGCACTAGCTAGTAAGGGCTTATAGGGCTACTTATAGGTATAGTAATATTAGTACTTAGTTACTAAGCTTATATAGTATTTACCTTTAGACTAACTATATAGTATACTTTATATATAATAAAGGTATAGCTTACCTATAGGATCCTATAGCTCTAACTCCCCCTAACTACTAATAGCTAATATATACTTATTACTATTATCCCCCCCCTTATCTCCTAATAGCTATAGCTAAAAGAGGCCTTAAGCCTCCTAAACTATTATATTAATCTAGGTAAGCCTAGCTTTAAAGTTAGCCTAGAGGTAGTAAGCCCTTAATAGAAGTTTATTACTAACTACTTTATTTATTAATAGTTAGCCTTACCTAAGTAGAATATTATTTAGGATTAATATACTAAGATAAAAGGAGGAGGAGTTAAGACACCTCTCTTAGTAGGCTTACTCTTCTTTATAGGAGCTATATAATATTAGTTAGGTACTTCTTTTTATAAAGATAGGGGTACTTATAGACCTCTAAGGTAAGCTTATCCTTAGCCTTCTCTTAGGCTCTTAATAATAGGTTAAGGGGTTACTAGCCCCTAGCTATACTCTATAGGGCTACCTTCTATACCTTACTAAAGGTTATTATTTTTCTTATCTATTAATTAATTTATTAGCTAAAAGAACCCTTAATTAGTTATAAGTATATTAAGTAGCGTATATATAGGTATAAGATATATAGTTATTATTATTATTATTATTAAAGGAAGAAAATTTAAAAGGCTAAATTAAGTAAAGGTAAATAAAACTACTAGCCTAGCTACCTACCTATCTACCTAATAACCTTAACCTTTAGATAATAATAGCCCTTATATAACTTACTTTATACCTTAGGAAATTACTACTTTTACTACTTTTTATATTTATAGTTAATTATATATATCTCTTTTATTAATTATACTACTATTCTAACCTATTTTCCTTTACTTACTTTACTCCTTACCTATATTTATATAATAGGGTTATCTAGATAAACCTAACAGTTAGCTTTATCTAGGGGGGTATATTATAATACCCTTATAATAGGTAGAGCCTATTACAGTAGGTCTAGCCTAGTTAGCCCTAGGATAATAGATAGTCTATATACGCCCTAACTAGCCCTTACTCTGCATAACGTAAGGCTTTACTCTATACGCCTATTTAGATAGAGGTTATAGAGCTATTTTATTACTCTTAATTTAAGCTACTTTTAACTAATAATCTCTACGCCTAGGTAACTATTCTTATAATATAGGTATTAACCTAGTAATTCTAGTATAGTAGCTATATAACAGCTACGCAGTATAACTTTACTAAGTTAGGCCTATAGCCCTACTTTACTAGTAGATTATATTAATCTAGCTAGCTAGCTAGTTATATAAGCATAGCCTATAGCCCTACACCTCCTATTTCTAATCTTTCTTCTTTAGCTATAGTAATATATATTTAATTATTATATTTTACTCTACTAAAAGGCTGTATATAAAACTATATAATTCTAAAGAATACTAATACTTTTTCTAAAGCTCTAGGTAGTTAGTAAGCTAGTACTAAATAAAGTACTCTAAGATAAAGCTTTAGCCCTAGAGACTATAGAGATAGTTAGCTATCTCTTTAACCTAAAGTAGTATAGCTAGGAAGCTAGCCTTAGTAAGCTAGATTATATATACCCTTAGGGTATTATCTTTAGTAGCTATAAAAGCCTTAGGCTAGCCTAGCTCCTTTAAGCTAGCCTAGATATTATAGCTCTCTTAGAGCTAGTTAAAGTACTTCTTAACTACTATATAAGAGATGCTATACTACTCTATAGCCTACTAAATAGATAGTATAGGAGCTAACTTCTTACTATTATAGGTAGGCTATTAAGCCTATTATTAGGTAGTAAAGAGTATTTTAGTAGCCTTCTTAGCTAGGATTATATTCTTATTACTTTAGCTAAGTATATTAATAGTAATTAATAGTAATTAATAGGGGTTATAGATTAATAACTATTATACTTTTATTATAATAATTACTTATTTTTAGTAAGAATCTAATAAAAAGTAGGATAGAAAGTAGATAGGGTAGAACCCCTATTTTCTCTATAGAAACCCTATTTTTTTACCCCCTCTATAAGGAGGGGGTTTCTAGCGTAGTATAATAATAACTAAAACCCCTAGGTATACTACATTAAATACGACAATCTCTAGGCATATACCCTATGCGCACTAGTTGCGCCCTGTGTGCGTATACCCTCTAATTTAATAGAATCAGGATCTTCCCAGTTACACACATTAGAATATACTCACTAATTACTACACAATTATCACTCAATTAACCCTATAACTTTGAACAGATTCTCACTCTAAGACACACACAATATATACCACAATTACAATCCCTATTATTCAACAACTTCATATCCTATACCTAGTGTATGTATAAGCTTAGAGTAAAGCATGTTGTGTTCTATAACAAGAAAAGGCTTAGCCCAGGCAGGTCTGCCACCTATAGAACCATATCCTGTGTTCCTGCAAAGGGGCCCTTCCTTGATGTTACAACTTTTTTGATTCTTGGTGTGTCTGAGAGAGAGAGAGAGTGAGTGTGTGCATGCGTGTGTGTGTGTGTGTGTGCTGCATATCCTGTGTCTCCCCTTTCCAACCATGACTGCTATCTACCCACAACCCTTCTACACCACACAACCACCAAGGTTGCCTAATATTTTCGATCAAATCAGCGGGTTGGAAGTCAATGTCAGCTGGCTAGACATGTTGAAGGGTAGCAAGACAGCTTGGTGACTTTCATTCTTTTTTGAAGAGCAGCAAAGAAATGAGCCGGTTGGCCCCTGGGATAATCGTGATCTACCAATCCTTGGCAATGTCAAAAGACCACTCAAAGGTCAGGTGGGTTTTCTTGTCATCGTCAACGAAGCTGGAGATAGCGTTGTAGTGGCCACGGGCCAGCATGCCTGAGGGTGCATCCTCCTCTTGGACTAGGTAGGGAAATGGGTCAGCATTCCAATAAGGGATAGAGAAGCACAGAAAAGGTCAACTCACAGCGCTTGGTGTAGGTGGGCTGCTTGTCGGTGTTGGGAGCATAGCTGCCCTGTAAATATGGGTCAGTGACAGGGCTCACAAGAAGGAACATGGAAGGCAAGACTTACCAGCATCTCAGAGTCCTTGCTGACCTTGATGCCCTTGCGCTTGACGACCTGGACATACTGCAGACCGCTGAGAATCTCATGCTGGACCTTGAACTTGGCGACCATGGTGAACTTGGCACCCTCCTTGATCTTGAAGGGCTTGTCCTTGAGAGTGGCCTCTGAGCCAGGGCTGGAAAGGTCGATGGTGACAGGGTCGCGGCCAGGAGACTCCATGGTCAGAGATAGAATGATGCAGACGCGGGGGTCTGAAGCATCAGAGAGGTCTTTGCCGCCTCCAAGGCCAAGGGACTCCTTGTAGCGCTGGAGAGACTCATCATTCTCGTCTGTGGCCTTGTTAGTAGGGGGTTTATCAGTTCCCTCATGCTGCTGCTGATCCTGCTGCTGCTCCTGCTGATCCTGCTCCTGCTGATCATCCTCGTCAAGTAGCTCAAACACATGAAAACCATGAGCTTCTCTGACAATGAAGGGAGATGTATAGAAATCTCGAATGAGAGTTGAGTCTTGAATGGGAACATTCTCTTGTAGCCTGGGGGAATTGGGAGGGTTTGGCGGAACTGGATGCGAAGTGGCTCTGGCTCGATGAAGATGCCTTTCCTCAAGCATCTCAGGCGTAGGCGAGTGAGGACGAGAGGCCGAGGGAGTGGTCTGGGGTGCCGGGGGCAGCTCGATGGAGTTGCGGTTGAGCAGGGCATTGTCGCGGTTGCGCCGCTGCATCAACAGGCGCATGCCATCGTACAGCGAACCCATTGTGCGTTGTGATTGTGTCTTATCAACACCTGTACAAGGATGGGTGTGGTGACAAGAACAAAAAAAAAGGCCCAAGAGTGAAGAGGTCGAGAATGGGGAATACTGCTCAGAGTGAGGGTATTCGAGATATCAGAGGGCAGCCTGAGTGGTGGTGGAGGGACGGCGGCCAGCGGGTGTGGAGGCAGCTTGGGATGGAAGGAGCAAGCAGGCTAGCTTGGGTGCCCTTCGCTCCTTCCTCAAGTTGTCTTTTCCTACGATGTTGGCCATGATTGCGATGCCGCGTTGAGCGAACCCATAGACCATAAACGCGGCGAATGCAGAGCCGCGTGAGGCTCATATGCTGCTGCAGAGCGACCCCGAAAATGAGGGTACCAGGAGTGAGGGGCAAAGGCAGAACGCAACCCAACCATTTCCCACCCAGAGCAGAGTGGCAGCGGAGCAGCAGAGCAAGAATTGGAGAAGGTAGACAAACACATGGCCGAAGAAGACTGCGAATCAAGATGACTTACCCATCTTCTGGTACTCAGCCAGGCTCTGCTTGGGCTGGGAGAGCTTGTAGCCCTGAGTCTCCTCAGGCATGGTGTCCTCTTGCTCGTGGGAAGCCATGATGATGGTGGGGTAGGTATCGGTGAGAGAGAGAGGGGGAGTGAAAGAGACGTTGAGCTTGCTGGACGAAGCGCTGTACTGGTGTAAGGATCTGGCGGCCGACGGCGATTGACTGTAAGAGGGCACTAGACGTACCTACGGAATAGAGCAGGTGAGGTTGCGAGTAAGCGTAGGTGAGGTCTGTGACGATGTTTACTCTGGAGGAGAGAAGTTGAGCATTCGGGCACGGTAGGTCAGGATGATGAGTTCAAGGTCCTTCCTCGTCCCCGGGCAGCTACCAGGTACCTACCTACCTAGGTACCTAGAAACGGATAAGCTACCTAGTAAGGTATCTATTCACCTACCTAGGTACCTTGGGCATTGCGAGGCAGGATCAGGTACCTACGCACGACACTGGCCACTCAGGCACCAGTCACCGCTTCCATGTTGCCCCTCATTCTTTCTCCCTCCCTCTTTCCCTCTCTCTGGACGCTTTCCCTCAGTTCCCTCTGTGGGGCTCTGGGCCGCGGGCTACCTTAGTACACTAAAGTAGGTACCGTGTACTCCGTACGGAGACAGAAAAACCGCCAACACTGGGATGATGTAGAGTGTTTCATTGGCTGCCCGTGCTTATGGGGCCTGGTCTGCATCGATTGGCCGGCATCTGGAACAAGATGGAACTTCACACACGAAACCAGGAACAATTAACAAAGCCCTCGTGGGCGGTCCTGCTGGCTGCAGAACCCGCAAGCTCATGTAACAGGTTTTCAAGTTGCCTTGATGGGAAGGGAAGGGAAGGGAAGGGAAGGGGCGTTTGGGCGCTGGGCATACAGGCCTGCATGCTCGCGTTTGGCTGTGCCAGAAAAACCCCCCGAACACCACACGATACCACTCTAGAGTGTATCTACAGAATACCGCTCACTTCGTACGAGTAGGTACGTAGTAGACTGCCAATCTCGAAACGGGGGAGATGGAGGGGAGAAGATGGGAGGGACCCTTGGTCGACATTGGCCACGGTATCAAAAGTTTGGGCTGGATGAGCGGTCTGGAAAGAGGAATCGCTGCAGTGAGGGAGGGTGAGGGGGGGGCGTGTGGGGGGGGGGGCCACACGCGCGATGGATAATTGACAAGTTCACTGCTGCAGTGATGCTGCAGATACCGACACCGACTCCGGCGCCATGCTTACCTCATCTACATTGTCGCAGGTCCTGCGACGGCTCTGCATCCGCCGCATCTTTAATATCGCCATGTGCATTTCTGCGGGGTGGCAGGCTGACAACCTGACAGTAACACAGAATGTACCGGTAGCAAGCGAAGAAGAAATGGGAGTTCGGACGCAGCCGCCCACAAGCTTCCGGGTGTGGATCTCGAGTGCCGAATTGTTTTTGCCTGATTGTGCTACCGAATTTCGTTCCATCGGGATGTTATGCACGGTAGATGACAAGCTCGGGTAATAATGAAGCCAATAGTGGATGAAGCCGGCATTACTGCAACTCTCGTAATCGTTAGCAGTATCTGTCCGCTGCAGAAGCTTGCTCGCAATGAATAAGAAGACGAAGAAGAAGAAGAAGAAGAAGAAGAAGAAGAAGAAGAAGAAGAAGAAGAAGAAGGAGAAGGAGTGTGAGACGAAAGCCACTGGGAAAGGGTAGCATTGTGTTGATTGATTGCTACAGAGCAAGGCACAAAGTCGTCGGTCCCAACAGTGTATCGTTGCCCTGCCATCGAGGCCCGACTCTTTTTGGTCCCTGGATCCAAACCCCGGTCGATGTCATTATTGTATCTTTCTACGGATAATTAGTGTACGGAGTATCTGTTCGCCCATGTGTCCCCCCCTTTTCTTGTCCAATCCCAGGCTTATCGATTAGGTACACTTCTTGTCATCGCACGGGGAAACGTGATTGATAATAGTACCCGTACGGGCCACATTTCCTGCTACAGAATACGTCTACCTACCTATGTACGGATATGTACTACCTACCTACTTATGTAGGGATGATCTGCAGAGCTGCAACCTCGCCCGTTGCCCTGCGCAATTGACCCCCGCGATCTGTCCGTTTCCCGTCGACAAAGACGGCTCCTTCTTAAGTCCCGACTCCTGTGTCGCGCTGCCTCCACTCGGCGCTGCGGACGGTGCGGCTGGTGCTCTGAGCTTTGCGTGTTCGCGACGAGAACTGTTGGGGACCTGTGCCGAGCTGGAACTCCATTTGACCAAAGAATGAGAAACTGACATGAGCCCTGAACGAGACGGCCGGGCTGACAATTGGGGGGATGATGAATTAGACCGAGGTTGATTTTGGTTTGAGGTTCTTCTTTTTTCTTTTGCGAATGGACTATCTGCAGTGTTCTCCTACCGTTAATCGTTTGCCTCTCTCCCCCCTCTCTCTCTCTTCCCCTCTGGTATTTTCCTCCTTTTCATAGCACTGATACGGTACTGGATTTCCGGGGAAGACACCAGGGGTGCCAGCCAGGGGGAGGGAGAGAGGGGAAGGGGGTTTTGTCCAAGACGGGAACGAGATAGGAAGGTACTTCTATCTCCTTCCGATACACGGTCAAACTCTAGTACAGCTCTATTTCGTGCCGTCAGCCGTCCATCGGGGAGGGGATCGGGGGCCACGCTTCAACAAGTAGAGGCCCAGAGCTCTTCTCGTTGCTGGGGTCTGGAGGTTAACGTCCCGTCCGCCCTGGTGGGCTGGTGGGCGCCGCTACTCCAAATTGCGAGCGCTGTCGTCGCCCATCAACCCAGTCCAGTGCCTGCTCTGCTTCCGCTTCCTTTCCCGACAGGTCACTCCCGACCCTCTCTTTCCCTCTTACTCACACACGCATTTGTCTCTCTCTCTCTCTCTCTCTTCCCCTTCCCTTCCCCTTGGGCCTTCCATCTTCCTCCATCCTTTTGAAGACCACTTTCGCCCTTTGTGCCTTACCCCCGTATCGGGACGCCGTCCGTCCCCGTTGCCTAGAATCAATCCTAATCACCTTTTTTTTTTTGCCCGCGTTGCTCATCATCGACCCCTGCAACCTTTTCTTACCTAACGCGACAAGGCAAGACAAGACGTATCCGTCACGTCACGTCGGCGCAGAAGACAGGCACTTTCGGCTCAGCAGCTCCAACGATTCCAGTGCAGACAAGCATCCAGTCCAGTCCTAGTAAGCGACACATGGCAATGCCGCACACACACACAAACACACATACACACATACACACATGCGTCTTCGTTTGCGCGCGCGCGACCGATGCTTACTTAGACTGACGCGACGATTAGTCCTTCCCGCCTGCGACCGAGTCCTCCTTCCGCCCCGCCCGCAACCGACGCGATCCAGAGGATCCCTCCACCCCTCCCCGATTGCCCCAGTGCGCGTACCTTTCGCGAATACCTCACGAACCCAATTTTTCAATCGCTATTTTGCGCCCTCAACACATCGTCAAACATGCCTTCCGCCACAGCTCCTGAGCGGCACCTGCCCACCAAGCACAATCCCCTGATGATCGAGGATGTGCCGACCTGTATGGACACGATCTGACTACCTTGTGCTCGGGAGGTTCTTGTTTGCTGATCCAACTGTCCAGACAACGATCTCGTCGCGCGCCGTCGCCTCGGTCAAACCCAGCTGACGGCCAAGATGGTAAACATCGCCGAAGGTGACAGTGCAGCTCTGGGCGTTTTCGACTACGCTCATCTCCGCGCGCCGCTGCCCAAGGGAATCGTCTCCGGCATCTTCAAGTCCAGCCCCAACAGCTACTTCCTCATGCGCCGGAGCCATGACGGCTTCGTTTCGGCCACCGGCATGTTCAAGGCCACCTTTCCTTACGCCGAGGCCGCCGAGGAAGAGGCCGAGCGCAAGTATATCAAGTCGCTTGCCACCACCAGCCCCGAGGAAACGGCCGGCAACGTCTGGGTTCCTCCCGAACACGCCCTGATTCTTGCCGACGAGTATGGCATCGCCACTTGGATCCGAGCCCTGTTGGATCCTGCCGGCATTGCCGTCTCCAATAGCCCCGATAGTCCTCCCAAGAAGATCGCCGCCCCTCCGAAATTCGACCTCTTCAGGGCTCACCCCCAGCTCGCGCCTCCCACCCCGACTTCTCTGCCCCGCAGCACCCGATCTCGCCGCTCTGCAAGCCCGGCCAAGACGGCGATTCCCAGACCGGTCAGGTCCCCCCGAAAGCGCAAGGCCAAGGCCGAATCGGTCGAGCCAAGGGAAACAACGCCAACGCTCGGCACCGCGACCAAGCTCGAGGTGAATGGTGTCATTGACGAGGACCAGGATGCCGAGGCCGAAGTGAAGCAGACCGTCAGGACCATCAAGATGGAGCCCGCCGTTGTCTTGGAACCCAGGGAGGAGGACCCCAAGGCCAAGGTCGTCGTCGACCAAGACATCAAGATCGAAAAGGACGGAAACGAGACGAAGCGCACTGCCGTATCACTAGAGCTTCCCCTGCTGAGCTCGGCGCCTCCGACTGCCGAAGAGACTGCGCGCATGATTGCCGAGGCCAAGCAGATGGTCGAGGCTGCAGCGGTCAAGTTGGAGGACGGGGTGAACAGCCCCAAGGCCAGGAAGGGCAAGCGTGGGGTGGAGGACATCTCCAAGGGAGACGACGAAGATGAGGAGAAGGACGCGGCGGCCGATTCCGCGGACGAGCCACGCGCGAAGAAGACCAAGACGACCGAGGTTCAGGTCAAGAAGCTGCGCGTGCGGAATCGGGCTCTGTTCGGCCTGAGCGCCGTGTCCCTCGCTGTTGGGTAAGCATTTTCTTTCCTGCGTCACTGCTTGAAGTGGACACAATGACTGACTGGTGTGTTTTAACGCAGCGCATTTTCCTACTTTGTGGGGTCCTTGTGAGGCGTTGACCAATATGTCTACACGTACGGGCTTCTCGGGGGGGGGGTCAGTGGGCAGCAGTAGCAAGATGAGGGGGGTTATGGTGGTCTGGCCATGGCGCATGGAGTGCCTTGAAATCGACTGAGCAGTCGCTCCGAGAATTTTGGCTGGTGGTGGTAGACATGGCGACAGACCTTTCCTATATCGTTTTTCTGCCTTTCGCTCATACCCATAGAGCTCGGGGGAACTCGGGCCGGCTTTCTTTTTCACTCTCTGTCTGTGAAATATTTGGGTGGAATTCAACTCAGTGTACATTGGAATCGTCTCCTCGTGGCGAAAAAGGAACGGGGTGGGTGGGGGAAGGCGTGGGTTTGTGGGAGGGCTAAATCGCGCTGTTCAGGATTGAGGATTGAGGATTGAGGATTGAGGATCGAGGACTGAGGACTGAGGATCGAGGCGACTGTAATTGATGTACTGTTTACATTTTAGGGTTCTTCTGTTCGCAGGGCGTCGTTGAATTGGATACGGTGACTGCTTATGCGAGTGATGCTGGGCCATTTATTCCTTGCCTTTTGGGAGATATTTGGGGGCGTGTATCATGTCCCGAGGCTGTCACGACAAGCATTTGATGGAGACGGATGCCGGAAGAGGCCCGCTTCCAGCCGCGCTCGCAGTGTTGCTCATTCATGTCTTTACATACCCAGCCCTTCCAGGTTTCCAAGTTTCCCGGTTTCATCAGGGCATTCCACCCACACTCTATGGGGTGGGAGGAGAGCTGCTGGAAAAAGATGATAAAAGATTTGAGCTGAATGCCGGATGCTGAGCTCTGCTTTTGATATACAATCGATTGGAGTATCTATCACCCAGCCCAAGCCTATTTTTTCTTCCATTTTTTATAAAAAAAAAACCGAAAATGCACCTCGTCAACAACGACACCCGACGATAGGCTCTTTCGCAACCACACAACCACGCGCGTCCCGGTTACCTAGTGCGTCTCTGTGAACCAAGGGGCCGGCCCTCTTTTCTCCAATCCGGGGCCGCTCCCGCGCGCGTCGATGCAAGGGGGAGGGAAAGAAAGAGTCCGATTTCTTGGAGGATGCAGGATGGCTAACACCGGCAATGGGCGGCTCCCCGGATACCCGTCCACGTCCCTAGCTCCCCCCCTCCCCCGCAGTCTGAGAGACACGGGTGGAGGAGGAGGGGAGAGGAGGAAGAGGTGGAGGTGGTTAAGCTCGGCTGGAACGCATGCATCTTGCTTGTCCTGTCCTCCCGCCTCGGTGTTTTCTGAGCCGTATTCCATCTATCCTCGCCATCATCATCGTCTTCATTCATCAATCTCCTCTCGATATTGTTCGGCCGATTGGGTTTGTTGGACTTGCAAGTAATAAAAAAATTATACAAAAAAAAATGCGGACGCCCACGACATTACGGACTTTCAGGGTCGTCCAACGCCGCGGCTTTGCGACAACGCCGCGACGGCTGGAGAGCTATGGCTTCATCGGCCTTGGGCAAATGGTGTGTTTCTCTCTCTCTCTTTTTTTCCTCTTCCCTTTTTTTCTTGTATTTTCTTTTGTCTTTCGATTCTTCTTTACTGTCTCTCTCTCTCTCTCTCTCTCTCTCTCTCTCTCTCTCTCTCTCTCTATCTCTGTCTGTCGACTAATATCTAACCGGGTCCAAGGGCTACCAAATGGCCAAGAACCTGCGGGCAAAGTTGAGTCCCGCGGACGAGATCCGCATCTTCGACATCAACAAGACCGCCGTCGCGAACCTGGCCAAGGAGATGGGCCAGTCGCAGGTCAGCGGCGCAAAGGTCGCCGTCGTCGAGACCGCGAGAGATGCTGCGATAGAAGCTGTACGTTTTTTCAGTAGTTTCTTCTTCTTCTTGTGTCTCGAGGTCTTGTACGGATTATCCCCCCCCCTCGCACATAAATATGTACACCTTGGTGTTGTTGTATTTTTGCTTCCATGCCAACTACGAAAAACTGGGTTGCCAACTATAACATGGTCCCGAGAGGCCTTGATACCACCCAATTTCTAGTTCCTGAACCAACCAAATTTCTCTCACACCATCACCGTGTTCTTTTTCTCAAGACAACGAACGGCGAGTCGTATAGATAAATGCTGACCACACCACAACGCCCCCCCCACCTCTACTACAGGACACCGTCATCACCGTTCTCCCTGAACCATCCCACGTCAAGGCCGTGTACGCCTCCATCCTCGCCGACCTCCCGGCAAGGGAACGCATCTTCATCGACTGCTCAACCATTGACCCCTCGTCCTCGCGCGAGGTCGCAGCCTCCGTGGCCGCCGCCGCTCCACGGTCCTCCTCGGGCCGCCAGAGCGTCTTCGTCGACGCGCCCATGTCGGGCGGCGTCGTCGGCGCCACGGCGGGGACCCTCACCTTCATGCTTGGCTGCGACGCCGGCCGCCTCCCGGCCGTCGAGCCCACGCTCCTGCGCATGGGCCGGCGCGTGCTGCACTGCGGGCCGCAGGGCACGGGGCTCTCGGCCAAGCTGGCCAACAACTACCTGCTCGCCGTCAACAACATCGCGACGGCCGAGGCCATGAACCTCGGCATGCGGTGGGGGCTCGACCCCAAGGTTCTCGCCGGCGTCATCAACGTCAGCACGGGCCGGTGCTGGCCGAGCGAGGTGAACAACCCCGTCGCCGGCGTCGTCGAGGGGAGCCCCGCGGGGAGGGACTACAACGGCGGCTTCGGCATCGGTCTCATGCGCAAGGATCTCGGGCTGGCCGTCGTCGCCGCCCAAGAGGCCGGCGCGCGGCTGGAGCTGGCGGGCAAGGCGACCGAGGTGTACGCCGCGGCCGAGGCGGAAGAGAGCTGCAAGGGCCGGGACTTTTCCGTCGTGTACCGGTACCTGGGTGGTAAGGAGTAATGCCGACGACGACGACGACGTCTGGGAAGCACTCGGAGGGAGCTTGGAGCTTGCAAAAGGGGGAAATGGTTAGAAAAGACTCGTGAAAAGGAGCCACACTAGACGAACAATGGAAACAGCCAAGAGCATAAAAGGCAGTACCGAAGCAGAAGCACGTCGCACCATCCCGCCCTCGACGGCCCTGGCGGTTCTCTTCTCCCCTGCCTGTGCCCGCCTGCGCCATGGTCTCGGCCCTCCCATCACGTCTCCCGGACCCTGGTCTCCCCGTTGCCGTGGTGGTCCACGTAGGGACGGCTCGACCGACGGTGCTGCGACTCGATGAGGGTGTACGCCGGCGCCATTCTGAGGAACTCGAACTCATGACCGGAGGAGCGGAGCGCCGGGTGCGAAAGCAAGAGTGGGGCCGGAACGGTGTCGCGCGGAGGGTGCCGCAGTGCGGGGTCCCGGCGGCGAGGCGAAGCACTGTTCGAGGTCTCGGTGCCGGGGCTTGCCTAGGCGGGCATGGCAGATGCTACACATGCTTGAGGGGTGTGGCCCACCGCAGGTTCTCATGAATTCAATTGCAATGTCGACAAGAGGGCGTCCGAGGTTGGTCAGCTGTTGGTGCGTTTCTCTTCGAAACTCAACTCGAGTGTTGCAAGACACTGTTGTTCACTGCGAAATTAAACAGCTTCTGTTCTTGGGCAACGAATAAAGAATCTTATTTGATCACTCATTATGGGAAGGCCATAACCATGTGTATGAATATACGCAAGGGCGCCTGAACAGCGTCAAGGAGCCAAACACACGCGTTATAAGAGGCAAGAAAAATCGTGGTCTCCTCAGATTGAATGGAATCCGGAATCCCAAAGTGCAAACAATAGTACGATCCTGGGCAGAAGCGTCCTCTCCAAACCGCGAGTACCCTTCTACCCTTCCAGGAGATGCCTGATAGTTCCTAATAACGGGAACAAGGAACGGATCTTGATGCCCCAAACGCCATGGAACAAAGTCCCGATTCGTCGTACCGTGACGACCCGTAGGAAGTGAAACCCCCGAAACTTTATCCATCTAACCAAAGATCTCTTCCTTTTTACAGCACACCGTCTATACCGTCTGCGCCCCCTCACACCGACTGATGGCCGGACTCGGCCTTGACGTTCTCGGGCGTGGACGTCGTCGTGGTCGTGGTCGTGGTCGTGGACCCGGACTTCTCGCCGGTCCGCGCCTTGCGGGTGGCGCTCATCGCGGGGAAGTAGATGCCCGGGTGGAAGACGGTCAGCAGCGTGACGCAGACGAGCACGAGGCTGCTGTCGAGGACCATGAACGAGACCTCGTCCTGCATGATGTGGTTGCCCCATCCGCCCGCCATTTCGGCGACACTGTTCCCAACGTCAGTCAGCCCCTGATTCTTTTCTTTTTTCTTCTTTTTTTTGAGAAATCTTCTTGTCTCCGATTCCTGCATCCCCAAACGTACCGGTACACACAACGGATCATGACGCACGCATACGCCGCGGCGACGGCGTAAACGAAGGACCTGAACCTCTTGGCGCGGTACAGCGCCATGTCGCCGGCGGCGTGGTCGCCGGCGCGGGCCCACCTCCGCACGCGGATCCAGTAGTCGGCGCCGGTTGCGCCGAACAGCATGAGCACGACGACCTGCAGCACGATGCCCGCGATGATGGCCTGGTTGCCGCCGTCGAGGAGCTTCTTGTTCGTCTGCCCCGCGGCGGCGGCGAGGCCGCCGCCGATGGCCTGGACGATGAGGCAGGTGAGGTCGGCGGGCAGGAAGATGAGCGGGTACAGGCGCGGGCGGACGCGCGAGAGGGCCGGGTGGAGGTTCGCCGAGACGTGCTTGAGTGTCAGGTAGATGCCGGCGCAGATGAAGGTCGGGCCGAGGATGATGGTGCAGATCTGGATCTGGAAGGCGCTGGAGTTCCAGGGGTTCTCGTGGAGCAGGACGCGGCCGGCGTAGCCTAAAGCTGTGTTAGCCGGCGGTTCGTCACGGGGTCCGGGGGAGGAAGGGGGAGGGTTTCCCTCATGTCCCGTCCGCGAAAAAGGGATATGGAATAGCCCACGGCTGCATACCGACTGTTTCGAGGATGCTACCGCCTGTCACGAAGAGCATAAAGGTCCAGGTGCGCTTCCAGGTGCCGATGGTGGCCGAGGCGAGCACGACGAGACCAAAGGCGACGGCGAAGAAGATGTTGGCGCCAAAGTTGGGGTAGTAGGCCAGCACCGTCATGTCGACGGGGCATAGCTGCGAGACCTCGGTGCACTCGCGGAACGGCCGCCGGACCGTGGTGTCGTTGGCCGACATGGTGGCGGTGGTTGTGGTTGTGGTTGTGAGCGAGATTTATCTCTTGGAGCATGCAGTCGCTGGTCTACCCCGTCCAAAGCCCCTCGTGTGATCTGCTATTATTTGTCCTTCTAGTTGCCCGTGAACAAAGTCGCCCTTGAATCCTCCACGTAACCAAGAATGACGAAGGAGTGAATGGCAAGAATCGAAGACGTGCAAAATCGAAGAGAGAGGGAGGGAGAGGATGATGAAAATACAGAGCGAACCCGACGTCCGTCATATACCTACATATCACATATGTATACAAACACCCGCAGACGAAATCCATTCATTCCACTGCGTCCTCGGACTAAGGGGCGAGAGGGGGCCTGTACATGGTTGTGGAGCTAAAGAAAAGGGCCGCCCTCTTCTGCCAATTCCAGGGTCGCCTAAGCGTCGACCGGTCACTGGCAAAACAGAATAAACCAGCCGAAAGAAGCAAGAGACAAATGGATGAGGGTGGTGAGGGTGGTGCAGCAAACGGCGACGCTAAGCCCAGGGCTAAGATGTCTCTCTCTCTCGATCCGCTTCCTCTTTCTACACTACGCCAAAAGGACCCGCCGGATTTCTGGAAGTGGAAAGCAGTGTGTGGGTAGTGTATTCGAGTGTATTTCTAATCTCTTCGTTGCAAGGCTTGAGTTCGAGCGAGTGTGCAGTTTTGATAAACAACAGCTGCGGGAACTCTCGACATCAATACCCGAGTCAAAACCTGAGAGAGAGTGTATCTTTGTTGGCCAAACCTCTTGGATAGGAGAATGGGGAGGGGCAAAAGGGGCATGGCCGGCCTTCATGAGCCTAGAGTCAAGAGGAGTCAAGTCGAGTCAACAGTCGAAATACCTATCTATCCATTGAACGAACGGTGGGGATTCGATTCTCGGTTTCTTACCGTCACAGCCAACACAGGCTGCGACACCCGAATGTTAGCATCGTTCTAGCGTCTTGGCCCGGTTAACCGAACCCGCTCGAGGGGGAAGACTCGCCAGGTCTGACCCGAACAACACGGGCTAAGCGATGCTACTGGAGCGCCACCCGAGCCTCGAACCGAGAAATCGACAAGAATGTCGAGGGTCGCCTCTGCCTCTGCCTGTGACTGCTGCGAGTGAATCGCCTTTGCCCATCTGACGAACCCGAGAGTGGCGCAGTGGAGGGGATAAGGCGGCCTCGGGTCTCTCGGATATCGCTTGACCACTCGCTACGGAGTACATTACTTCCGTGTAGTAGGCTGGTAGGTAGTGTGCTGTAGGTACACACATCCACTACGTACGTGACATGCCTGCTCCCCGCGTGGCAACCGATAGGAATAGGTAACATACCTAGTACATGGAATGACAAAGTGGCCGGAGTGCCATTCTGGTGGTGCGTGTCGTAGGATTCGCGACTCTGCGCCCAGACTGTCGGAGCAACCCATCTCACCGAGTCGTGAAGCATAGCCGCCTGCGATGCAACCCCGCCAATCGGATTGCTGCGTTCGGTTCTTCGGGTCCATATTTGTTGTCACTTTATCCCGCGTCCAGTGATGCCTTATCTGGGGAGACCGCGTTTGGCATCAACAGGTATCCGTACACTACGCACCTATATGCTTCTTCTGACTTAGGGTTGAGGTATGCGGGAAGACAAGACAGCCGGCGGACGGCGTGTCAGACGTGATGTAAGCATCACCGGCATGGCTTGTCCGCCATGATTACGATATGTCGTCAAATTAGGTACGTCTTTTGTAAGAATGTATGTTTGTTTCGATTTGCATCATGAGCGCAGCTTCTCTGCGAGCAGGGCATACGACGATTCGCCTAGTTGGTATCATCATCGCTGCTCTCTTCGTCCTCTTCTTCATCATCTTCCTCGTCATCCTCATCCTCGTCGTCATCCTCATCGTCCGTCTCTTCCTCGGACTCTTCTTCTTCTTCGTCGTCGTCGTCGTCGTCGTCCATCTTGAACGCCTCTTGCTGCTCCTCTTTTTCTTCCTCCGCAAGCCAGTCGTCAAGCGTCTTGACGCCAACGCCGGCTCCCACACCGGCACCAACAACAGCCCCGAGGCCGTTGGTCTTTGTCGGCCCCGCTCTGACGGCGCTGTCGAGCATTTGACTGGCCGGAACGCTCTTCTCTTCTCCGTACGCCGAGGGCGTCTCCGTTTCGCGCAGCCGCGGATCCGGCTCCGATCCCTCCGCTACCCAGTTGGGAAGTCCCTCGTAGCCGCGCAGGCCGTGGACGCCACCTCCGCCCGCCAACACGAGCGTCGAAGAGCCGAGCATGAAGCCCTTGCGAGTCTCGGATGGGCTGGGAGCCTGTGGTGCGGGCTTCGGTGCCAGCAACATCAATGTCGCCAGCTGGGGCACAGAAAGGAGAGCTCGGTACATCCGTGCTCGGTCGCGCAGGTCGTACGACGTGTCGTAGCGGACCAGCAACAAGACATAATCCCAGAGCTTCGCGACGGGGTGGTCGTCCTGGCTGGGCACCGCCGCTTCGTCTTCGTCCTTATTTTCGCTCTGACGGTTCAGGTGGTGAAGGTAGACCTTGGCGGCGAGGAGGAGGATCTGCCCCTTGGCCACCTCTGCTTCGTTCACAAAGTCCTTGAGGAGGATTCGCAGCACATCCGCTGCGATGTTGTCCTCGCCTTCGAGGCCTGAGAACTCGCCCACCAGCCAGATGATGGTTGCCCTCGCATGTGGGTCTGTCGCTGAGTCGAGGTTCTTGGCGAGCCGGACGACTGTCGCGACGTGTCCCTGGGGGTCTTGCTGGATCAGATGTCGGATGACCGTCAGTGACTCGGCCGCCAACGTTCCGTCCAGACTCGTGATTTGTCCCAGGAGCAGCCGCAGACACCTCGGGGCCGTTGACGAGTCCGTCTGGGCGCATCGTCCGATGGCGCGCACTGCTTCCCTGACGAGCGCCTTGTTGGTTGAGCCGGAAAAGTGCTCGAGCTCGTTCAAAATAAGGCTCTTGACGTGAGGCGGAGCGTGGGGGAAGATGAGCGTGAGGATCTCCAACTTCAGCTCCCATACTTGTGCAGGGTCCGTAGCTCTGACGAGGAAGTGGCTGGCGTACTTGGCGAAGTCGCCCGGCCTCGTCAGGCAAACCGAGACGATGTTGTAGAGTGCAACCTGCTGGATGTCTTGAGGCCCTCTGAGTAGTGCGACGAGAGGGCCGATGGCAGTCTTGACGTACTCGGGCGTGCCGATGTCGACGTAGCACCTCGTGACGGCGATAACGACGGCCGAGTTGCGGCTCTGGAGGAGCGGCTTGATACCGTTCAGCAGCAGAGCTAGGTCCGGGTCCACAACGACCACCTGCTGCTCCTCGCCTGTTTCCTGTGCAGCGTCACCGTAAAAGCCACTGAGATCGGCAGTCTTTTCGTGACTCTTGACACCGCGCGTCCGTCTCGGGAAGCATTTCCTCGCATAATATGTCATCATGCGCAGCGTCGCCAACTGACTCCACTCGTCCATGTCGACAACCTTCTTGACCAAAGCGCGGTACTGCGGGTGTATTAAGTCGATGCGATCGGGACACACCTCGAGGAAGGCCGATACCGCGGCACCGGCGACGAAGTACTGCTTGTCGCCGAGGAGAGCGGTCAGATATTCGAGGAGTTGGGGCAGCTGCGTCGGGTCGAGGCGGTAGCACTTGGGGATGGAGAGGGCGGCAGCTCGTCGCACGTAGGGACTCATGTCGGCGACGCCCTTCTTGATCGCGAGGGACACAATCTGGCTGATGACGGGGACCCGGATACCGGACATGGTCTTGAGGGCGAGGGCGCGGACTTGGGGGTTCGTGTCGGAGAGGGATTTCTGGATGGTGTTGATGGAGAGGAGGGCGAGGTCGGGCTCCTGCTCGGCATGGTGGATGAGGTAGATGTAGACAAGCTTCTTGATCTCGATATTGGGCGATGCGACATTCTTGACGACCGAGGAGAAGAAGGGCAGCGTCTTCTGACCGCGATACATCATCTGGATAGAGGAGAGGAGCGGTTAGCCATGGCTCGTCCGTGGGTAGTAAGTAGTCGGCGGCGGCGGCGGCGGCAGCGGGTAAGGTTTGGTTCGGATCATACCGAGAGGACGCGGCGTAGGCCGTCGAGCACCTCGCGGTCATTTCGACTGTCCAACAGCTTTTTAATCTGCGTACGATCGAGAGGGCGACTGGTACTGCGGGAGCTACGCGTCGCCGAGGCGGCATCAAGGGTAAGCTCTCGGGCTGGGCGAGGTCGACCGAGGGGTTAGCGAGGGAGGGACATGACAACGAACGGGCGGGTGTATTGTTGGGAGGACGCACCGCTCTCAAGCAGACTGGAGATCCGCGCGATGGACTCCATGGCGGGCACCAGCGACGGTCGGAGCTGGAGCAGCCGTGCGGAAGCCGTGAAGAAAGGGGAGAGGGAGAGAGGGAGAGGAAGAGAGAGGGGCGTGATCTTGTCGAGCTTCGTGTGGTCGTCGGGATGGATGAGAAGGAAGGAAGTGTGCAGCGAGGGAAAATGACGTCTCGTGGTCCAAGGGGCAGAGAGACAGCGAGGCCGGGGCTGACGTGCTTGTTGCTTTGCTGCTTGCTTTGGTAGCTAGCTAATTAGCTGCCTGTCCCTTTAGCTGCCAAAGTGACCTTGAGGGGTGAGCTGCCCGCCGAAGGTTGCCCCGGAGCACTGTCAACCCCTAACAGTACCTACCTACCTTAGGTAGGTACCTCCAATGGCCCTTGCTGGGGGGACCTGGGCTTTGCCGACTTTCGCCATCAATCTGTGAACTCAAAGTCTGGATTTCTCAGTTGGAATGAAAACAAACAATTGGTATTTATGGGGAAACGGCAAGCAGTGTCTCTGAACTCGCAGTATTTGCTTTTGAAGGTGTAACATGACAACGGGCATTCAACTTTCCCAATTTTCCTTCCAAGCAATTAGACCATGTACGAGCTATAAGATAAACTACCTATTGGTAAGATTGGATTGAATGTTGTAAAGTAGTGATTTGATGTGGCTCACTCTGTTGTTCCGTCGCCGTTGTTCATCATGAGACACTGAGCAGCGAAATGGGCGTCACCAGTTCACTCACTCAGTTACTAACTCGCCCGCTCACTCACTCACTCACTCGCCCACTCGCTCATGCAACTTCCAAGTAAACCGTCCAAAACATCTTCAACAACCGAACCTTACCACCACCGCCCCCAGCAACCGGATGACTACACAGCATCCTGCTTTGAGTCGTGCTCTCGAGGATACGGGGCAATCTCACCATGGCCCCGACTGTGCTATCACCAGCTTCACCAGTAGAGCTCCTCCATTACATCGTCACCTTCCAGACCTACCCAACAACGATCCTCATCTGCTACCAGCGAGACGACTTCATCTCAACTCTGACATCCGGCGTCCAAAATCACAACAACGCCGCCCCCCGAGAGGGCCACCAAGTCCTCGACGACTCTCGTCCTCCACCACTTCTCTCCGCGACCCTCTACCAGACCGCAGTGGCCCGTCACATACGCGTCCTCTTCATCCCGACAGTGACGCATCTCCGCGCGTACCTCTCCGCCTTCGACCCGGCCAGTTCTCTCACGCCACCGCCTCCCAACCACCCGCCGCCGTCATCCGGGAGGCGTCGGCCGCCCCTGCTCCTCGTCTACGGGTTTCTCGACCTCCATCGCGACAGCAGCGAGTGGAGCGCCCAAGGCCTCAGCAGCTCGGCTGCGACGCTCGTCGAAGCCGCCCGGCGCACGGGGTTCGACCCGGCAATTGTCGAGCCTAGAGGCGCGGGGGGGCACGAGGACTTCAAGGCCGTCCTACGCGATGACGCACCGGTCCTGAGCGGGGGCTCGCGACGGGATGACGGCGTTTGGACCGGAAGGACGGTCGAGGTGAAGCGGGTTCTGGGCCGCTGGTTCCATTTCAAGACGGGCCAATGGGACATTTAGAGTCATTGCACGCACGAAGCCAGCCCTGTTTGGACGGGGAGCGGATGAATAGCAACCTGAATATCAATCGTGAACGACTAAAGAGACCGAGGGGGAGGAACCCTTCAGCGATTGCCTCCCACCATAAACCAGCGTCCCTTATTGCACCCATCAACGCCGAGCCCGTGGTATCCTTTTTTAAACTCATGTCCTCGTTGCGAATCCGACAGAAACCGACCATAAAAAAAAACAAGAAGAAAAGAGCAAGACGAGACCGGGCCCTATAGGGCCTGCTCCATCTCGGTGATGTAAAGTTTGATGTGGGAGTCCATCTTGAGAAACTCGTCGTAGGCGCTGTGGATCTCGTTCTCGATGTTCTCCTTAAGGTCCAGCATCTATGCGCATCGTTAGCATCGCGTTCCAGCGGCTCAGCGGCGGCAGGCCAACGTACCTTCTTCTCGGTCTGCTCGATGCGGACACGCCGCCTCTCGATATCCCTGCCCTTGTCCGTCCGCTCTTCCGTCAGCTTGCGGTGGACGGCACGGAGGTCCTCCATCTTCTCCTTGGCCTCTTGGGCCTTGGCGGAACTCTGCTCGCGGAGCTTTTCGGTACGCTCGTTCCACTTGAGCAGCTGTCGCTGCAGCAGCGCCTCGGTCCGCTCGACCTCTCGCACGTTGTTACCGCGCTCCGACAGAGCATCCCGCTGCTTGACGTTCTTCAGGTTCTCCTCCTCCTCCTTGGCCAGCTCGACGCCGATCTCGTCGAGCACCTTGATGCACGAGGCCACATCTGTGGAAACGACCGAGAACGAATCGGCCGAGGTCTGCAGCGCACGGGAGCGGCGGTCGAGGGCCTCGATGTGCGCCTTTTCGCTGTTGAGCGTGTTGCTCAGCTCCGTGAGGGTGGCCTGCAGCGCCGAGGGGCTCTGCATGACGTAGGGCCGCAGCTTCGTGCAGTCTTGCTTCATGACCAGCTTCTGCGCCGTCTTGTCTTCCAGCGCCGTTGTGAGCTCCGTCTTCTTGACCTTGGCGTCTTCCAGACGGGCCGCCACGCGCTCCTGGTTGCGACGCAGTTCCAGAAGCCTCTGCTTCAGTTCCTCGTTGCGCGTCGTCTTCTCGCGCACCTGGACTTCCATGACCTTTCGATTGCGCTTCATGTCGACGAGGCGCGACTCCATCTCTTGGTTCTCGGCGTACAGGCTCTCGATTCGGGATTTGGTCGTCTCCGCCCTGTTGAAGTGCTCGTCGATGACGCTGGTTTGCGACTCGCGGAAGCGCACAAAGTTGATGAGGTAGCTAAAGATCTTTACAAGGCGGTCGTACGACGGCTTATAAAGGTCGTTGAAGCTAAAGTCCTGCACACCGCACTCGGCAAGCAGGCCGCGGAGGGAGACATAGAAGCCCATCAGGTTGCGGGTGTCCGGGGGGACGACGTCGGAGTACTCGCCGCAGATGTCCTCGGCGGCGGCGCGCATGGCGGGCTCGACCGTGTCCCTCGTCGCGTTGAGGAGCAGCTCGGCGAACCATTCGAAGATCATCTGGACTTGGAGAGGGTTGGGCTTCTGGAGATCTGCAACGGTGAAGGGGATGCCGATGTCTGTTATGCACCCGACAATCTCCTTGTCGGGGAGGCGCATGAACGCGTCGGCTTCATCTTCCTTCTTGCGGGTTCGTGACTGGGTTTGCGTCGGGGGGATGATGCTCATGCGCGGGTTGTACGACATGCTGGGTAGTGTTTTCGGACAGGCTCCTCGTCGAAAAGGGGGCGATGGAGGTGTGCCGCGATGGAATGTAAATCTGACTGACTGTAGATATTCTTCAGTCGGGTTTTGTCGCGGCGTTTTGTGATATGATCAAAAGCGACTGGACTTGGGCCGGACTGTCCCGTAAACAGCCCAATCGGCCCTTGTTGCTCAGACAACCCACCCCACTACAGTACATCTTATCGATTAGACCCTGTACATCACATGATCGAGAGCACGTGCCACAGAAAACTTCCGGATCATCCCCGGATGATCTGTGCACTCTCTAGCCCTCTGCCCTCCGTTGACAGACACAGTGACAAACAATGACGGGTGGCAAACATGCGGAAGCAGCTTGACGCAGCGTGGTCACAACGTTGAACGACGTCCTTGGAATTCCACCAACACGCCGTATTGTCGAATCGCCAAGAGTTTCACCGTAGTCCCACGTTCCGCGGCCGTCCGGAGCTCTTGGAAACTTTGCCGAAAAGCATACCATACACCACTGCGCGGCAAATGACTCGAAAAATTACATCCCGGAGTGTGAATGCGAAGGGCTTCCTGTTAACCTGGCACCTGGAACCGGACCTGACCTGGCGGCACACCCCTCCGCTCGAAATCCCCTCGAACCCAATTCCAGACGGATTGAAAGTCAATGGGACAGATGCGCCATGACGAAAGTATCATCCGCTTCCTCGGAGGCGGACGCAGGGCCGTTGCGAAGCGGTTCCGCAGCGCCAGATCAAACATTGGACACGGACGTGACGGACTACGGATACAGGTACAGGTATCCGTACAGGGTTGATAGTCCAGCATTATTAGGTCTAGAAGCGTCTACATCCCATGCATTTCGACGGCCGGCAGATGACCTGGCAGCTTGGATCCATTGCTGGCCTTGATGCCCGATCCTCGCAACGTTCAAAAAGGCCAATAGGACGCCGGAGATCCAGCCTCGAACCGAAAGGGCTAACGATTCGCAGATGAACACACCCTCGCAGCTCGCGCTGGCCGAGATCTGCACTTGACCCTAGCCAGTCCCAGTCCCCCCCGACCGCCGACCGCCGCCCACATGGCATCCACGCATTTCTGACCTCCTTTGAAACCAGTTCTACTAGTCAACAACTTGTGGTCACTTTTCGCTCGGCTAGAGTTGTACATACGCCGGCCCCCAAGGCTCATCTCCGTCTTGTCAAATCGTTTATTTTGGGCCCAAGGGATCTGGCCATCTAATTTCGCAATGCGCCGCCATCCAGTATGCCACGAGCATCTTGCCGGCGAGTGAAACATCTTCCGACGGGAACACTCATTGGCCAGGATGAAGGGGCTTGATAAGGCAGACGCTCAAGCTTGAAACAACCCGGAATTGCTTTTTCAGTATGTCCCAAGTCCCCAGTCTAGCGCGGCTACCAGGCGCCAGGGAGCTTGCCATCAGACGAAAGGGGGGGGCCTGCTCTTGCTCTGCTCTTGCTGCTTTACCGCAACGACTATTGGCCGCGCCGTCGTCTTGTCACAGCCGCAAGTCTGCTCTGGCAGCACTTGCATGGCCCGAGGCCAGAGGTACCTCTCGATTCCGTCGCAACCGACAAATCATCGACACCCGTTCGTCCACCGCAGGGCGTTGGTGACGTGCATGCACCAGCACTACACTAGCTGTCATAGCATGCTGCCGAGGAGCGACAGCTGGTCAAATATGGCGATCCGTATGTCACGACGTCCACGAGGGAGAATCGGCCTACTCTTTCTTGACTGTCGAGAACTCGCCACAGCGGCGGATCGGTACACTATCGTTTCTTCAGGCGCAGGCGCAATGCAAACGCACACAGCTTGGGGAAAGCTGGCACAGCAGGCTCCCTTGGCTTGCTTGCATCTCAGCTCGACCCGGATCTGATACCGACGCTGCGCCTGCCTGCCTACCCATTGACCGTACTCCGTACGCTGCCCCGACGGCGCGGAAGATATCTACACAGCTACACTAGTTGCCAATGCAACTTCAACGCAGTGGACCGATCACCTGGAGGATGCTGCGGGACTTCTAACCTAGGAGCAAGAACCTTTCGCACAAATTTGTCTGTCACCTTGCTGCCGTCTCTGCAGCACTATGCAGCACCAATTACAGTATCCGGGGTATTTGCACGACGTATCGAGTCTGACAGGCACGAAAGAAACCATGGGCTCGATCTCCTGCAGCGCGCTGGACCGTTCAGGAGAACTGATGCCAGAGCAGAACGTGTCTGACCATGTCTCGCATGCAACCCGCGTCAAGGTTGTTCAGTCGCTACTTGAAGTATCACAGCAGAAGTACATACCCCCCATCTGGAAGCATTGAAAGACACAACCTCAAATGAGACCGGATTGAGGTTGGGAGTATCTGTACCAGGACGACGAACTCGGGAGTCTCAAAGGAGCAGGCTGGGAAGATGTAAAACCCGAGGTGAATGACGAACCCGAGGCACAAATGACGTTGCGATGGGACGCCAATCTTAAAAGGATCCCCCCCCCCCTTTGATCACCCCCTTGATCACCCCAGGCGCCCGAGGAATGCAACCCCGGTCAAGCCGTCGGCCGAAGCGGACACGACGCCATCGAAGCCACAGTCATGGGTGTTAATGATGATCATGTTGATGATGAAGAAGAAGCAGCCTGCCACCTGCCTGTTGCGACATGTGTTGCAACATGTGCATTTGTATCCGTAGCCACCATGCAGCAAGAAAGGTGTCAGCCAGAGCGCCGCTAATTACGACGTCCCTGACTCTTGGACCCGGCATACATGGAGGCTTTTTCATCCCTGACGGAACGCTACCTCATCGCGCGCCATGGCAGCCACGATTGCCATGACATAATGGTCAAAACTCTGGGGGCATGGCCCCAAATGAGGGGATCTCGGATATTGAACGACGCCCCGTCCCGCCAATGCACACTGCAACAGAGGCCTTTGACTGACGAAAGCCACTTAGCCGCCTAAAAGATGCAGCCAGGCAATGGACGGAGGGTGGAACTGGGAAGGCCCAACGTGGCAGAGCAGAACGTCATGCAATGCAACGACGACAGCACCACCGACTGGGCCACGACACGACACGACACGACAGAGATGGACACAGCACGACGGTCACGGACACAATATATCGACCTCGTCAGGCCGGGGGCGCTTTAGAAGGAAGTCTTGCGCAATGGGGAATTGCTGATTGCTGCAAGCTACTTCACGAATCCAGGCCTGCCCGCCGCGGGGGGCCTTTGGCACTCAAAAGCCCGCAGGCCGCAGTGAAATGCGGGTTGCAGCGAGCCGCCTGTTCAGAACGAATGGACCGCCGGGGCTCCGGAGGACGAATACGAACAGAAAACAGATGCTTTCCCACCACGATGGGCCTGTACCTGTAGTGTATGTAGGTTCCCACGGTGCCAAGTCCGCCCATCGTACAGACCGTGGACGCAAGTAGCGGTTCGCTGGCTGCGGTGTCTTCGATACAGCTCCCAACGACTGCGGGCACGCCACGGAGGGGGTATTGGAGCCCCGCTCCGCAAGTAACGGTACTTTACGAGGCGTCGGGCGAGCGACGATCCCTGCCTCAACGGCGGCCCACGACCCTTGTGCCCGGCAAACAGGCACCGTCTGGCCCTTTCTTCTTCTTCTCCAAGCAAGTAAAATCCCTACAGGCCACGCACACGAGGACCCGCCCCTTGAGCCCAGAGAGGGCAGACGACCGTTACGCACACGAAAGGACACACTGAACCCCATTGCGGGTACAGATTACAGATAATCCATGTGAGAGAGAGAGAGAGACAGACAGAGAGAAAGAGAAAGTGAGAGTGCTTGTAGGAGAAGCATCCACTCATGTGGTCACCAAGAGGCCTAGTCGAGTAACTACTTCTCTGCCAACGCGGGCTGGAGGCAAAGAAGACTCGCGCTATTCTGGTAGCCCTGCCAGAGTGGTCAGGTGGTTGTGTTCTCCCGTCAGCGGCCTAGAGGCGGTTTCGGCGTCGTTGGCGTCTCCTTTGTTC
The DNA here is from genome assembly GCA_005350895.1 of Colletotrichum tanaceti. Taxonomy (NCBI): domain Eukaryota; kingdom Fungi; phylum Ascomycota; class Sordariomycetes; order Glomerellales; family Glomerellaceae; genus Colletotrichum; species Colletotrichum tanaceti. Next base: position 384,993 of record PJEX01000007.1, read on the forward strand.
GCTTTGTCTTTTCGCCGGTGAGTTTTGGTCAGATGGGACTATGTAAGTGCGAGGAATGGGGATTTCGAGGGGGATGAGAAGAGAGAGAGAGAGAGAGAGAGAGAGGAAGGGAGATGGGGAGATTGGGCAATTAGAGCTTCTAGGCTGCTAGCATGGCACTAGCTCGTCCATTGTTGCCAGCTCTCGCCCCAGTCAATCATCTGCCCGCAAAGATGACGGCGGCTCGGCCGGTAGTTCAATGGCGCCAAACGGATGTCAGTGCCCCCCGTCAAGTCACAACTTTACTCTGCTTCCTGAGAAGGAAGAAGGCCGGCGCTGTACACTACTACCTACCGGTAAGTAGACGACGCCTCGCCTGGTGCAGATGTCTGTGGGTTGAGCTTGTGGAAGAAGATTAGGAGGGTTGGGGCGAATAGTTAATGATTGGAGGACGCGGGCCTTATTTGGCAGCCTGACAGCCATTCATCCTCACTTTGGTTTCTAGTAGCCGCGAAAGGTCAATTAACGGGGTCGTAAGACGGCGGACAAAACGCTGCAGGAAGAGACTAGACGGGGCAACACGGCACAATGGTAACTGCAACGGCAAAGACAAAGGCAACGGCCATGAATGGTGAACGCCATGGCTGTTAGGACGGGGGGGGGGCCTAGGGGACGGCTCACTCTCAAGGCATACCATCGTATGTGGCTGATCGGCATAGAGATACGGCTGGCCAAGATGATCAGCTCTCTGGTTTGTTTCGCCTCGTGAACGGCAGAACGGATTCGGATACACTCGTACGAATCGAATACTATCTATCGCCAGTGCCCACATGTGTGTAGGCACTCTGTAGACTGTAATAGGTATGTAGTACGTGTACGGATACGTGTGTAGGGGGCGGCGGAACAAGTGGCTCTCCTCCGGATTTCTTCCTCTCTTGGTCGATGAGAGTGGAACAACATGCGGGAACAGCAAGGAACAAGACGCTGGGACTACCGAAGAGGGCATGGCCAATTGACGACGATTCTTGATTAAGGCTGGGGGGGGCAGGCTTGCTCGAGTCGGGTGCGATCTGCTGGATCTCTCCCTTTCCATGAGATGAGTCAAGTCAAGTCTTTTTCCAGCCCTGGACTTTTTCAAACTACCGGGCTCCGGATACGCTACGGATACCTATGTACTAGTGTACGTGATAGTAGGTACCTAAAGAGGAGATGATTCGCACAGCCCACGAGCTGTCAAACAAACAGGGCTTGCGCCGTCTACGTAGTGCATCATCTTCATGGAGCATCCAATTCTGCGGGTGCCATTTCCATTTGCCATGATCGCCAACCCCGTTACTGTCGCCGTTTTTGGAAGCTGGTTAAATCTGTGATTGTTACTCACAGCTTCACGAGAAGAAAAAAAAAAAGAAAGAGACAGTCCCAGGTCAAAGATGCGAGGAAACCAAGAAGCACCAAGCCTGGAGATGCCGCGCGGGCTACGGGGACGGGGTCCGGTGAGAGTGCGGCGCAGAATACGATGTGATGCAGAAGCCCCCCCCAGGTATCCGTACCTTGACCATCGTAAGCACCTAGGTACTCTCACATCTGCATCCCTAGGAACCATGACGAGCTTTAGGTAGTACTGTAGGCTGGAGGGAGGAGGCGAGTGTCCAGGGACACTGTCACAACGACCGTACGTATCCGTACTTGTACTGGGTGACTGGAGAAGGGGGGGAGTGAGTGAGTCCAGGGGCAATTCAGGAACCAAACCAGCTCTGCGGCAGACACACGCACATTGCATGGCATGGCACATGGCGTGGCATGTCATCAGAGTCCCCTACGGCCCAGCCTTGCGCCTATCAGCTATCAGCCAGTACAGGGACGAAGTACAGAGTTCATGGCCAGTTGGTTGGCAAGGGAAGTGTCCGTAAAGCCAAAGCCAAGCAGGGCCTGTAGAGGCGGTCCACCCCGTTGACGCCGAAGGAGACTTGGAAAAAAAGAAAAAAGATGCACACACACACAGAGAGAGAAAGAGTTCAGAAAAATGGAATACAGGTGAAAAAGAAAACAGCACTGCGTCGAATCAGGCCCCCCCCCAAGAAAGCTCGTTCGCCATGAATGGTCATCCATCTCGGCCAGTTTGGTTCACCTCTTCCATCCCTACGGATTCTGTACGTACATCGTACTTACATCGTACGGATACACTACCTATACACTACTACGTATTGCTGTGCCCAGAGTCCACTGGCATTCATTCAACTGATAGCGCCCCTTTCCCCCCACCTTCTCTCTCTCTCTCTCTCTCTCTCTCTCTCTCTCTTCTCCTGGGTGAGTTGTGTGAGTTGAGTCAACTCTCGGCCAATTGTCAACTCTTCCAACGGCCCGGCTGTCAGGCTGTCTATCTTGGTCTGTCGTGTCTGTACGGGATGTCTTTTTCCAGTCTTGACAACCCAACTCCAAGAGCAGCCAGGGCCACGAGAGCTAACAAGGTGGGGAAAAAGTAGGGAAGAAACACAATTCACACACACACACAACACACACCACCCCAACCACCACACTGGGCGCGCTCCACACACCTGCAGACCACACCCTGCTTGACCCGGGGGCCAACCCTTGACATTTTCCAACTCAAACCAACCAACCCTGGGCCGATGTTTCTCTTCTCTCCTGGTTCTGTTTCCAAGCACCCAAAGGGCCCAAGGTCCCACGTACAGGATCCCCCCAGAGGTCCCGGCTCGTGGCTGATGCTCATGCTCATACTCATGCTCATAGGCACTCATGCTCATACTCATGCTTCACGCTCCCTTGCCCTGCCACCCACCGTTCGGGATGTACGCACGTTCACAACTCACTCACTCACACCAGTGTCTGCGCCGGCACAAGCTAATGCAGCCCCGGCCCAGCCAAGCAACAAGCTCTCCCTCCTAGTTTTGCTCTGCAGCTTGAGGGCATGCATGTACGTAGCATGCTCTGTGTCCGTACCTGACGGATAGACAAGAGTCAAGACAGACAGACAGACAGACAGACAGCCTGCCATGCGATGCCATGCCTCCTGTCTGTTCAGCCTAGGCCAGTCTCGTGTGTCTACAGAGTCTTCGTCAAGAAAAGAAAAGCCTGCTTCCCTCCCCCTCCCCGTCCGTCATTCCACCAGCATCCAGCAACCCAGCCATTGCCACTTTGCATATCCGTACATAGTCTCCGTACATATTATAGTACGTGTAGCATATGACTTTTGGAAGTGTCCCTCTTTTTAAGCTGAATCCTCGACTCAAGCACGACTCACGAGCGAGCCATCCATCCGTACGATGTATCCGTACACTTGATACGAATACCTACCTACAGGGACACCGTGCCTTGCTTTGCCATCCATCTATTATCCCGTACTTATCCATCCATCCCGCTCCGTCACTCCCGTATCCGTACCCTCCTCACCCACACCCGCCCGCTCTCTTACTTAGATGCAGCCAATCCCTCTCTCGCTCCCTCCTCCCTCTCCCACCCACCCACTACCCATCTAGTGTACCCTCCCCTCGCCCCCCCTCGAGGCCCAATTCCATATTTGCTGCACAATCCTGGAGTCTTCTTTAAGCAGTCAAGCTCCCGCACATTCTTCTCGTTCGGGACAAACCCGGCCTCTGCACTCACTCACGCACTCACGCACTCACGCACTCACGCACTCACGCACTCACGCACTCACTCCAGTGGCACTCACTCATTCGTGGTATTCCTCGGCCTGTTGCGAAACTGGTGGCGATTCCAGCCATCAAGGAAGAGACAGACCGACAATCAGACATACAGACAGACAGACAGAGACGAAGACAGCGACACACACACTCACAGAGACAGAGAGAGATAGGAAGAAAAAGAGGATTGAGATGTAAACGCGCCCAAGAGGCAGCCCATCTTTGCCGATTCACACCCCATTCTCATCGAGATCGAAACAGAACACTCCGCCCACACACACACACACACGATCATGCACTCATACAGAAACCGACCCTTGGACGAACAACCCAGTATCACACGCTAACACACATACACAATACACCCATTCACCCATCCACCCATCCACCCACCCATTTATACATCATACCCACGGATCTCACAAGCATACGTCCACGCTCACTGCCCTGCCCCGTCCGCGACGTAGGCCTCGTTTTCCACCCCTCTGGCCGATGGGAATATGGCTATTTGGCCCTTCCGCCGGAGAAGCGGTCGCAAACGCCCACGAAGCGGCGCCAACCTGTCTGACGTGGAAACACCACAAGCACGACGAGGTCTCACCACGAGGGACGGGTATGAAGCCACCGCCGCCCTTGCTACGTCGGCGGCGGCGGCGGCGGCGGCAACGGCAACGGCAACGGCTGCTACACCCAAGAATGCACACTCACACTCCTCCCCCCCTTGGCCCAGAGGAGAGCGATCCTACAGCTTCTCCCCCGGTCGCAAGGACTCCATCCGTGTCGCGGGGCAAACAGGCTCGGGTCCACCGGTCCCTGGACGGCTAGCAGGGCCCTTCCCAGCCGACCGAAATGACGGAGAAGAAAAAGGGGATCCGGATGCTGCTGCATGGGGGCGGGCGCCAACCCTACATAATAATACTAGTCATCCACGCCACCACGGCCAGCACCACCAGGTCGCCCGTCCAGCGTCCCCCCCCCGCCGGAAGACAAACAACAACAACAGCAGCAACAGCAAGAGGAGGAGGACGACGACGACAACGACAGCGACGACGACGAGGACGACGGCAGCGACGACGAGATCAGAGTTGACGGATCGCGAGGCGGAAACCAAGGCCATGACACACTTCGCCCCGGTACGGCCGGCAGCCGACCCTTGGACGTCGGGGCGGCCCATCAGGAAGCAGAGCAAGAGGCTCAAGACGGGCCGCAGCAGCTTCCACAACCCCCAGTCCGACGTGTCGCTACCCATGTCCATCCACTCGAGCATGTCGTCCGATGCCGACCTGCACTCCTTCCGCGTGTCCGCCCTCGAGATACTGGCACCCCGGCCGACGCTGCGATACGCCGTCCACCCGCGATGGGAGCCCGGCGGCGGCGGCGGCTCGGCGCCGACGCGCACGCAGCAGCAGCAGCAGCAGCAGCAACAAAAGAGAAAGGTCTCGGAGAGGGTGCCCGAGTCGGTCGTGAGGGCGCACAAGAGGGTCGACAGCTTCGCCGACGACCTGGACGCCGCCGACCTGAGAGAGCTGATGGAACGGGACAACAGGAGGAGGGAGAGGAGGCGACAGAGGGACCAGGAACGGGTGGAGCGGCGGCTGGCGCGGAGGGCCGAGAAGCATCGCGAGATGGAGGCCGAGGCCAGGCACAGCGGCTCGCCGCCGCCGGTCAACATGGAGCGCGGCGTCCTGGGCCGCGAGGCCGGGCTCGGCATCGACGCGCCGTCGGCCGTCGTGACGTCGTCGTCGCGGAGACGCTCGTGGAGTTGGTCGAGGCACTCGCAAAAGATGTCGACGTCGATGACAAAGGAAGCCGAACCGCATCCGCATCCGCATCCGGAGGAACCGCACCCGGAACCGATGGAGGTCGAGCCGGGACCCGTGGCGTTCCTCCGCCACTTCCACCGAACGACGAGCGTCCCGCCGCCCTCCGAGGCGCCCCCGTCGCCGACGCTGCCCGCGCAGCAGCCCGTCCCTGAACGCAAGCCCAGCACCACCACCACCACCACCACCACCACCACCACCAAGGCCGCCGCCACCCCCAAGGGCAGCATGCGGCTGAGACGGAGTTTCCTGCGGAGGATGTCGAGGTCGAGGTCGCCCAACGCGGCGACCGAGTCCGACCAGAACGCCGTGTCGCAGTACTCGTCGAGGCAGGACGAGAGCGACGTCGCCGCCTTCACCTCCACCCCGCGGAAGAACTCCGAGTCCAGCAGCCGCACCCGCATCTCCTTCTCGGCCCTCTTCCGGCTCGGGAAGAGGAACAGGAGGAGCTCGGGGCCGTCTTCGTTCTCCAATACGTCGCGTGAGGAGATGCAGGCGGCGGCGGCGGCGGCGGCGGCAGCAGAGGCGGCGACTCAGACACAACAATACACACGGATACGCCAGCATCATCATCATCATCATCATCAACAACAACAACATCAAGAGGAGGAAGCACAGGCGGCCTCGACACGAACGATACCGATGCCGATGAACTACATCCCTCGCAAGGTCAGCAACGGCGTCCCCAAGCGGACCAGGTCCCGCTTCAGGGAGGACTTGCCCGAGCTCCCCATGAGCCCGCCCGACTCACGCGTCGGGTCGCCCGAAGTGGAAGTGCCTCTGCCCGTCGTCTCCGAGTCGAGGTCGGGTGGCGGCGGCGGCGGCGAAGGCGGGGATGACGGACACCAGACCACGCCGGTCGTGAGGCACGACACCCCGACGTCGGACCTGCGGCGGGTCGACGAGAAGATGGAGAGGCTCGAGAAGATGAGGCAGACGCCGACGTCGCTGCGGCACAGCATCCAGCCCTCGCCCGAGCCCGTGTCCCTGGCGTCCATCGACTCGGAGGGCTCCTGGCTCTCGGGTCGCGTGGGCGGCGCGCGCCGGTCGTCGGTCCTGCGCGGCGGCAGCAGCAGCATGCAGCGTCTGCCGCGGCCCCGGATCACGACGCGCACGCCCTCGCCCAACGGCACGGAGCACGACGACGACGACGACGACGACCTCGCCGACGACGAGTACCTCTCGAACCTCGCGACGCCGTCCCGCGAGATGCTCGCCGACGACGAGCAGCGGCTGACGCGCAAGTCGACGGGCGACGCGTTCCCGAGCAGCGACGAGGACGAGGTCATGGCGGAGGCGGCGGCGGCCGACATGAAATGGGGTTCGGTCGAGAGGCAGCGCGCGACCGTCGTGCAGCACCCGAGAATCACGAGCCGCGTGGGCATGCTCAACTCGTTCCACGAGGCCGGCAGCGACAGCAGCAGCAGGTCGTTGTCGTCGGAGGAGAGCGAGGTCGAGGTCGACGGCGACGGCGACGGCGACGGCGACTCGCCCAAGGTCCGACGCGCCACGAGCGTTAGCCTCAGCAGGGGCAACGCCATGCATGTGAGCCCGGGCAGCACCAAGGCCCTCGATGTTTAGCGTGAACTGATGGTGTAGTGTGGGTGGTGTTGATGAGTTTTGTGAGAGGAGCGTTTAACCCAAGATGACGAGACAGGAGAAGATACACACACAAACATATACACACATATATATATGTATGTATGTATGTACGTGTATGTATACACACACAACACGGCCAGCCCAGCAGAGCAACAAGCCGACGAGAGAGGAAACACAACAAGAGTCAACCCAGACTCTCAATTTCCTTGATTCTTTCAGGGCCGACAACTCTCGACCCAACCCGACGCTCATTACATTGCCAACTTTCCTTGAAACCAACTGTCTCATCATCACCGACCATATTCACTCATTCATCTACTCATATTTCCTTGCCACTGACAACAAAACAAAAAACACTTGGAAAACCTACACAAAAAACAAAACTCCCTTGACGACTTGCGCTCATAGCTGGCTGGCTAATCCCTCATCTTACTCTCTCATCTTACTCTCTCATCTTACTCTCTCATCTCACTCCCTCATCTCACTCCCTCATCTTGCTCCCTCATCTTACTCCCTCATCTTACTCCCATCTTACTATCGTCTTCCGATCCTCTTCACAACCTCAACGCAAATCACTTCACAACCACCTTACTCACCACCCCTACCCTGCCCTTTTTCTTCCCCTCCCCGACTCGACTCGACTCGACTCGACTCGACGCGACGGGATCAGAACGGCAGCGACAACAACCCCCTTTCCGAGGATGGGCTCTCTTCCGCCCGATCCTCCTCATGTACGATACGACCTTAACGACAACCCGCTTTCTTCTTTTTACGACGCCCGCCGAACGACACGCCATGCTGCATGATATCCCAGCGAAGACGCGCGTATGAGGCAGGCTTTTAAAATTCGTTTCACGCGTCTGGTTATGGACTATACCATTTGATACCACGTCATCCTCTTTCCTCCCTCCCTCCCTCACCCTCTCCCCCTCCAGGA
>PJEX01000007.1:393092-413589 GCA_005350895.1 Colletotrichum tanaceti
CCCCCCCCCCCCCCCCCCCCCCCGCCTTATGAGATGCCTGACTTTGGCAGATGGCTGTGCTCCAATGTTGGAGGTTGAGCAAGGTATAGATAGATCTTGGGGGAGGAAAAATTCACAGGACGGCCAGGGGGTTTTTGTTGTTGGGGCTGGCACACGAGAAACACGGGAAGAGAGAGCTTTCGTAAACATGAAAGTGCCCGTCAATTGTCCTAAATACAAAAAATAAGGGGGGGGGAGAGGAGAGGGCGGCGAAAGTGTGAGTAAAGCCAAGCCAACCCATGTGCTGTATGTAGTTTTAAAATCAAACAACAGGAAGAGTTTGGTCTCCTGGATTGAGATACCCCGAGTAACTCGACCCTGCGCCAAGGGGAGCGAGCCTAGGCGCTTATATTCTGGGAGAGAGGTGGAAGAATGGGTCTAGAAGGCGATGCGAAGGGGACACACCCAATAGTGTGTGTCGTCGATCGAATTGTAAAAAGAATCCAATCTCATGCTCATGTTGTGGCGAATGCGGATTTTGCAAGTGAATACCGCCACGATGACCCCTCATCTGTGGAAAACGTCCATCTAGCGGATGCCCCTAAATAGACCATCGATGTATTCATGGCATGTATGTGCCGCTGGTGCTCTGCTTATTAGGTTATATATAATGTTGGTCCTATCGATGCCGTACGCAGTCTCTCTATCTCTCTCTCTCGCTATGTAGATGTTTATGTACTGTCTCCTGTCCCGCTGGATTAGAACTCTTGCCCTCCATCTTTTCGATCTACTCGGTTGTCCCATTCCTTTACCGCTCCTTTAACTCCACGCTCTGCGCCATCACCGAGGCTTCTGTAAGTGCACCGACGCACCGGAGCTCGCGTGCCTCGCTCACATATCCATGTCCAGCCTCGGCGAAGCCCTCGGCGACGCGCTAGGCGACAACGACAACAACCGGGCCTCGATCGATGGCGACCTACCGGCTCCTGGACCCAGCCCCGGGGAGTTTGGCCGATCGGCGAACTGCATCTCGGCATACTGGTCGTCCTCGAGGACGTAGATGTCTAGCTGCTGACCCCGCGGGAACTCCCCCCTCGGCGCGAAGCAGAACTCGTCGCATCGGACGCGGCGGTAGAACATCTGACCGTGGCCCATCGAGGGGGAGGTCTGAAGCACGGGCTCCAGGTATATCCCGACGCGGGCGCGCGGAGAGGCGTCGGTCGGACGGTCGCTCGCGCCGATGGGCATGACGACCAGCGGCCTCGGCTCCGGTGTCGTCGTGTGGGCGGCGGCGGGGCTCCCGCGGGGACTACCACCACCATCACCACCTGTTGTTATTGTTGTTGTTGGCAGCGGTGGCGGTGGTGCTAGGTCCGCGACGATGGAAAGACCCATGTTCGTCATGCTGAACAGGCGAAAGGGGGAGGCCGAGTGCAGGGCGCGTTGGTGGACGTCGTGCGAACGGGCAAAGGCGGCGGGCGAGTCGGCTAGCAGACCCGAAGAACGTCCGAGGACGCCGGCATAGGGGTCGTCGTCGACGACGACGACGCCGTGGCGGGCCGGGTCGGCGCGCCAAGCAAAGATGGACTCGTCGGGCGAGGTGCGGATGATGTGGTGCTGCAGCCTCTTGAAGGCGCTCGCGAGGCCCTCGCCGTAGAGCACGGGCATGCTGACACCGAACAGGCCCATGAGGCAGTAGGCGAGGTCCTCGTCGCGCGTGGTGCGGCGGGCGGCGGCCCAGGACATGCGCTCGGCGACGGAGTAGTCGCGCGGGTTGCGGGACTTGGCGAGGACGGACTCGAAGATGCCCGAGATGGTGGCCAGGGCGCGGATGAAGGGGCGCTCGGAGCTGTGCATCCCCTTGGTGCCGATACGGGACCAGTCGACGGCGTAGAAGATGGAGCGCCGCGGGGCGATGAGTTCCTGGAGGGTCCAGCCGCGGGTGAACCAGCGCGAGGAGGCGAGGGAGGAGAGCTGGTCCATGGGGGGGGAGGACAAGGGCAAAGCCGAGGACAATGCCGAGGCCGGGCCACGAGGCGGGACGTCGTCGAGGTAGACGAAGCAGACGCGGGCGTGGAGGTAGTACGAGTACATGGAGTTGATGGCCTCGGAGAGCTCGGCGGAGGAGGTCTTGTCGATGCAGCAGGAGTCGACCCAGGCCCAGGCGATGTCGTGCCGCAGGGCCTGTACGCAGCATCCCCGAATCTTGGCGAAGCCGGCCTTGGAGGCCGCCAGGGGGAGGTTGTGGATGTCTTGGAAGGTGACCTCGTCGGTGGGTTGTCGTGTTGATGAGCCACATGATTTGTAGGCCCCCTCCCGGAGCAGATGATGTCAGTTGGGACGTGGAAGCAGGGGGGTAGTATAGAAGGGAGAAAAGACAGAGAGAGAGAGAGAGAGAGAAGCAGACGGTGATGTATGTGTTGAACGGGATATCAGACAGCAAGCAGCAGTTCACTTTGTTGAACTTTTGCGAGGCGGATTTTTCCATGTCTCTTCCTCACATTCCGCGCCCCTTCCTCTCTTTCCCTCTCTTCTCTGAACCTCACCGAAGAACAGGTAAGCTTGCAAGAGGCGCGGAATGTGTCACGGCACGAACGGGGCTTGTACAATGTGGGCGCAGCCTTAGTAGCAGCAGGCTTCCATGATGAGTTTTGGTGGCCGCCTTGCGCGGTTGGGCGACTTGAGGAGTCGGCAAAGACGGGGAATCTCAGCAATGAACGGTCTTGCCATTACGATCCGAGGATGGCAGTGTTGATGGGGCAAGAACTGTGGCCAGGTCATGGGACGGAGACACGCGATTTCGTGATACGGCGTGTAAGTGGAAAGTGAAAGTGGAAGATGTGAGGAGGAGGAGGCAGCTGACAAGAAGCTGGCAGCTGGATGGTGTTAGGCTCACAGCTGTCGTCAGGCTGACAGCGAAACTGACAGGCAGCTGATGGCCAGCATGCGGACAGGTGGCATCCAGGCACCGACAGCTGACCTGCATTGGCTTCCTTGTCATCCACAGACAGTACCTTACCTAGGTAGGTACCTAGGTAGTCACTAGGTAGGTAGTCACTAGTCACCTGCCTTAGTCACGCTTGTCCTTGTTAGTCATCCTGCCTCTGTCATTCAGGGTCGTGAGGAAAAAAGGAAGAGAAAAAGAAGATAAAAAAGATAAAAAAAAAGATAAAAAGAGAAAAGCACGCAAAATTGACTGATCTGCACGCCAACAAACCTAAACCCACACCCGCCCACCCAAACGGGCCAAAACCCAAACCGCCCTGCAGGGCCCCCAGACCCCGGCAAACCAAACGCCGCCATCGGAAGTGCCCGCACTTTGCCGTGGGAGACAGACTCGGACAGACGGACAGACCGGACGGATGTGCCAGGTTTGTGGTGTGGGCATGTGTGTCCAAGACTCCAAAAGGTCCGAGCTGCCCTTCGGACTTGCATCTCTCGGCGGCATTGACGTGCGTTCGGTTCATGTCCAGGCATGAACATGTCTACCAGGTAGACCAGACTCGCCGACGACAAACCTCGACCGACCTCGACCGACCATGATCTCTCGATAACCTACCTACCCGCCTACCTACCACCCTCCTCAAACACACTCACATACACAAACACACACGAACACACACACACACACAACCCACCGAGCCATGCCGACGCCAACGCTGTTCCGAATCGTGTTGCGGCGCCAGACCACGCCAGGTCTGCGCAGCCGCCTTCCCCAGAACCACCAGCACCACCGGCACCAGCACCAGCACCACCAGCGCCGCGCCCACTCGGACGCACCCAAGCCGAAGCCGAAGCGCGCAGAGGACCCGATTCCCGTGCCCAACACCGTCTCGATCATCCCGCTGTGGCAGCGCCTCGGGCCCTTGACGCGCGCCGCCGAGGGATACGCCCGCGCCCAGCGCAAGAGGCCCCTGACGACGCAGTTCATCACCTCGCTCGTCATCTACTTCTGCGCCGACCTCTCGGCCCAGAACATGAGCGGCGACGACTACAGCCCGGAGCGGACGATGCGCTCGCTGACCATTGGCGCCATCTCGTCGATTCCCAGCTACAAGTGGTACGTCGTGTAGTCGTTGTTGTTGTTGTTGTTGTTGTTGTCGTTGTTGTCGTTGTTGTCGTTGTTGTCTTTGTTGTCGTTGTTGTCGTTGTTGTCGTTGTTGTCGTTGTTGTCGTTGTCTCGCCGTCGTCACTCGCTCGCCCTTTTGGCAGTGACCCGTGGCAATGACACTGACAGGTAGCTGCTTGCTAACCACAAAACACATCCGGCGACAGGTTCATCTTCCTCTCCCAAAACTTCAACTACGCCTCGCGCCTCCTCTCGCTCGCCACAAAGGTCGTCGTCAACCAGGTGTGCTTCACCCCCATCTTCAACTCGTACTTCTTCGGCATGCAGGCCTTCCTCGCCGGCGACAATCTCGACCAGATCATCGAGCGCATCCGCCGCACCGTGCCCGTGAGCATCGTCAACTCGTGCAAGCTGTGGCCCGCCGTCACCGCCTTCAGCTTCTCCTTCATCCCCATGGAGTACCGCAGCGTCTTCTCGGGCGTCATCGCCGTCGGTTGGCAGACGTACCTCAGTTTCCTGAACCGGCAGGCTGAAGTCGTTGAGGAAGCCGAGGAGGTCGACGAGAGGGCCCACGTGGTGCAGGCCATCACTGCTCGTGATGGATCAGCCAAAATGGAGGCGTAGGGCGAGGGGTTATAGAGTAAAAAAAAGAGGAGGGAATAGAAAGAGTGATACCCTATTAGACGTTCTTTTCTGGGGGTTATGAGGTTTTCCTTTGTATTGCATTAGAACGGCGTTTGAGGGAGGGGGGCGGGCTTACATACTAGAAGAAATCAGGGCGGGACATGAAGAAGTCAGGATCTGATACCATTTCATTGTTAGAGAGATATCTATAGAAGAGAGAAATGGAGAAATAGAGAGAGTGTGTGTGTGCGTGTGTGCGTGTAAGGTAATATAAACCAAAACACTGAGGTAGATAAGAAAGGAAAAGACAATGACTAGGTACCGTATCGATAGACACCGCATTCGCACGGTACTCTAGTCTCAAACGTCGCTCCAAATTCCTTCCACTCGACAAGCTTCCCAAAAAACCCTCCCAGATTCCCATCCTCGATCCTCACCCAACGCCGAGCCATTGAGAGCGCTGGCCAGGACCAGCAACCTCTCCTCAGCGATGGCGTCCATCGGTATGCGGTCCGGTCGCGTGCAAGCGGCCCTTCGCACCGCCAGAAACAACAACAACACCATCATCATCCGCCCGAAACTCCCTCGAGACGCCCCTCGACGTCATGCCTCGACCAGCGCCGGCCCCTCGACCGACTCCCCCCCGGCCGCCTCGGGCTTCAAGACCGGCCTATACGGCGTCGCCCTCGCCGGCTCTCTCTACCTCTCCTACCTCTACGTCACCGATACACGAGCCTCGATCCACCGCCTCTCGCCCTTGATGATGCGCTTCGTCTGGGCCGACGCCGAAGACGCCCACCACGCCGGCACGAGCCTGATGAAGACGCTCTACGACCTGGGCCTGCACATCCGCGAGCGCGACATGTCTCTCGCCCAACACCCGGCCCTCGTCACCGAAGTCTACGGCACCAAGCTCTCCAACCCCATCGGCATCAGCGCCGGCCTCGACAAGCACGCCGACATCCCCGACGCCCTCTTCGCCCTCGGCGCCGGCCTCGTCGAGGTCGGCGGCTGCACGCCCCGCCCTCAGGACGGCAACCCGCGTCCCCGCGTCTTCCGCGTCCCCGGACTCGACGGCATGATCAACCGCTACGGCCTCAACTCGCGCGGCGCCGACAGCATGGCCATCGCCCTGAGGGAGCGCGTGCGCAAGTTCGCCCTCAAGGTCGGTGCCACCGAGAAGGAGGTGCTGGATGGCGAGGCTGGCGTCCCGGCCGGCAGTCTGCTGCCCGGCCGCCTGCTCGCCGTGCAGGTCGCCAAGAACAAGGAGACGGACCAGACGGACGTCAAGGCCGTGGCCAGGGACTACGTCTACTGCGTGCGGCGCCTCGCGAGGTACGCCGACATCCTCGTTGTCAACGTCAGCAGCCCCAACACCCCCGGCCTCCGCGACCTGCAGGCCGCCGAGCCCCTCACGAAGCTGCTGAGCGCCGTCGTCGAGGAGGCGGCCAAGGTGGATCGTAAGGTCCGTCCCAGGGTCATGGTCAAGGTCTCCCCCGACGAGGACGAGGACGCGCAGGTCGAGGGCATCGTCCAGGCCGTGTGCAACAGCGGGGTCGACGGCGTCATTGTCGGCAACACCACCAACCGCCGCACCGGCATCGTCCCGGACGGCGTCAAGCTCACGGCGACGGAGCAAAAGGCCCTGCAGGAGACGGGCGGATACTCTGGCCCCGCCATGTACGGCAGGACGCTCGAGCTGGTCAAGAGATACCGCAAGAAGCTCGACGCCCAGGCCCTGCAGACTGGCTCGCCCGAGGAGGCCGCCGCCATCCCCTCGGCCGACGGCTCCCTGTCCGGCAAGGTCGAAGATCTGATCAAGGGCAAGGACGCCCCGAGAAAGGTCATCTTCGCGACCGGCGGCATCACAAACGGAGAGCAGGCGTTGAGCATCCTGAACGCGGGCGCGAGCGTCGCCATGGTGTACACAGGTCTTACCTACGGCGGCCCGGGCACCATCACCAGGATAAAGAGAGAGATTGCGAATCAGGCGTAGATTTAAATACCCCCCCAAAAGAAGAAGAATTTGACTGCCAATCGCGAGGTTCCTTTCCGTACCTATGAGACTGACTACCCTGTTCCTCCGCGGTTGTATTGATCTGTTGACTTGGATATTCCCAACGTGCCAGTACTCGGATCGTCCAAACCATCAACCACTCATTATATTATATACGCCGGTGGCACCGTCCCGTCATCGTTGTGCATTGCGATCTCCATGCACCGTACCTTACTAATGCGACGATTATCCCCTTAGTGAGTCTCGGTGTCTGAGAGTGCGTTTTGCTTTCTTGGATAATTCTCCGTCATTCAAGAGGGGTCTGCCTCCTCCTCCTATTCCGCTGACTGAATCGCGAGTCTTGTCCATCCTCCTGATTGTCGCCGTGAAGATGAATGACCATTCTAGCGAGCCAGTCGAACAGGGTGTGAAGTCGGAAAGATGAACCAGGTTCCGTAGTATGTTGCGCCGCGAGGAAGGGAAGCGAGTTGCAGGCCAGGCCATGCAGTCAGCCTGAAGAGCCAATGGGTCGAGGACGCCCTGACTGTGTTGTGCGCCTTGGGCTCTGTCTGTGTTGTATAATGGTCTTTCGTGAACCGGCACGAGAAAGCGGCCGAGAAGAAGTGTCCCTGGTCATGTGTAATTAAGGGTTTGTGAGGCCGGACTCTGGCGAAGTAGATGTTGTTGTTGCTTGGAGCTTTTGAGATCCCAGAGAGCGCATATGTCTGGTTCCGACTGTCGACACTTGGACACCAGAGATCCTCTTTCGCCGCCAAAGGGAAGGTGGCCGGATTTCCACAGGAATCACCAAAGCATGTGACCCCCAGGATTCTGTTTTTC
Organism: Colletotrichum tanaceti; assembly: GCA_005350895.1. Taxonomy (NCBI): domain Eukaryota; kingdom Fungi; phylum Ascomycota; class Sordariomycetes; order Glomerellales; family Glomerellaceae; genus Colletotrichum; species Colletotrichum tanaceti. The sequence goes on from PJEX01000007.1 coordinate 400,601, forward strand.
TCCCTTGATTCATCATCATCATCATCATCATCAGTATTGGTGAACCGCGTCCTCGATGTCGAGTGCCTCGTCGGCCCAGGCCACCATGCACACGCTCAGCCCGAGGTAGCAGAAGAGAGCGGGCATGAAGGCGATGCAGAGGATGACCAGGTTGGGGAGTCCGTCCATGATTTGACAACTTTGCAGTATTTCAGAGTAGTGATTGCGGGATGAACTGCTTGCTTTGCTGGTTTTTCTTTTTGATTTTTTTTCTTCTGTTTTTTCTGTTTTTTGTATTTTTCCTAGGCAATCACAAGTCTTCTAGTTGCAATCGATATCGTTCTTATATGGAAATGGGGGGAGAAGGGTGAGGGAGAAGGGACTCTACCGGAGACACCTCAAAACAGAGTTGTGGACCACGATGGGCAAGAAGGTCACGGGTCCAAGGCTGGTGATGAGTTTAATAAGTTTTTTTGGAATCGGAAAAGCTTATTATCTTGTTCCTCTTGACTACACTGTACTAATAGTGCCATCTTCCTCGACTACACTGCCTAACTAATAGTGCCTCCATCTTCCTCGGAGAGATGAAGATACAAAACCAACCCACGCATTATGCCCGCACTTGATGTGCTCTACCAATTTGAACTCCGTGTAAATCTGTCTCGTCCCTGAGTCTGCTTAGCAGAGCTTTGAATTATTTTGCGTCCCCTCCTTTCCTCTCCAACGCTCATGGCAAAATCCGCAACGCTCAACCTACCACCATTGAATCCATGGTGGTTCCAGATGCCCCCCGGAACTGCCCGGAACTGCAAAGTGAACCGAGCGAGTGCCTCACTCACTCCTGTCCCTCGACGACAAACTCGGGCGCGTTCTCGAAGCCGACGACCCGGACGGGCTGCAGGCGGGCGAGCCTGACGAGCTTGTCGCGCACGGCGTCGTCGAGCTTGACGTCGTCGGGGCGGACCTCGCGGGGGCGGACCTCGACGCCGGTGGGGTAGAGGTGCTCGATCTCGACGTCGTCGCCGAGGTCGAAGAGGTCCGACCTCTCGCGGAAGCACCAGGGGCGGCCGCCGCGCATGACGAGGTCGTGGGTGTCGCGGACGTCCTTGGCGTGCAGGGAGCGGTAGCCGCCGTCGAGGGAGACGGCGATGGAGCTGTGCCAGGGGGTGCGCGGGAAGCCGTCCGGGTTGTGCTTCTCGACGAGCAGCGGCATGGACAGCTTGACGGCGCCGCTGGACGGGTGGATGGACAGGCGGACGTGGTCCGGGCAGGTGGCCAGGATGATCTTGGTGAAGGACTCGGCGCGCATCATCATCTTCATGGCCACCTCCTTGACCACCTTGCGGTACTTGTGGCCCGACGTCGCGTGCGCCGCCACGGGGCTGTTGCGCAGGTCCGTCTCGAGGAACCGGATGAAGCCGCGGTACGTCATGAGCGTGTCGTTGTCCGTCTCCATGAGCGCCCGCACGTCCTTGTCCGGGTCGCCGAACTGCGCCTCGAGCGTCTTGCGGCTCTCGTCCACGAGCTCCATGTACTTGTCCTTGGTCAGGGGCTCGTCCTCCTTGGTGAGCCCGAGGAAGTCCATGACGCGGAGCAGCTTGATGCCGTCGTACCCCTTCTGGGCCGCCATGTCCATGAGCGTCGCGCCGTACTCCCACGTCTCGTCGTCGGAGATGCCGACGACGTCTGGTGTGGAGAGGAAGGGTGTCAGTAAAGGAGAAGAAGAAATAAGCGACGGAATAAAAACTCACCGTTAAAGACGAGACCGTCGGTGGCAATGTGCACCTCGGCGCCGTGGGTGTAGACCTTGCCGATCTCGACGCACAAGTCGTTCAGCCGGGCGAGGGCGAGATCCTCGCCGAGGTCGGGCAGGACGCCCGTCACCTTGTCGGTGCGGTTGATGCTCTTCCAGGGGAAGGCCGGGATGATCATCTTGACCGACTCGCCCTTCTTGACGTACTCCTCGACGCGGCCGTGGAACATCTTGCGCCCGAGCCACTCGTGGTTCTCCTGGCCCTCGGGCACGATGTGTCGTCCAAAGGCCTGGAGGACGTCCAGGATCTTGTGGGCGACCTGCTCCGTCGACTGCTCGATGGGAGGCGTGGGGAGGGTCTCTGTGATGTTGATGGTGGGTAGGTCTACATCCAGAGCATGTGTCAGTTGGGATAATCAATAAAGAAAAAAACAAATAGAAAACATGGATGAATGTCAGAGACACAGCAAATCTCACCCTCGACGACGGCATCGATGCTCTCGTTGCGGAGAGGGCTCTTGAAGGCGCTAAAGGGGCTCTTGGCCGCGCTGGCCGGGCTCAGGATGACCTGGCCGGGGCTGGTCAGCTCGACCGGGTCGATGGGCGAGCCGATCTCGAGGTCGGAGAACCCGACGCGCATCTCCCTCAGAGGGCTGAGGGGACTCCGCAGGACCGAGGCGTTGAGGGGCGAGATGGCGCTCAGAGGGCTCCTCAGCTCGGACCCGAGACTGGGACGCCTGTAGGTCGGGGCGCGGAGCTGGAGCACCGGCCGGCCCACGGGCTTCCCCGGGAGCTGCCGTCTGGCGTCCGTGGGGGACACGGGAGCAGGGGCTGCTGCTGCGATGGCCATTGTGATGGGATGTGTAAAAGAAGGAAAGATTGGAGAGAGAGAGAGAGAGAGATCAACGCAGGGTTGGAAGAAGACGAGAAAAGGATGTGTTGTACGCTTTTTGTATGAGCAGGACAAAGTATGATTAAATAGGAAGTGTGAGGTTCAAGTCTTGTTGATGGCTTGATGTTGATGATGTCTTGTTAGTGTAAGCCAGGTCGGGGGCGTCTTTGGGGATTCTTCTTATACTTTGGAAAAACAAAAAACAAAAAGCCCCTCGAGTTGATCAAGATCGCCTCTTGGTCGACGAGAACCCCAAAGTACGCGAACATTGCGTGTGTGCCCCCGCGGCCTCCCCCCCGGACGCATTCAGACGACTGTCCCGGAAACTTTCCCATCGTCGGATTCCAGGCTTGAATCGCGGTGAGCCGTGGCGTCAAGGCTGAGCCTACACAAGCCAAGGGGCTTGCCGCTTGTCGCCTTGGGGAGGGGGGCCACGGGCTCAAGGACGTGAGCCATATGCATCGTTGCAATATGATGGAGTGGCCGTGTATGTATGTATGTCTGTATGTCTGTCTGTCTGTCTGCATGCGCTTGTAACGCAGCCCATTTCCTGTCTCTGACCAAAAGGCTTATTAGGTGCACCCCAGAACAGACACATCGTGTTGGAATGTGCATACGGTTACCGCGCTAGAGATAGAAGCATTGTCTTACCTCGTGTCAGCAACCCCCGGTGAACACCGGGGCATACATGCTAATACCGGCCTTGATGGATGGGGTATGACTTACAAGTCGTCCCGGAAGCGCATGCGCCTCCTCCCCCCCTTGCCCCCCCTTCCCACTCCTCTCCTCCTCCTCCAATGCCGAGATCAGATTTGGGCAGTAGTAGCACGCGAGGGCAATGGATTTAGGAACACGCAACACGCGCGTGGGTAACACAACTTAGCCTTAACCGTCTTGTCAGGGCTGAGCATGGCTTGGACCTAGCCGGCGGCAGCGTACGCCAGCTAGTACGGAAGCAGGACCGCCACCAGCCAACGGATCTACGCTCCAGATTGATTAGCGTCGTGCCTCTTTTTCTTTTGGTCGTGGTGTCGTACAGATGGACCCGGCAGTAGGAGTTCTACTTTGAGAAGCCAGAAAATGCTTCCTTCATGGCCAAGTCGTTGTGAAGGAGGGAGAGAGAGAGAGAGACTCGAGAGAGAAGGGGGCGCTCTCGTTGCATTCCGGCCGACTTTAGATCCTATCTGTCGTGTGTCCTGAGCACCAAGGCTGAACTGGCACCGCCGCCGGCAATGTAAGCAAAGGCGCTCTATCTGTCTGTCTGTCTGTCTGTCTGTCTATCTGTTTGGCGAACTCGGCCGTATTCCGTTCCCGGAGACTTCTTCTTTTTTTTGGGTTTTTTTGCCCCTTGATGACAATCTTGACTAGTCGTAAAGGCGTCCAATGAATGGCGAGGAGAGGGGAACGAGTGTGTTCTGGAATCAAATCTTGCGATATCGACTTTGTCTTTTGTCGTCGTGATGCCCACCACCTCCTCCTCCTCTGATATCATCCCATTCTTCAACCCTGCTCTCTCCATGCTCCAACAACCCCTGTTGTTCAACTACCGATACTCGTCCAGCTGTTGGGGCTCTTACATTCTCATATCCTCCCTCAACTGATTTCAACTTCTCGACGCATCATCCGGGTCGCGTATCCCCCCCCCCGCGGTGATGGAGAAAATCATCGCACCCGCCCCCGTCGTCCAGAGCGTAGGGTACGACGACGACGACCGCAGCCCCAACCAGACCATCGTGTCGCCGAGCAACGAGGATGGCCACCACCCGCCGCGCCCTCAGAGTCAGGGCCTCTCCGAAGGCCGGCAACGATCGGTGCAGACCGACGAGGAAAAGGCCGAGCTCGTGCCCCCCGCCGCCGACGGGCCGGACGGCGGCCTCCAGGGCTGGATCCAGGTCGCCGCGGCCTTCCTCCTCGTCCTGGACGGCTTCGGCTTCATCACGGCCTTTGGGGCTTTCCAGACGTACTACCGCGGGCTCTTCCCGAAAAGCGTGACGGACCAGGCCATCTCCTACATCGGCTCCATGCAGATCTTCCTCCTCTTCCTCCTCGGCACGGTCAGCGGCCGGCTCATCGACGCCGGCTACTTCCGCACCATCCTCATCACGGGCTTCGTCTTCCAGATCGGCGGCGTCTTCGGCGCCTCCTTCTCCAGCCAGTACTGGCAGTTCCTCCTCTCGCAGGGCATCGCCACGGGCATCGGCAACGGCATGCACTTCACCGCCCTCGTCTGGCTGGTCTCGCAGTACTTCACCAAGAAGCGCGGCCTGGCGCTCGGCATCAGCTCCTGCGGCGCCCCCATCGGCGCCGTCATCTTCACCATCATCGCCCGCGAGATGCTCAAGTGGACGGGCCACCAGTGGACCCTCCGCGTCATGGGGTTCCTGATCCTCGTCGACAGCATCATCATCTTGATCATCGCCCGGCCCAAGGCGGCCACGCGCAAGGGGGGGCCCCTGTTGGAGCTGTCCGCCTTCAAGGAGCTGCCGTACCTCCTTTTCACCATCGGCATGTTCTTCGCCCTCCTGGGCGTCTACTTTGCTTACTATTACGTATGTTTTCTCTCCTTTCCCTCGTGAACCGAAGCAACCACTGAACTGAACTGAACTGACGTCTTTTTCTTTTCCTTCTAGGTCCCCAACTTTGCCCGCGACAAGCTCAAGCTCAGCCCAGACGGCGCCCTGACGGTCCTCATCGTCATGTCGGCCGTGGGCATCCCCGGACGGCTGATCCCGCCGTTCCTCGCCGACAAGAGCATCAAGCCCCTGAGGACGCTCGTCATCTCCCTGCTCTTCTGCAGCCTCAACCTCTTCGCCTGGATCGCCGTGCGCTCGACGGCGGGCCTCTACGCCTGGGTCGTCGCCTACGCCTTCACGGCCAACGCCGTCCAGACGCTGTTCACGGCCGCCATGGGCGAGGTGACGTCCGACATGTCCAAGCTCGGCGTGCGCATCGGCATGGTCTTCACCGTCGTCAGCTTCGCCTGCCTGACGGGGCCCCCCGTCGGCGGCCGTCTCGTCCAGGTCGGCGGGGACAACTACGCCTACGCCCAGATCTTTGCCGGCGCGTCCATGCTGTTGGGCGGCCTGCTTGTTGCGCTGGCCAAGATGAAGCAGGTTGGCCAGAAGGCATTCTGGCGGATCTAGACGAATTAGATAGGAAACCCCTGGTGTGTTTATACGAGTTGCTACATGGTACTCGTTGGCACATGATGGCGTGGGATAATAAAGCATTTGGGCGGCGTTTCACTCTTTTCTCTCACTTGTCACGTACAACTCATGTCTGGAACAATAATAGCAGCAATCATAGATAGAATGGATACCTAGCTGTCTTGATGTTTCGAAGCTGTGACAGACAATCTACAGACCCCCCCCAGCTCATTATAAAGGCAAGCCTACATGTGATGCCGTTGGGAAGGGAGACAATCTGCGCCTGTCAAAGAGTTTCTCTCGTTGCCTACCGCTGCAGCATACATACAGCCCTTGATACCCTAGAGAGCTTCAAATCCATTCCACTGACTGCAATGGCACGAATGACATGCCAGACAGGCGGAGGAGATTGGCACATTCTTTCCTACGCGGGAGAGCGGCAAAACCACCCTCCCCGCCCCCCTTAGGTGCCTGGGTTGCTGACGGACACAACCGAGTAAAGGGGGCGCGCGCTAAACCGTCCATCGTGGCTTTCTGTCATGCCTGTCATGTTGAGCTGGACAGCGTGGGGAGATTGCTTCTTTGAGCATGCCACGGCGGGCTTTCCGGCCTGGTCCCCCCCCCTCCTCAAGACCAGAAGGACAATCTGTTTGCAGCACGAACTCCTCCTGTTGACGAGTGGCAAAGTTCAGACCGGTTCGTTAGATTAGTAGATAGCGCAGCGAAGCAAGCCCCGTGGCCCCCGTTCGAGAATCGTTCGAGGGACGCAACCAACCAACCAACCAACCAACCCACCCACTCGAGGGCTGAGGCTAGAGCAAAGCGAACGGGAACCAACAAGTTAGCTTCCGTCTCTAATTCTCCATGGGAAAAAAGACCCATCCATTCTGTCACTCGACTAACCGATCCTGGCCTAGCCAGAATAGCCCATTCCGACGCCCCTCTGGCCCTCCAAATGGCCAAGCATGCCACACACCTTTGCTCGAGTGACACAGAACCGTCTGAACAGGCAAGACAGGCAAGACAGGGTCCAGGACTCACTCAGGAACTGGGATTCGGTAACGGAAGTGTCTCAAACTCTGCTTTGCAAATGAAGCCAGGGAGAGACATGGTCAGCAGCACCAAAGGACCAGCTTACACCAGGCGTGCTTGGGTCCAACAGCTAAGCAAATCGGCAGATATTGGGGCATGGGCAGGTATAGGTATATCCAGCCATCTATCCTACGGAACAAAGGATATTCTCGGTACGGATATAGTGACACCGTACATAATGAACCCGCCTTGACTCGGGATCTACAGACAGACGGACGACTTGCAGATCCACAAACCTGCAAGCCTGCAAGCCTGCATGCCCGCTAATAGCCTGGAGAACAACATCCAAGACAATCGATGCCGGCAGCCCTAGCGGTCGAGTGGGTGTGGTGCATAGGCTCATAGCAACCATGCGGTGTCAGGCATTGTGGCGTCGACCGCGTGCGGCAGCTTCTTCGAAAAAGAACTGGCATTTCAGCTTCAAGCCCCCCGGTCACCCGTGTAAAGCCTGGATGGATCGTTCAACCGTCCAGCCCGGCCGAGCGGGTTAGCCACCACCACCAACCAACGTGCCACCTTCGGAAACACCGTGCGACCCCGGGATTCCTATGTTCTATTTTTTTTTTCTTTCCCCCGAGTTCGCAGGGATGTTGAATGCCGCCAACCGTCTGTGCTGTTCGGTGGATTTTCTAGAGGACATGTGGGAGACTTGAGCATGAAAGGAGGGGGGTGAGATGACATTCTGGTGCGAGCCGTTGAGCTATAAGTTGGGCACCGACGTCGAATTCGGCTCGTGTTTCTTCTTCCAGAATCAGCTGGTTCAGCCCATCTACCAAGTTCCCCTTTCTCATCTTCTCAACAACCGTGGAATACAGCAACATGAAGCCGTCTGTACCAACAGCCCTCAGGTATGGATGCCCTACCCCCCCTCGACCAGAAAGAAACTTGGTCTTTCGTCAGCGCTAACATGGAACTAAGGCTGTGCGGCCTCTTGTTGGGTCTTTCGCAGACCGTATATGCCACCCCCGAAGCCCCGACGAGTTCCCCCAAGGCCGAAGCAGCACAAACCTGCTTCCCTCCATACCTGGGATACAGGTCCGACGGCAAGAAATGGTCTCCCCCGTGGGGCAAGCGGACGTGTGAATCCGACCCCGAAGACGTCCCCGACACTGGTGTTACTCGGAAATACGAATGGACGGTTCAGAGGGCATGGCTGGCACCGGACGGGTTTCGTACGTTATATCCACCACCGCAGATCCCGCCGGCCTACACGGCACCAATTATCAGGCGTGCCGCGATATGCCACCACTTACACCATGAGAATCCATGGCTGACCACCCACATACATCTACAGTACAGGAACTCCTCACCGTCAATGGGCAGTTTCCCGGGCCCCTCTTGGAGGCCAACTGGGGTGACATGGTCGAGGTCACCATCCACAACAACATCACCGGCCCGGAAGAAGGCACGGCGATGCACTGGCACGGGTGAGTTACTGTTCGTTCCTCGGCCACACACGCACGAGAGAAGAGCACAGCCGCACTCCGACGATCCCTCCAGTGCCTAACGCTGCAATGCAGGATTCATCAGCAAGGCACCGGCCTCATGGACGGAGTCAGCGGCATCACCCAGTGCCCCATCGTACCCGGCGGCAGCTTCACGTACCGGTGGAGGGCCAGCACGTACGGGTCGACGTGGTACCACGGCCATCACGCACTGCAGTACGGCGGAGGGCTCTGGGGCCCCCTGATCATCTACGGCCCGTCCCATGTCGAGTACGACTTGGACCTGGGACCCGTCACGCTCTCCGACTACTATCACTACCCTTACGAGACGATCGCCATGGACGCCATATCGACCAACAACGATTCCAACGTCTTCGCCCCGCGGTCCAACAACCACCTCATCAACGGGAAAAACCTCTTCAACTGCTCCCTGGCGGCCGCCAACATGACCTGCACGCCCGACGCCGAGCGCGCGTCCCTCCGCTTCAAGTCCGGCAAGGTCCACAAGCTGCGCCTCATCAACACCAGCGTCGAGGCCATGCAGATCTTCTCCGTCGACGGCCACAAGATCATCGTCACCACCATGGACTTTGTTCCCGTGGAGCCCTACGAGGTGGACCATGTCGTCCTCGGCGTCGGGATGAGAGCCGAGGTCCTCGTCAAGGGCGACCAGGACCCCACGCAGTCGTATTACATGCGCACCAGGGTTCAGTGCGCGGCCACCCTCGCCAACGAGACACTCGGCACCATCTATTACGACCAAACGCCCGCCTCCGTCGTACCAACGATCAAGACCGTTGCCGCTCTCCCCGTACTCAACTCCACGACCGGCTGTGGCGATGTAAGTTGTCATTCTTGCCCACCTGATGTAGAACTTGGAGACTGACTCCGACTCCATAGCCCGACCTTCTCAAGAAGAAGCCAATCTACAAAAAGCCCGTCTCCAAGCCCGACATGACTCTCGAATACGACATCAAATGGGGATGGAACGCCACCGGAAACCATCAGTGGCTAATGAACAACGTGACCTTCCTGGCCGACTGGAGCCGCCCTCTGTACCTCGAGGCGGCCGACGGCAACGACGAGTACCTCGAGGACCCGCACCACATCCTGACGACGATCCCGGACGACGTCCGCCACGTCCGCGTCGTCGTCAACAACTACTACTCGATCCACCCCATGCACGTCCACGGCGGCGACTTCCAGATCCTGAGCGAGTCGGACGGCTACTACAACGGCACCATCGGGCCGTACCCCGAGAATCCGGCCCGCGCCGACACGGAGCTGCTCCGGCGCTACGGCCACCTCGTCGTCCAGTTCGAGGCCAAGAACCCGGGCGTCTGGGGCTTCCACTGCCACGCCGCCTGGCACGCCAGCGTCGGCCTGTACATCAACTTCCTCGTCAAGCCCGGGGCCCTTCGCGGGGAGAAGATCCCCGACGACGTCCGCGAGGTGTGCCGGGCCTGGGACGAGTACAGGAAGCTGGACGGCGCCAACGCCACGCCGTTTGATAGTGGACTCCGATAAAAGAAAGGGAAAACTTGGTTTTTTATTATTATTATTACAATGGGGAGAGATTCCATTTCTTTTCTCGGCTCGGTTCTGATTTTGCATAGCGCGGTTAGTCCTTATGAATAATGTCTAATTACTACTATTACTACTATTCAGCCGACGAGTGTTTGGAAATGGTCGACAGTGACCTTGTTTTTCTAACTGCAGATCTGATGCGGATCCGCGGTATCTGTTGTCTATCGAGGAATTCATGCCATGTGTTGCGCGGTTGAGGTCACTCAGCATCACAACTTGTCACATCCTTTGATGTATGACTGGTTTGTTCAGACATCATCAGCCCAGCTTGCACGGAGTAGATTCTATTTTGTGGGTTAAACAGTAGTTACTGTCGACCAATACGTCATCGACGAAGCTTTTGTCTGGTGTGGCCTCACGGAAATGTGTGTTGGTGTTTCTCCAGCTGTCAAGCCGACCGACCTGATTAACCCGCGTAATTAACTGGGAACGGCCGATCCGAGGGCTCGGGTAGATTTGGCAAGCATCCATCCGTACAACGTACACCGTGTTGATGCCCGGGTTCCGATGCCCCGTTCATCGTTATACTGGGAACTCATGTCAACCAAAACTCCTCCTACTTTAGAGCTGGCCTTGTCGGGTCGGTAAGTTCACCCCCCCCCCCCCCCCCCCCCATGCCGAAACTAACTGCAACACTTCTGCTATCCGATCTCAGTCTCGTCAGGAACTGGTCGCGTGGTTCTCGAAGCCGCTATTGTAGGTTTCTTGTACGGAACCCTCGGATTTGATTTGCGAGGAAGATGACGATACCCTCGCCAAGGATCGTCCGTCTGTTCTCCGGTCCAAGGACATTGGAGTTGAGTTTCCCGAGCACGGGGGTTGACGTGTTGGTCCCACCAATTGAATGCTGCCAAAAACATACTTTGGGTATGATGCGAACTTGGCTTTGGCTTAATTTAGTGGGGTAACTAGGTAATTGATCCGTACAGAAAAAGCCTAGAACGAAGAGCAGCAAGGTCCAAGATGATTGTAGGACATGGCCAAGACGACCCATCCGGTTCTCTGGCTGGTTATGGTCTGGGTCCTGGGACAAGAAGCTCGTACCCGGAGGCACCGAAACGACCCGTGTTTGGTTTTCGGGTCGGTACGGATATTGTATTGTGCCTCGACATGCTTCTAATTCTTGCAAGGTGGCCACCAAGACATTCACATCACGGTTGATGTGGGCTAGAAATCGGCCTTTCTCCTTCATTTCAGACGATGTATCAGTGTGTCAGTCACATCACCGAGGTAGGTAGGTTCCGACAGCCGAGAAGGCTATGATATGAACCCGGTTCCGGATGAATACTGCCACACGTGCCTGCGTGGGACTCCGAACGGGGTAACAAGACTTCGGACGCTGGAGGAGAAAGGAGGTAGGAAAACTCCAGCGCAACTACCCGGAGCGGCCCTCTGCCCTCTATATTCGATTTTCATCATGGGTTGCTGCACATTACCAAGGAGGACGGAGCTCCCCCCTGGACCCCCCTGCCCTCCGGGGGGCCTCCGGGGGGCCCGCGGTGCTTGTTTTTCCGCCTCTAGCAGAATATCCATTAACCTGCTTTCTATCCGTACCTAGATACAGTAGATTATGAATATGCGAAAAAGAGACGCAGTATGTAGAAAAGAAGACGTATAGTACGTAACGAACTCTCATTCACCGCTCCGTGATGATTTCCAGCCATGTCAATTTGGACGCTGCGTCCTCGTGAGACGACGGGGCAGGTATTCTTGATACATGTCTTTTCAATCAAAAAGTCCGCTTGAGATCAGGAACTGCGATTCCATGTCCGTTCCCAGACTACATCTGGAACGGTTCAAGCGGCGAAGAATTGATTCTTAATGAACCGAAATAAGACCGACGCGGTGGGGTTCTCTTTTTTGGTGCTCGTCCCCGCGATGTGCAAACAAATCCCCGAATGCCCCCCAAGCCGCCGCTTGCTTCCTCCAGGCAGGGATCATGCGCGGCACCGTGTGGGTACGTGTAGAAACGACGAGAAATAGTGCACGGGGCCATTGAAGAATCACCTGCGACTAGATAACAGAGGCCAGCGCCATTTCCCCATGGTCCATAGATCGTTGATGATGGGAAAAATTAGGAGACTCTGGCCAGAGCGGCGTGTTTCCGGCATCGGATGATGGATATGGATACGACGGCCTGACCGGCCCAATCAGATCACTCGGACCCACCTCCGTCGGAGTGGGTCCATCTGGCTGGCCAGCCGGCTGCCAGCCAGATGACGGCTTCTGTCGGCTGCTCTTCAGGCAATAAGTTGCACCTTTCTTCCTACCTACCTACGATGTATCCGTACACACCTGCAATCTACGACTAGCCTCACTTTATCACGCCTTTTGTCCCCTCGAGTCAGTGCTACAGTACCAGCAGTTATCAATGGAGCTGGGTAAGTGAAGTGGGTGACGGGACGTACCAGCCAGATCGTGCGGCTGAGGCTCTGACACTCTGTCTCCATTGGTCTCGCCACGTCACGCCTTCACACCGACCCTCAATAGAAAGACCAAATATCCGTAGTTATAGGTAGTGTTGAGTCTCACCCCAGCCGATGAATACAGGTAGTATAGCAACATCGACACTGCCCCATTCGTTTGACTCAAGGAAAGCGACACTGTGAAACTTCCTACGTACACCACCCGATTCAGGGTGGAGACGATGTTGTATGTATACGTGTACGAGGTATATGCAGTGGGTCAGTGGCCAAGAATCCGGGCAAAGGCCGCCTCTCTCTCAGAGCTCAGATTGATTATCAGCCTACCGCCCCGGACGAAGCTGGAGGCGGCCCTGGCTTGGATACTACATTGTAAATGACCGGCCAAACCGGTCGAGATCCGGTACCTGTATTTTCACCCCCACTCCGCCTCAATGGTTGGTTAGGGAGTTTTAGGCGGTCCATCTATGGAGTCGACCCCATCGATGGGCGGGTGGAGTGCACTCACCGTCTCAATTTCACCGGCTCCATTGACGTCAGTCCGATTGCAAAATCCTCTCGCAATGGCTGCGTGAACCCAGGACATACCAGAAAAGAACCATGTCTTCCTTGGGAAAAATCGGCGTCGGATTCGGGGCTGGACGGAAAGGTCTCGATTGCTCTCGCTCGCTG
>PJEX01000008.1:0-44785 GCA_005350895.1 Colletotrichum tanaceti
GGGGGGGGGGGGGGGGCTGAAGGCCAACAACATTGAGCATCTTCGGCATGTTCTGGGCCGACCTTCTCCGGTCTGGAAGGGGGTTACTTCGGGGTTCGAATCTCGATGCGACTTGGTATGCTGTTGATGGATTGTCACTGCCTTCGGGGGCATTGAATTGGGGCAGTGATGTGCTGTTTCTATGGAGAACGAGCTTGGCCGTACCAGAAGAGCCGTGCCCACCTGTAGTGTAACTGCTTTTACATCTCGTGTCGACAATACCGTGGTTACCGTCGATTGTTTTTGGCAGGGAGATGTGGTCTAGAAACAAGGGGCAAGTGTTGTTCCAGGAGGCAAAACAGTGACGAAGGGGTCGCCGAAGTTGTCACAAAGCTCTCGCTTCGTTTCTGGGTTGACCTGTAGTATCACGATGTTTGGACATGCCAAGCAAGCCATATGGCTCCCCTCCATCTCCGCAGTGCCGCACTTGTCTTCTCGTGCAAACGGGTGATTGATATGTATTGGGCAATATGCGTTCTTTTTGCAATTGAGAAATGCCGCTGGTCTCCGGCCAGCCGACGTGGCCTGCTTTCGTCAACTTCTATAAGCCCTCCCATTTATGTTGATTAGTATCCGTAGTTCAGGGTAATTGTCTACCGGCTGAGGAGTTCGTATTTGCAGTTTGACGGAACGGTCGTGGACTGTGCCGTGAACACAGATGTCTTTCTAGCATAACGTTATGATTAAGACCAGCATACCAATATACCTCTGAACACATCTCGTCTGCTTCGAGGTTGAACTTGCTTGCTGCGAGCGACTAGACGCATAAACGCGAGCCCATATGTATGTTGTTGTAAAAGAAGAAGTGTCTGAAGCACGAAATCTCGCCATTGCCCACAGAGGGAGGGGAGACTTGTCTTATACAAACATGCCTGCAGCAACCCCTATAGTCGTTAGGGGTCGTCGCGGCTTCTAACCATCTGTGTAGCGACTTTTCGTACTCGCACGAATCCCCAGAACAGAGCACACCGAAGCTTGACAAAGGAATGTCCTCTTACAATAGACTGGTCTGAATGAATACACATTTGCAGCCTCGTCAAAAAGCGGAATACGATACGTGGACTTCCCGTCTGTCTAAGCATGGACATCTGATTATATCAACAGGCAAAATGCCACTTGAGGCTGACGATGTATTTCCTGAGATCAAAAATGCGCGTAGGATAATTACGCCTTTCAAACCGCGGCGCAACAGGTCTAGTGGTAAAAAGCAAGAAATAAAAACAATGAGAACAACACAAACGCCGTGGAGCTACTGACAGTAACCAAATCCTCGTTCATGTTGTAAATCTTCGGTACATGAGCGTTTTCCGTGGGTTATACTAACAAGCAAGGACTAGGTTTCTCCGGGTTCCGCATGATTTCGCCCAGATCGTCTAGTTGGTTAGGATGATACGTTGTGGTTCTTCTATACAGCGATCCGTGTTGACGGCGGTTCGAATCCGCCTCTGGGCAAATTACTTTTTTAAGATTTTGCGTTGTTCGATCGTTGAATAAATAGCAATGAAACCGTCGTCGACAAAACCGGGCCACACACAGCTTTCGATTGAATTTTCAAGTCCGTCTGGCTGCCCGTCAGTTTCCATCTAGGTAGGCTTACAAAACTAGCTAACCAACTAACTCTCTGACGGTTGGTTACAAGCTTGCCTTATTTGGATGGCAGGCAGAATGACCCCCTAGCAGCTCTCTAATGGACGAACGGACATGCATGATTGGATCTATCTCTCTCTTCCTGAGCTAAACAATAACACCCAGCTGCGGGGAATACTTCAGCCCCGGTTGGTTGGGTGACGTGGTCAGCTTGGAGAAAGAACCTGGTGCTTGATGGCCGGGAACCGAACCAACAGAAGAGCGAACAATGTCGAGCATAAATAAGATGGCAAGTTTGGCAAGGCCACTCAGACAGACGTCGTCAGCCAAACACGCCCGGCGCCGGTACCTGACCCGAGCTCGTCGTCCGATGTCCCGGTACCCGCTTGATCTCTGAGGCTAGCATAAGCTGAAGGGTTGTCAGTGATCCATGTGAGTGAAGCATTAGTTCAAGCATCTCGGACCATGAGACTTGCACACATACCTTGCACACCACACCACCACGCGCTCCCTCCACCGAGTCCATTCACAGAAAGCACCAAGCGGGGTAATTCCATCAAAGTCCGCACTAGGAGACATCAATGGCAGACCGAAAGCGGCAGACGCTCAGCTCTTAGTTTTAGTAGTTTATTGGTATACACAACGGCCCGAAATCTGCTCGTCTCATGACGATTCATCTATTTTTTACACGGATGTCACCTTCTCACGGCCCCGTCACCTGCAAGGCACCGCTTCACAAACCAACCAAGCCCTGATCGACAGCATGCATGTCCCCTTAGCCCCATACATGCCATGTCATGCAATGCTTTCAGAACAACTCAGCGTCGCAGCCGCCAACTCCTGATGCTGCCGCACATGCCCTCCTCGTACATGACCAGATGTTTGGCCTCCTCAGTCGCCAAGCGCGCCACTCTCCATAAGGCTCTGGTAGAATTCGGGTTCCAAGAAGGTCGCCACGCTCACGTCCTCGCTGAGGCCCTTTCTCCTTCTGGTCTTCAGCACAAAATCTCTGGCTGTCGCCTGGGCGCTGGCTGGCTGCAGGGGCCGAATGATGACCTCCTTGTCAAGAGGATCGCCGGGTACAATGCTCCAGCTGTCGAACGTCAGACTGACCATGGCCATGCCCTTGGTCTTAATGCGCAGGTCCGTCTCGAAACCAAACGAGTCGATGACAGGAATCAGCCCGTTGACGCGGTAGAGCGGCGTGCCGGCCACCGGGCCATCCTGGAGGACATGGCCACGACGTCTGGCCAATGTCGTGTAGACCTCCGTAGCAGAGTCTTCAGGGCCCGTCACTGAGACGGAATACAGTGGCTCCATCAACCGAGGAGAGGCCATCAGAAACGAGGAGTAGCAGGCCCGCCTGGAGGTGGGGATAATCTGACCGCCACCACGGAAGATGGCTTCCGACGCCAACGACACATCGGTGATCCTAAACTTTGTATTTCGAATGGCTGTGGAACGCAGATGTCATTAGCGGTTGGTTACCGGTGAGAAAGTAGAGGTTGGGGAATGAATGCCCTGATTTGGGGACAAGACGTTCTGCTCAGAGCCGTGCCCCCATCCCCGGTCAACCATATCCCTCTAGAGGCATGGTTGTGGAATGAAGTCTCGTGCGTAGAAGCAGGTTTTGGTCGGAGAGGTCGGGATAGGGCAGCGAAGCAATGATCTCGCTGCTAATGCAAGCCATGCCCAAGAACCCAACCCAACCCAACCCCAACCTCAGTTCCATGTGTGTAGGACCCTCCGCGGGGACCAATGGCAGAGCAGCTTGCCGGTTCCAAGGACGACACGAAGATAGGAGGCGGGAGAAACAAGGGCAAGGGAAGTAAGGACTTACGCTCTTCACACAGGGGACCTTCTCTAGTAGCCCAGCTAAAACCTTGGCGAATGGTCTCCTTGACCGTTGTCAGCAGCTTCTTGTCGACCTGCGGTTCCTGTTAGTTTATTGCTTAACCCCCATGGGTCCCGAATGGGCCGCAAGGCCCTACTTACCTCGGAGGGCAATGTGTCGTCCTGCAAGATGTTAGGGCCCATCTCATCAGGACCAAAAGCCCAGATGCTTCTCGCCGCCAGCTTGTCCCAGCCGTAAGTCTCTTCGAAGTAGCTGGCCGTCTTGCGGATAGGGTCCCTGATCTTGACCTTGCCTGACTCGATATCTTCGGAGATGCCCTTGTCCAGCTGCTCGGCCACCATTGTGATCTTGTTCTTCTTGTTCGGCGTGATGGCGTAGCATTTTGTCGCTGATTGCTCGACGACTGTTTCGCAGAATCGTGTGACAGGATCTGACACCTTGATCTCCATATCGGCGTATAGGCGTCTCAAATCGTGCAGAACGCAGTCCATATACAACTCGCCAGTGCCCAGCACAATGTGCTCTCCTGACTCCTCGACCTTGGTGGTGATCAGCGGGTAGCTCTTTTGGATCTTCCGCAGACCGTCAAGCATCTTGGGGAGTTCCGATGGGTTGATAGGCTCAACAGCCACCTTGAGAACGGATTCCGTGAAATGCGTAACAGGCTTGAAGATGTAGGGGTCGTCATCGTCTTCGAGCTTAGGCGCAACGAGGGTTGCCGTCTTGACGATGGAGTTGTCGACTCCGCCAAGGAGCACATAGTTGCCTGCCGGTACACCATCCGTCGGGATGTTGTATCTTGACTCGCCAATGAACACGTCGGAAATCGTTGCCATAGCCATGTCTTCGTCATCGTCTGTTGAGTACCCTTCTCCCAGGACTCGGACCTGCATGCCAGGACGAGCTGTGCCACTCAGAACACGACCGAAAGAATAGAAGCTCTTGGCATCCGCTGTGCTGAAGAGCTTCGTAACATGAACAACCAACGGCCCATCCTGGTTGCAGGATTTCACGGACTGGGCCACCTTCGTGTCCAGAGGGCCTGTGTAGTATTTCTCCAAATACCTCTCTGCAGACTTGTCGGGTGAGGGGATGTGGCTTACAATCATATCGACGAACCCGGTTGAAAGGCCGAAAAACTGTTCGCAAACGAGCTTTAGCAGCACCTTGGCATCGGCCTTGTACTGAGACGGTTTCAGAGTGATGCCGAGACCACTCAGAACCACCTTCAAATCCTCAGGGCTATCACTAATGGTGTGTGTGAAGACCTTGTAGATGGGCTCCAGAACGAAGTTAACGAACGACCGGCTCGAGCGAGTTTCCAGTGGCTTGCGCGTAAAGTTCCTCTTCTCGGGGTTGAAGTAGACGTCTCCCCACAGCCTCTTTGCAAAGTCCTCTGTGTTGATGCCGCCGTAGGTGTCGGCGTACATCTTGGCGAACGACTGCAGAGTGAAGCACCATCCCATGTCTGTGCAAGCAAATAGGACATTGCCCTTTTCAGGACTTATCCGCTTTGCTTCACCCTTTCCTGGAATCGTGTTTTCGATGACGGTGTTGACCTCCTCGATCACATGCTTGAGCTTGAAGTACGCATCCTTGGGCGGTAGCTTGAGCTCCAAGATGAGACGATCCATCTTGTTGATGATGAGTGTCAAGGGTATGTCCTCTAGGACTGCGTGCTTGATAATCTGCTCTGTGTTGACCTGAACGCCCTCCACGACGTCAACAACCAAACAGACGCCGTCGGCCAATCTCAGGCTAGTCGCGACCTCGTCGACAAAGTTAACGTGGCCGGGGGTATCCAGAATGTTGACCAAGTGGGATTTTCCCTTGGAGCTCGGCAACACCAAGCTCATTGGCGACGCCTTGATTGACACACCTCTTTCTCTCTCGACAACGTGTACGTCGGTGTATCTGAGCTGCTCGTCTCTCTTCTTGCCGACCCGGCGCTCGAGCCTGTCGCTGATGTCGTGGGTCTCCAACACCAGCATGTCCATAAACGCCGTCTTTCCGTGGTGGAGATGTCCTGCCAGCGCGACGTTTCGAATTTGGTCGGGGAAGTTCATAAGGTCTGTCATGAAGCCTCGCTCGAAGAAGACTGGCGGCAGGTCGGCCTCCTCAATGTTGAACTTCTTTTGCTCAACAGGCGCAATAATTGGCTGCGTGAGTAGCTGTTCGTCCTCCTCTCGTACCAGTACTTCAACCTCATCTCCGTATACTTGTTGCGCCGTCGGGTAGTACTGCTTGTCTTCGTGCAGGATGATCGCGTTCGATGGGCCATCGTCTGTTCCTCAAGTTAGTCGAGTATCGTCCAATATCAGCAGTGCAAGCAGTGCGAACCGTCAATTTCCATCAGTTCCTGACCAGTAGCCGCGGGTGCTTCACTGGCGTCGTCGCCGTAAACGTAATCGCCCTCCGCTCCTCTTTCGGACGCCTCTTCGGAGCCGACATCCTCGCCAATAAAGTTACCAAATCTGTCCAGTATGTCAATCAGATGGCCAAGTCATTCAAAGATTATTCCGGACTTACTCGTCGTATAGGTCGTCCATTTTAGCGTCTGGTGATACAAGGGGGAAGTATTCGTCGCGGGTTGCCAAAAGGCTTTAAGGATGCTCGAACCAGGCGCAACCGCGATTACCTAGATGACGGCGCTCGCAAAGTTTCTTGCAAGGCTGGAGTGTGGCTTAACCACAGGAGTGGTTGCGAGGCTGAGTGGCTGAAGCTCTCCGATTGGCCTCATCTTTCAACGCTACAGCAGGTAGGTACCTCGAGTGGAGTTCGACAAGGATCTATGCTCCGACGGACCGGAGCCACCAGAGTCGGCGGTGCGCGCGCAGGGTCGGAGTAACCTTTTTTAATAGGCTAGCTACACTTCTTGATAACTGACCGACACCCAGCAAAAAATTGGCCGATAAACTCTCTCTTTCTGCTCATTCAAGTACGGAACAGTTCCCGGCTCCTTTTGTTACACATCTTCTTCTGAAATCCCCCAAGGACACTGCAACTACCTTCAAGATGGCCAACCTCCCCCCAGTCTACATCGTTTCTGCCGCCAGAACCCCCATCGGTTCTTTCTTGGGGTACAAATGAGACTCCGCTGCCGACACTGGGCGTCTTGACCGCTTGAATTGAGAAGGCTAATGTTTGCTTTTGTCTCCCAGGTCTTTGTCTAGCCTGAGCGCCACTCAATTGGGTGCCCACGCCATCAAGGGTACGTGGATGTCTTATCAATGGTTCGAAACGAGCAGCGGGACAGGCTAACATCAACCTCTCCACAGCTGCCGTCGAGCGAGTTCCCCAGATCAAGCCCGAGGACGTCGAGGAGGTCTTCTATGGCAATGTCCTGTCCGCCAAGTACGTCTGATCAACGAGTCCCTTGACAGAACACAAACATCTTTCGCAGACTCTGACCCAAAACCAGCCTCGGACAGGCCCCTGCCCGCCAATGCGCTCTCGGAGCCGGTCTTTCGCAGGGTGTTGTCGCCACAACCGTCAACAAGGTCTGCGCCTCGGGCATGAAGGCGATCATCATCGGTGCCCAGACCATCCTCACTGGCAACGCAGACATTGTTGTCGCCGGAGGCACGGAGTCCATGACCAACACCCCCCATTACCTTCCCGTCCTCCGCAACGGCGCCAAGTATGGCGACCAGACCCTCGTCGACGGTGTTCTCAAGGACGGCCTGACCGATGCCTACGGCAAGAAGGAGCACATGGGCTTGGCCGGTGAGCTCTGCGCCAAGGAACACGAACTCACACGTGAGCAGCAGGACGAGTACGCCATCAACACCTATAAGAAGGCTCAAGCTGCCACCGAGGCCGGCATCTTCTCCACGGAGATCGCCCCCGTAGAGGTATCCGGCGGCCGCGGCAAGCCCAACGTGAAGGTTGACCGGGACGACGAGGTCAAGAACCTCAACGTCGACAAGCTCAAGGCCGTGCGTCCGGCATTTGTTCCCAACGGCGGCACCGTTACCGCTCCCAATGCCGCCCCCCTCAACGACGGCGCCGCCGCCGTCGTCCTCATGTCTGAGGCTAAAGTCAAGGAGCTGGGCGTTACCCCCATCGCCAAGATCCGAGGATGGGCCGACGCCGCCCGTGAGCCGGAGCGCTTCACTATCGCGCCTGTTCTGGCCATTCCCAAGGCCATCAAGCACGCCGGTCTCACTGAGAAGGATGTCGACTTTTACGAGATCAACGAGGCTTTCTCCGCCGTTGCCCTCGCCAACATCAAGCTGCTCAACCTCGACCCTGAGACTGTCAACGTATTTGGTGGCTCCGTCGCCATCGGACACCCCCTGGGCTGCTCCGGTGCTCGCATCGTCACCACCCTCACGACCGTCCTTCGTGAGAAGAAGGCAAAGATTGGTGTTGCCGGTATCTGCAACGGCGGCGGTGGAGCTTCTGCCATTGTTATTGAGAGCTTGCAATAGAGCATGCGAAGCTAACAACCCCACGCAAACACACAAAGTAATTCTCGGAGTTCTGAGCTTATGCAGTCCGAATCAAGTAGTCAACATGGGAGGACGTAGGACACGAGCGTTGTGAAGCGTGCGATCAGCCAGCGACATGCCATTTGGAGCCTTGCATCTTTCTTCAGTGCTTCAACTTTGCAGATACTTGACGCCGAGGAGAGAAAATCCGCGGGAGTTCGTCGTCACACTGGCCCACGCTGCGGATTTAATCACCTCCCCCAAATGGTTAGCATGCCAGCGTTTTAGATAAAGCCCAATGCGGTGGCCTTGCAGGTTTTTAATTTATTTACATAATATTACGAGTTCCGCACAGTTCCCACTTGGCTGCCGTATTTTGCGCCTTTTTTTTGCTTGTTCCTCGGGTACGGACGGATAGGTTGACGATTGAGTGATTAGATGATCTGATAAAAAGCCCATATGCGCTGCGTTTCTCAACAGGCCAGCGAGAATTGTGGGTACATTCATAGGTATGTTAAGTAATCATCATGACTCTTGAAGGTCTATTCAACACGGAGCTCTGATGCCGCGATATCAGCCTCGTGTAGTGTCTGTCCCCTGAGGGGGCCAGATCTGTCACCGCACACATCAAAGAATGGTACTAGTCGATGTAACTTTGCATTGATGTGTAAATACAACTATTGTACACTGGCAGAAATCAAGTTCGGAGAAGGGAAATGAATAAATCGAGAAGGAAGCACTCGTAAACGATTAGGAGCAAAAGCAAACCACTCAACACTTCTAAGATGACTCACAGTCCTCTTCCCGAAGGCGACGGACGACCTTTACCCGGTTTTCTGTCTGCTCGTCGCACCAAATTGGAGTGAAATCGAAATAGGAAATGAAACAACGCCAAACCCGTTCCACGCCATCCCATGCCAGCCTCTACCACAGTTTACCGCGCGTGGTCGGGGTATCAAGAGACAAACCCATGCAAATCTGGGTAACATGGCAGCCATGCCGCTCTGCACCGCTATGCCGCCTGGTATCTTCGTAATGTGAATTTTCAGTCTTTGCCGTTCCTTTCTCCGTTTCGTTCACAAAAACCACTGTCGTCATCGCGTGAACACAGAGGTGAGAATGTGCCACTCAGTAACAACGGACGCTACAGGGCCCCGTTTTACTCTGCGGTGTCCATTGCGTCTCCAGCGTCAGAAGAGGGCACTGTGCCCTCCTTCAGCCATTTTGACCAGCCCTCGTTAGACTTCTGGACATCAGACTGGCTCATGCCCTTCATCCAAGGGCTGTTGAAGACAAACTTCTCGCGGAGCTTGGTATCGCGCTTGTTGCTTGCGTTCTTGAGCCTCTCGAGGTGTCGCTCGCGGCCCTCTTGGTCTTTGGGAATGTTGTCGTATACAAAGTACTCGGACGTGCCGGCCTTCCATACCATTTTGCTAGAGTTCAGGCAAATGCTGATGGAAAGATCTTCATCGAAAGAGACGGGTTTAGGAATTTGACTGTCTTCAAACTTTTCGTCGCTAGAGGGGAGGTTGCGCGCCAGAACCGTTTTCTGAAGCTTGTGACGAGGCACACCTTCTGTTGGCTCGACTTGGATGAACGATGAGATGTAGTATTGCCAACGGTCCTTGGCTTTCATCTCATCCATGTAGAACGTAGTGTCTTCGCGTTGCAGCCAGCGAACTGAAGCCTCCGACTTCTGCGGAAACTAAAAGAATGAATATTAGTCGCGTCAAGCAGAGTGGCATATACTTGAACTTACCCAACATATGACAAACATCTCCCCGTCCTTAACGCACTTCTCTGCATACTTCCGAGCGGCAATCTCGGCCTGATAGTTTGTCTCTTCTTTCTCACGGCTATGTAGATATTGCTGAATGAGATCGGGGGTCTTCTCCTTCGCGTCAGTGCTGCTGCAGGTGAGAGCGAGACGGCAAAGCGTCTTGAGAAGGTCCTGGATGGTGTACAACTTCCAACCACTCTTCAAATAGTAGTGGCGCAGAACATCCTGATACCGGACCTCATCGATATCACCAGTGATGTATTCCTCGACGAGTTCAAGCGTCTTGGGCCAAAAGGTCGAGGAGTCGTCATTCGAGCCGAAGTAGCTCAGAGTGTTATCAGCCAAGCCGATATCCTTCGCCGGGCGTGGTCGATTGACCCGGTTGATCTCTTCAAGGACGCTTTCCTTGCTCTCTTTAACGTCTCTTAGACGTGTGTAAACCGTCTGGAATACGTTGAAAAACACGAAAATGGTCTGGTTGCAGAAAAAGTTATACCAAGGCCGGGAGAAGTACCCGTCCGCCTTCAGCTCGCCATCAGCAGTGAGAAGTGCATCGTCTCCGGTCGTGACAATGGGCTGCGGCACGATCGGCATCCAGCGTTCGTTCGACACTTCGGGACCAGCGCCGTCTTCGGGGGCATCGGGCATCTCCTCTTCGTTGGCCGAGCCCACTTCAGGCGTTGTCTCTTTGCTGCCAGATGCTGCACTTCCCTCTTTTTGCGCTCGGGGCTTGGAACCGTTGCGACCGGGGTCAAGCACACCACGGAGCAGATCACCCCTTCTGCCGGCACGGCGACTGCGGCCATTGGTAAGCTCGGCGGGGACGGTCTCTTCGGCGTCGTCCTCTTCCGACACATCCTGAAGCCTGGGTAACCGCCCGTCGATATCTTCCTCGGGAATATCGAAGAACGCAGGGATGAAGGTCTCGAAGAAGTCGGAAATGCGTTCCTTCTCCGGGACGCTGTGCTGACCGCTGCTGACGGCGTAGAGCATCATCAGACGAAGCAATTCGACAACGACTCTCTTGTCGGAGAAGTCCCATACCAACTGATGACGCGGGGCCTTGCCCTTCAAGCTACGCTGTCGCCTCTGTTCCTCGGCCTTTGTCTTGATAACGTCAACGAGGTGCTTGGCCGATAGGTTCCTCTTGTCGTTTTGCTTGACGAGAATGCCCATGTGATCAAGACTCTTGAGATGCATGTGCTCGACTTGAGCGTGCCAAACCTTCTCCCACTCCCGCTGGGAGAAGCGCCACTCTTCGTCCTTCTGCTTCATGCGAGTCAAAACAATTGGAACAACGTTGAGCGGGTTCGAAAACAAGTCGTTGACGACTTCAGGGCCCTTGTCACCGTAGATCTTCTTGCAAACGCGCTTGAAGACGGATGTGCTGTGCCCAGCTAGAGCTTGTGGCATTTGGAAATGCTCCCTCTCCAGTGGCGACATCACGCTGATTTGTTGAGCCACAGGCTCCAAGAGCTGGATGCACTTCAGGTTCGCCTCGATGTTGAAATCATAATCGTGGCGTTCTTCCTCGATGCGGTGCAAGCCTTCCTCAAATCCGTTCTTGCGATGGGCGACGAAGCCTGAATCTTCAGAGGCCCAGGTTGGATGGGAGGCCCAGTCATCATTCAAGACCGAGTTGCACAGTTCGTCACGACCACTGCAAGGCTTGAGACGCTCCTGTGAGAAAGTTAGCGACAGCCTGTAGCTTGAATGGACCAGACATACCCTCTTGGGAAGCAAACGATAACTAGGGCCGTAGCCTCGGCAATTGCTCAATGACACTTTACCGCTAGGCGGAGCAGGTCGATTATCCACGACATCCTCCTGTGGTTCGTATTTGAGGAACGCCTTCCAGAAGCCCAGAAGTTCAGGATTGGCGGCGAAGAAAACACTTCCCTTGTGGAACACCGTGTTCCGGTCGATGATCGACTGACTGAACAGATTGCAGACCTTGAGGAACTCGTTGAAGGCGGTCTTGTTGCTGAGGTACTTTTTGACTTTTTCGAAAAAGGCGATCTCGTCCGAGTTTGTGGTGGACGAGGCTGGAGGTCCTAAGGGCTCTGGCAGGATCGGTGTCAAAGTTGGCTCAACCGCAGGAGCATCGGAAGAAAGTGCCTTGTTGTTGTGCGCCAGTTTCGCCCGCTTGTTGTTCACGCCGGTGGTGGAAGGAGCGCCCGGAGCAGCTCTGTTAGCTTGGGGCGCAGTCTCGACGATAGCCGGGGCAGGAACTGGTGTTTGCTTGTCTGTCCGAGGCCGCTTCTTGTTGTTTTCTTTCGAAGCACTAGGAGGCGCGAAGCTGCCCAGGGGTGGCATCTTCTGGCCGCTCATACTGGGCTGAGGAGTCTGGTTCGGACCAGGGCCGGGAGGGAGCTCGTCACTGGGCCGTGCGGGTGTTCCCTTCCCTTGCCCAGCGGACTCGGGCAAGAACTGCTTGAAGTCTTCAAGCAAATCAGGTGCGGTATGAAACAGGGTCGTGACCTGAGCGTAAACGTCCTGTATGGGTTTTTGTTCGCGCTGATAAGTCTGGAGAATTTCAAGGAATTGTTTGTAAATCTCAGGCTTATCCTGAAAGCGGTTCTGCGGCGTGGTTAGTGCGCGAGGCCTCAGCCTGGGGAAGGTGAGACCGAGAAAGCCCAGGTAGACTGACCTTGATTTTATTCACGTAGCTAATAGCATGGTTGAACTCAACCGGTCCGCGGCGTTCCAGATTTGCCTGTTGCTGTTGGTTGGTAGCACCGTTTACGTTAGCGGGTCCCCCAACCGGAGGGGTGTGCGCGTTGCGAGGCGGCTGCTGTACGTTATTCGCGTGAGCAGCACCCTGCAAAGGAGGACCACGCTGTTGAGCCACGCCTTGTGCCTCGAAAGCCGCCGCTAGATTCTGGGCAGCAGGACCAAAAGACCCAGGACCGTTTTGCACAGGCGCGCTGAAGTTGGCTTCGGGGCTCTCGATGCTATGTTGGGGCTGCTGGGGCGGCGGCGGCGGCGGCGGCTGCTGCGGCCAGTTGTTTCCGCGCTGAGGAAAAAGAGGCTGCGAGGCACCGCTGGGATGCGAGTGACCCTCGACTTGCGTGCCTCGACCCGCAATGGATTGAACGGTGGTGCCCATTGGCGTTGTGACCCTGATGGTGTTCGGATCGTTACCAGCTCCGCACTCAATTCGGTAACCTGGGGGCAAGAAAGTGTTGAAGCCTTGGATCAGGTTGGGGTGGCCAGCGAAAAGCTCCGAGACGCGGTTGATAACCCCCGGAGTATCGATCCTGTTCTGGTCAGCCGCGCCAACGAGGCAGCGGGGAGGTCACCTACGCTTGGCTCTTAAAGTCCTTCATGATATCGAGAAAGCGATTGTACACGTCGGGTTGGTCGTGGAATTGTACCTTGACCTGGTCTAGATACGTCAAGGCATCCTGTCGTTCATGATTAGCCCACTCTCCGCCGCCAATGGTCAACTCGGTCCCAAGCTATACAGTGACCATGTCCGCCTTATCCGCCATGGCTGCGGTCGCGTGTGATTCCCGGACTACGAGCAGTTTGATGGAATTCGCATTGTTTGGAGGCAGTGGATGAGATGAGAAATGATGAAGAAGGGGCGCGAATGGACATGGAGGGATTGAAGAGGACATAATATGCGCGCGGGGCGGCGCGGCACTACATCCTGCCTAGGCGACCTGGGCCGTATCGGCACAGCAGTCCACACTGGTTTCCACTTTGGATGGTCAAGCCACAGGCAAAAGCATCGGCAAACATTGCTTGCGTCATGCAAACTCATGAGTGAAGATGATAACTTACATTCAAAATAGGCTGCTGGCCATGGGCAATGCCGCCCTGCCCTTGCTGTTGCGTCTGACCCTGGCCACCAGCAGCACCAGTGGCAGCGCTGCCGCTGTTCGCACCACCGCCACCGTATAATCCTTGTTGCATCGGTTGTTGGGCATCGCGCTGCTGTAACGGGCCTCCGAATACAGGAGGCCCACCGCTGGCAACACCGAGGGAACTGCTGGGAGGGACGGTCGTGTGCGGGATCGGCGCAAACATCTGGTGCTGGGCATTCGGGTTGCTCGGTCCGCCGTGCTGCGGAGGTCTGTTGTTATCGGGCTGAAGGGGACCGCCAAAGGTGGCGCCAGGTCCCGACGGAGCACCAAGAGGCATTGGGGGCCCAGAAGATCCGGAACCATGGTTTGCGAGAAGGCCGCCAGGGCTGTGGATTGCGCCCATCGCGCGAGACGCGACGGGCTGGTGTATTGGGATCGAGCCTGCATTGCTATGATGAGGAGGCCCGGGAGGATAGCCTTCACGGCGACGTCTGTCAGCCTGTTCTTGTTCGCGTCGTTCCATTTCGTCGGCTTCCTGGACGAGACGACGACGGTTTTCTGTCTCGCGCTCGTAAGCGTCGGCCTCGTCAGCGGGTTTACCGCTCATCATCCTGAGATCGATCGTCCTCTATCGTTTAGGAGTCAGTAATGGGCATGGAGAACAGGCGTATAAAGGGAGTGGTTGGGATGGAAGCTTTCACGCCTGAGAGAGCCTGAGGGGGCTGGATCATCATCCACGCAGGCTTTGCGTCGGCCAGCAGCTCCCAGACAACAGAGATCGTAGAAAGACTAAAAACTTACAGACTGATGCTGCAGAAAGTATAATGTCTACATGAGGATAACAGGATTGATCTCGGACTGCGGTATCGAAGGCCTACAAGGACGTCACGAAGAGAAATTTCGTGATGGATTATGAGCTTGGTAGCTGCTATTCAAACCCCTTCCTGGCTGATTGGAACGAGAACCCGCCGAGCGCGGAAGAAGCCGCATCACGTGAAGATAAGGTCGCTATCGGGAATCCCACTTTTCGATCCCGATTTGGCACAGATGGGCGGATTGAATCCAAAGTTCAGTGTTACTGTGTTGCGAACGAGGGAACCACTGCGGAGAGTTATGGGAGGCTTGTTCCTAAAAGCCTCGTGGACGGACTAATTACTTTGAGTTTCACATGCCTGTCATGTATGTTCCTTTGAATTTGATGGCAAAGACCTGGCTCAGCCTGACCGGTAGGCCGAGCAGCAGAATCCTAGGCCTGAATGTAGAGTCAGCATGGGCAATTAATTGAATACGGATAAACATCACAGCTTTCCGCAGGTCAAGAGAAGCATATCGATTCACGGGCGATGGTCCTCCGCTGTGAGGAACATGATAAATATGTTTTTCCACGCCATGTGCTACTCGGGTATTTCGTCTTCTGCCATATCAACCGTTCACTCATTGGAATCTGGGATATTCAGCCACGAGTCATGGGCCCTCGTCGCAAATCCAAAGGTTCAGACATAGTTGCGGACTTCCTTGATAATCCACTGTTGAAGTCGCAAATGTCAGCCGGAGTTACTACCAAATCTGCGTGTGAGGAACTGTTTGGTGTTTGGGAAACTCACAACTTCGCCGTTAGCAACCGTGCTGGCGACGCTGACGACCTCAACATTGCCAGGCTGGATCTGAGCGTTTTGTCAGTTTCCGCTTGCAAGCAACGTAGCGGTTGTCGTGTTACCCACAAACTTGGTCCCGTCCTTATTCTCCCACCAAACATCCCTATCGTCACCCAAAGTCCTGACCTTCTTGTTCTCAGGCCAAGGGCTCATAGCAACCATGTGCGCCTCAACGAAGCGCTGGATATTCTTTTGTGCTCTCTCGCGACCGTCGTCGCCTTCGTACACATTCTCCCCCAGTCGCTGATAGTCCTTGGGGTCTTCCCACGGCTTCCGTGGCAACTTCTCGACGGCGGAATTGAGCGGCGCCAGCACGGTGGTGTTGAGCGCCTGGTCATCGAGGCGGCGGGAGGCGGACTCGATGTCGCGTGTGAAGCCGGCAAAGATGTTGATGCTCCGGTCGCGGCCCATGACGTCGGAGAGCCTCACGCCGTCCGGAGCCGGCGATGGCAGCCGGGAATCGGATGGGTCTGAGGGCGACATGGCTGCTGGGCCGGCGGGGACGGGGTCCACGAGGGGTTTCTGGCGGAAGAAGCGCGGGGCGTAAGGGCCGGAACGTTCGACGGGGAGCGATCTGAGCTGCGCCGTAACCACAGTGCAAGCAAGGAAGAGAATCAGGGCGGAGGGTCGTCTCATGATGGCTTCTGGATCAAGAGTTTGAGTGTGCGTCGACGTCAAATCAGGATTCCCGATGGCTGCATTATCGCACGAACGCAGTACACCGGCCTCGTAAACCACTCGGTGACGCACTGGTCTGAGGTATCAGGCGGTTCTGCGACTCGACACTCTTCGCGACACCGGGGTTTTTTTTAGGCAATGTCGGGGCATTGATTGGTTATTCACACACATGACATCACCCACCCCTGCTCCGATGATTCGCAGCGCAGCGTAGCCCTCCGCCGGCAGTACTACCGGCGACTTCTGACTGCATCAAATCGAATACCGGTACGAAAGTGAGATGGTGCGCCGCGTCCCATTGTGCGATACCTCTTGGATGGGTTAAGCGCTTGTTTTCCGAAAATACGAAGACAATCTTGGGCTCAACAAGAGCTTCACTTTTCGCATTGTCTAAGGATAGGCGCACTCGCCGAGATGGACCGAAGGCGTCGCGATGTCTCTGAGTCCTCTGGCTCTGGGCCCTCGGAGTCATTTATCTCGTAAGAGTAAGCGATTGCGGAGACGGCAGAAGCTCCACTTCTGCCTCAAGTTGCGCGTTAATAGCACACGCTAGACCTGTCGGGGCAGGGTCAGGAAGCGCGAGGGAAAGCGCTCGTTCGGGATTTTTTGCTGTATTCGAATAGAGAGGGGCCCTTGGACAACCCTCAGCTTCAGCAACAGCAGCCACCACAGCCATCGATATCAAACATCCTCAGGAATCAACAAGCCATCATGATTCATGAAAGGACGAATTGAAACGAAGTCGACAGGACAGGTGGCAAACCGGGTGCCTCCCGGGTGCCTCGCCGTCAGTGAGAAAACATCATCTGACCTGCCCAGACCTGGCCGGTCTTGTCGTCCCCTAAGATCCCCTATCACATGTCAATGCACTGGCTACCGCACGGTTTACATGCTGCTCCCGCAAACCCCAAAGGTTTCCCAGACGGTAGACTGGAGATTGCGGCCCTACGCGAGGACGGCGGTGGAGAAGGAAAGCTGGCATGGCTGGAATGCGACCTGGTAGTCGGCCCAGCGACGAAAAGAGGGGACGGCAATGCGCGATGGCCGGCTGGGGAAGATACAGTGGCAGATCCTCGGTCAGGTGGTAAAGGTTCCGGACCGGGCATCATCTGACTTTTGGTGCACGTCGCCGCATCTGCATCTAGGTATGTGTGGAGAACAAGGTCGAGAGGTGAGGCGTGCTCATACCTAGATGTATCATGTAGGTAGGTACGGATAGGTACCTGGGGTAGGTAGCCAGTAGGTAGCCTGTTTAGGTATGTTTGGAGGCGTCGCCCGTCAATCTTGCTCGCGCGGTAGAAGTGCACAGGCTGAAGGGGGCTAGAGAGGGGTTACAGAACGTGTCCCATGGATGGAGTCCATGCCCATGTAGATATTTTTCTGTGTCTTCGATGACCCGTTCACTCTTGACAAGAGGCGAGATTTGCAGTAGTTTGCGTCTCGTCGATGTCTGTGGGCGTAAAGAGAATAAGAGAGGGTGGACGGCACACAGTGCAGCTGAGCGCCAGATATGCCCGTGACCAAGTGGCGTTCACATGTCAAAAGGCAACGGCGGCGGCCTAAGGAAAAAGCCTGAAACTGGCGGCGAAAAATTCTTCAGATGCGTTCTGCGCCAGTAGGTTTACTACTCCAATTGCCTTGTGAAAGCCCAACTCACAGTTGGGGTGAGCGAGTTGCTATCTGCCATCCCTTCTCGAGCCTCAAGCGTGCGACGATGTCGAGGTCGAGGTCTGGTGTGTGTAATGCGCCCTCTCCCGTTGGATCACAGCGGCGAGCAGCCGGGGCCTGGAGCCCCGAAGGTTGAGCAGGGCAGTCCAACGCTTTTAATCACCTCCCCACACTTCCCCCAGTTTTGCACTTCGCGGTCTACCACCGAAGCAAGCGAAATTCTCGGCCAGAATTGCTGCGAGAAGCCAGAGGGGGACCCGTTCGCGCCAATTGCTACCAGAGCTTGCCTCTCTACATAAACCCTCCGCAGACCGGACGCAATTACCTGTCGCGTCGTCTCGGGACGAGGAGAAGTTTGTTGACTTTTTAGACAAATTATTCGCTTTTTCACTCCTGCAATTGGAAAAGGAGAAGACACGCGCAGGTCGGTGTAAATCGTTTCCCCACAACCAACCCCCATGCAACCCGCTCCCTCAGGTACCTATTTACATACCTACATACCTTAGAGACTTAGGTAGGTACGGTAAGGTAGGTAGTACCCAGTTGCCTAGGTACTTAGTCTCCAGTACCCATTGTTCTCGTCCTTTGTACGGTCGCTTGACCAAAAGCCACATTCTTACTGGTACGTCCGCAATCAGTGACGCCAATGCTTCCGCCCAGTGTACCCCCAAATCCCCTCCCCGTGCCCCCCCAAAGTTCCCCCCGGACCAGTCTGACGCCCCCCTACCCCGACCCCCGAACCAGACCCAAACTCGGTCCAAACCCCGCTAGCATGGCGGGCGGCCCAGTTGTGTCCCATGGAAGCCCCCAGTGCTAACCCCCTGCCTTCTCTTCAGCGCTTCGACCTCGGCTCACGACTCGCAGTGTCAGCGACCGACTTCAATCTGTACTACTGTACCAACCTGCCAGCCAGCTTTCGGCCCCAAAGCCGATACCTCGTGCCCACGGCCCACGCCCTCCGTACCATCTTCCCTCGGCGTAGCAACGACGAAGGGACACTCCTCTTCCCATTTTCTTCTTAAACCGCTCCATCCAAACTCTTCTCCTCCCCCGCAACCTTCCTTTCCCCATCATCTTCTTTGTTTGTTCTCCATACCTGTCCTTTGGAGTGCATCAATACACCTCAATCACAATGGCACCCAGAGTTATCGTGGTCGGTGGTGGTCGTAAGTTGTCCTTTGCCCTCTTCCTTTCGCTCCTCCTCGCTCAGGGCCGCCAATGTCGTCTCGCCTGGCCTCGTCACATGCTAACCTGCAACACCAGTGTCCGGCTTGAGTGCTGCGCACACCATCTACCTCGCCGGAGGCAACGTCGTTGTTCTCGACAAGCAGGGTAAGTCAGAGCCCGCCCACTTCCACTTTCGCCTGTCACGGAAAGGCTGACACCCTCGTCCCATAGGCTTCTTCGGTGGCAACTCCACAAAGGCCACCTCTGGTATCAACGGTGCCTTGACCCGGACACAGGTCGACACCGGTATCGCCGACAGCGTCAAACAGTTCTACGATGACACCCTGAAGTCTGCCCGTGACAAGGCCCGCCCCGACCTGATCAAGGTCCTTACCTACAAGTCTGCTGCCGCCGTTGAGTGGCTTCAGGATGTCTTCAACCTCGATCTCACTCTCGTCTCACGGTTAGGGTAAGTTGCTCACGAGTCCAAACTTCTGATGAAGATGGTCCCTAACAGCCTGCACAGAGGTCACTCCCAGCCCCGTACCCACCGTGGCCACGATGCCAAGTTCCCCGGTATGGCCATCACCTACGCTCTCATGCAGAGACTTGAGGAGCTTGCCGAGACCGAGCCCGGCCGTGTCGAGATCATCAAGAAGGCCCGTGTGACCGGCCTGAACAAGGACGGCAACACCGTCACCGGTGTCACATATGAGTTCAACGGAGAGGAGCAGACGGTCGATGGACCCGTCATCCTCGCCACTGGCGGCTATGCCGCCGACTTTGGCGAGACGTCTCTGCTCAAGAAGCACCGCCCCGATACCTACGGCCTCGCCACCACCAACGGCACTCACGCCACGGGTGACGGCCAGAAGATGGTCATGGCCATCGGAGGTAACGGTATCGACATGGACAAGGTCCAGGTCCATCCTACCGGTCTGGTCGACCCTAAGGACCCCGGCTCCAAGTGGAAGTTCTTGGCTGCAGAGGCCCTCCGAGGTGAGGGTGGTCTCCTGCTCAACGCCGATGGCGACCGTTTTTGCGACGAGCTTGGTCACCGTGACTACGTGTCTGGCATGATGTGGAAGGAGAAGGACAAGAACAAGTTCCCCATCAGACTTATCCTTAACTCAAAGGCCTCCAAGGTCCTCGACTTCCACACTCGCCACTACTCTGGCCGTGGCCTGATGAAGAAGATGACCGGCGCCGAGCTGGCTAAGGAAATTGGCTGCAAGCCCGACCACCTCCAAAAGACCTTCACCACCTACAACGCCATTGCCGATGGCAAGCAGAAGGACCCCTGGGGCAAGAAGTTCTTCCACAACCTGCCTCTTGACATCAATGACGACTTCCACGTCGCGTTGATGGAGCCCGTGCTTCACTTCACTATGGGTGGCATCGAGATTAACGACAAGGCCCAGGTTCTCAACAGCGAGCAGAAGCCCTTTGACGGTCTGTTTGCTTGCGGTGAGCTTGCCGGTGGTGTTCACGGTGCCAACCGTCTCGGCGGTTCGTCCCTACTTGGCTGCGTCGTTTACGGCCGTGTTGCCGGTGACACCGCTAGCAATTACCTGTTCCAGCATGCCCTCAGCGGCGCCGGAGGCGCTACATCGCGTCTGGGCCAAATCTCCCTGCACCTTGACCCCGCCCAGCCCGGCCGTGTCACCATTGACTGGAACAGCGCCGGCGGTGCTGGTGGTCAAGGTATCCCTGCCCACCAGACCACGTCGGCCGCTGGACCCACGCCCGAGAAGGACGGCCAGAAGGCGTCGAAGCCCAACAACCCTAAGGAGTTCACGGTCCCCGAGAAGGAGTTCACTATGGAGGAGGTCGCCAAGCACAACACCAAAGAGGACCTGTGGGTCGTCGTCAAGGGTGTTGTGATGGACCTGTCCAACTGGCTCGAAGAGCACCCTGGTGGCCCCCAGGCTATCATGAACTTCATGGGCCGTGATGCCACTGAGGAGTTTGAGATGCTGCACGACGACGAAGTCATCCCTAAGTACGCACCACAGCAAGTGATTGGCCGCGTCAAGGGCCAGACGCCAAGTCTGGAGCTCTAGGATGCGTGATGATCTACGATGCTGCGCGATTGAACTTTCTGGGTAAAATAGTGATAGCTGGAGTAACGGGTGCGCATTGGCGCACTTTCGAATTTGGGCATTTCTTCATGAGTAGTCACTATCTCGGGATTGTATTCATAGATGCATGTTGCATTCTTTTGGATTCAATGGATCTCTCTCTGTTTACAGACAAACGTTTTCATCTTGCAACCGTAGTCCCCCCCATATGTGCAAAAACTCAGCCAGAGCCTGGCTGACGAACACGCTACCCACTTGCGGCTTATGTCATCCCCCACATTCGTGCCGCTGCGATGCTTCTCCGCCCTGAAGGCACGTACCCCGGATACACTCTTCAGGAACGAACGTCCCATCTTCGCGAGCTAAACATTAGAGGAGAGCTTCCGGTTTTTGATTCCGATGAGACGTAAGGAAACAAAATCGAGTGCCATCATTGATGCTCCCGTGAACGGGCAAGGTCCATCCACCTTCGCACCACGAGTTCGAGACAACGGAGGGGCTAAGATGCATCAACACGAGGTTGCGTGCAAAGAAGATGGACATAGGGCCGGGTTGATGGTTTATGGTTGCCAAGCCCAAGTAAGCTGCCGTTGTATCTATAAGTATCGGAGATGACCTTGCACGGCGCCAAAAACCGAAAGATGTATTATGGAAACGATAACTCGTATAGGTGAAAAGTCAACATGAATCCCGCATGGTCTATTCATACTTCTTTCGGAAATGTACAGGTTTGGCAGTGAGCCTGTGTTTATGCTTACTTGGAATCCTCGAACGATATTATGATGATGACACGCGACACATGTCAAAGCTATCAAGCCATTCCCAGCATTCCGGATGTTACAGAGATGGCAACTCGAAGCCATACATGTATCGTGGGTTGTGCTTTTCGCTTGCCAGGGCTTGATTATGAGAACAAAAACACGGGCATACACATATACAATCACACGCAGGAGCGTATCGTCAGCTACTTTTACAGGAAACCGTTGCACAGGTGCCACCAAGTATGTGTACAATTTCGCAGTACAAATGACCGAACTGCTTCTTGCTCATCCAAGTCCGCCTGAGAAAATGCGATTCCTTCACGAGCCGCCGCCTCACCCCCAACAAGATAATGAGAACCGACGTCATCAGATGCTTTTGCTGATCACCAACAGAGGTATGCCAGGGGCTCAGATCTGATGACTTCATCAGCAACAAAAGTTACGCCTAGAAAGGCGACGGTATCGGTATCCATGTAGTGTTTGACATCAGTTCGTCCACCGAGTAACGCTACAGAGATGGTCACGGTCGACACGTCAAGCTCCTGACACTCCAACTGCCATGAACCATCGTTGCCGCGGAGTTCCCGCGAGAGGCTTGATCACCGTGGTGACGAAGAACCAAACCGGCTATTCTCTACAAATAAATCGGCAAGTAACGATTGCGCCCAATCTCTATTGATGATGGTGAGAAGACTGAGTCGAAATCTGGGTAGACGAAGAATTGAATCAGCACGATAACAGTCAATCAAGGGGGGACCATTCCTACTTCCACTATATTTCCCACGCACAGCCACGTAAAGGGCAGACGGCTCAGTCGTTGGGTAAAAATAGAAACATACACGAGTAATGAGACTCACAAGGTATAAAGTCTGGAAGAGTGTGGTAGATTATTACCACATAATGGTTCTATCATGGAACCGGACCGCCTGCATCTGTTTATAGTATTAATGATCCGCCGAGCACTGTTTATAACCGGCCTATAAATCGAATACTAGATTCTGATGATAGTCTCTTATGTGAATACGATGGTTGAGTCTTCAGTTTCCCTTACCGGACTGCATTGCCGTCAAGAAATGCTTGATCCCTTCGCTTTCGAGGTGTTTTCCACGAGCCACCTGTAAAGAATATAACGCCTGTTTGAACTGGAATGCGCCAAGTGAATGACTACTCCGTACGCTGTCGGCCCGTTTTAAACGCTGAACCATCTCTCTCTGAGGAGATTGTACAGTAAAGGAATGTGTGAGTGGAGCGGTTGGCTTCCTCGGACTCTCGAACTCTGTTGTCTGAAAATGGTCGAGCAAGACACCAGACCCAGAGTCAAACAAGACGATAACTCCTGTGAGATCCTCTTCATTTCCCTTTCATTTTCTTGAAACCTGTCAATTAACCTGCGAAACGGAATTCTGCGAAAGTCAAGTGCCTCGTTGTTAACAGACTGACTGGCTGCGGTCTGCCATGCGGTGAGTCGATCGGTTCAAACCGCAGCCTCTATCGGATCGGGCGACAGAGAATAAACATGCCTCCTCTTATATACAAAGCGTACAAACGGGAAAATCAGCATCCTCTTGGACACGCGAACCATCGTGCATAGTATCCTTTCTGGGCAACACGAGAGCTTGATGGCACGACCCGGGCGTCGCTCGCTCGACCGTGTCCGATTCAGGTACCTGATTTGCACTGGTGATTATGCCAGGGGAATGGAAAGATAGATAGAAAGGGATACCAGTTCTGCGTCGACATGGGAGAGCTCACTGCATGGGGGCCAATGGAAAGAATCCCTGGAGCGAATCGGTGAAATATCGACACCTTCCATGGAGAAACGCTTTAGGGTGTATTTGAGAAGCACTCAACATTATCCGGCGATCGTCTTCAAGTTCTGTTCCTTTCTGAATTCTGCATCAACTTGGTCAACTCGTTTTCTCATTAATCGATCCAATACATGCCAAGTTTTCCAGTTCATATACAGCATAATAAAATCTGGCATGTACCCCCAGCATAGTGCCAGTGCCAGTGCCCGGCCTGGTTAAGTCGTTGTATGCTATCCTTAGCTGAAGAGAGGACTCATTAATACTCCAAAAGACCAGAGACTCGCTCACCTGATATGGTTTAAACAATGCCCTTGGGTGGGTCAGTATACTTAAACAGCGGTCCATTAAGTATAGTTCTTGCGGTAATCTCATGTCCAAACCAGGCAGTCAAGACCCAGTAGTCTTTGGAAGACAAAGTTCCCTCTTGATTGTTAGGTTTTCGTATCTGGCATATCTAAACATACGTATTCTCTGCGGCAAATATCTCTACTGGTCACAAACCCAAGTGTTTTTGTTCCCTGTAATCCACTACGTTCTCATGATTCCCTCCGTAAGAACAGTGAGCTGGAAGGAATTTCGAGCTCCGTCTGGCTCAACATCAGGAGCAGAGAGTATGGAACAAAGAACTTCGATGGAGTACGCACCTCAGAGAGTGTGGTACACGGCATTTTGTAGTATGGCAGTAAGGATTGACTAACGCACTGTTTATGGTACCTCCTCGTATCTTCTTTCCACATGTTTGGATTAAGAAACTATCGACTTACAGGTGCTCGTTTCGGAAGCGCTAACGGTTTCCCTCGATACTTTCCTACGGACGTCTCTCGGACTTGGACAAAGGCATGGCTCAAATCTAAGAGAGAGATACTGAATATTCTAGATCAACAAGGCTTATGTCGACATCGCGAAACCAGCCTTGACTACAGAGCCCCTCTGTCCACGGTTTCGGCAGCTATCTGCCACTAGACCTTGTGGGCTCTGGGAGACCTTACTATGAACAATGCCATGTATGACTTACCGAAAAGTCGATTTATCTTCCACGCCTCCGGGGAAGAAATTCCTCAAATCGGGCTCCCACTTCTTCCCTATTATCTTCATAATGTCGCACCGACCTCCCGCGGTTCCTCAAATACAATCAAACGAACGCGTGTGTGTCAACATGTATAGGGAGCCGCCCACCTTTGGGTGAACCAGGGCGTGCTATCATCGGAGATCCGTCGTGACGCCGAGATCTCCGCAGGCATGACGAACCAACGCCAGCATAGTATCACTTTTGTAGCACGTTCAACACACTCCAGCCGCGAATGCAAGGCTGTGATCATCAACTTGCAGACTGTCAGACCGCCTGTAGGAAATCGTCTCGAACCTAGTCCCCGCCCATACACAGCAATATCGTCAAACATGTCCAAAAGGATAAAAGCAGGGGCACTAGTTGCCACGTCTCCGGCACGGTCACCCGAGCCTGAGCGCGGCGGGTGTCACCATGTCTACACTGCCGGACAGGATCCCGTTCACGGCTCACCCGTCCCGCTCCCGGGCACGAGAATAGCATTTTCCACTCCCCATTGCCTCCATGGAGGCGGAAAGTGCTGGACTCATAAATACTCGCCGGAACCCTCACTATACGGGCCCAAGCGAAGAGTTCGTCCACCAAGCTTGATTGCTGCGCCCCTATTCATGTGCGCCCCTTTTTCGGATAACATATGATGTGGCTATTTGTTGCCCAACGGTTCCATTTCGTTTGATTGATTCGTCGACACGAGATGGAGGGCAAACTGGCAAGATTCCGTGCCAATCCGCTGAAGGGAGCTCATGATGTGTATGTCACCCTTGTGGGGAGGGCTGTGCTGCATCGTGGCAACGGGATCTCTACCGTCGTTGGAGTCGGTCGCAAGTACCACGGACACTCTCGCTGAGCCTTGGTTGTCGGACAATCCAGATCTGGGCGTCAGCTGCGCTTCCAGCACTACTCGTATGAACCATAATGGCGGTAGGGGTCCACAGCCGTGAAGCTGATCCAGGTATACTACGGGACGGCCAGTGATGTTCTTATTCTACTTAGGTATTCCGACGCTCAGGAAGCCTTGAGGTTCGCCAGGCGTTCATTTTCCGCGCGCCGGCCCACATTGGTGTGGCCGATCTCTGCACGCCGATCCCGATGATCAGATCATCGCCAAAACCCCACCATCCAGTGCATATCAGTGGAAACCAACCTGTCGTTATGAATGCGTACCCGCTCTATTCCCCATCCAGCCGACTACCTAATTGCAGGTGCCTATCTCACAACTTGGAGGAACGCCTCTAGAATGATGTCCCCGTACGAGAGGGCTCGACAATGCTCCCAGCAAAACGCTAGATATATCGTCTCTTAAAGAAGGACGATTAGACCTGGCCTGTTTAAAAGCTCAGGCGTGCAACCATCAAGCAAACAAACAAGCCCTTGCGTCGGGTACCGGTAGAATGGACTATGTCCGTGTCTTTCTGCCTGCCATGAAGTGCGTCGCGCGCATCTACGGCCGAGAACACACCTACCGAGCTTATGTTATATAGCTCTAACGATGTATCGTCAGGGTCAAGGGCTGCCAGTCACGTTTGGTCGACCCCGCTTACGTCTCAGTTGTGACGGGTGTCTACCACGTAGTCAAATCAAGCCGCGTTGGTCTCATGCCTCAAACACAGAATTGGATACGTGTACAGTACCTAAGCTTGCCATTTTAAGAAATCCCCTTAAACGAGTGGGGAGCTTGGTGCAGTGCAGAAGAAACGTGGTCGACGACGGAAACTGCAACATTTTGAATGATGACCAACACTTGAAGTGACTGTCTTATCGCCAGAGCAAATATCCTATGCACAGGTTTATTCTGCTGCTGCATATGGAAGGAACTGGGGAGCGTCGTCGTGTCGGAATGGTAAATGGGACGGATGTCAGGCAGGGTGTAAGGATATGTAGTTGACCGATGTAGTGCCCGAAGTCGCAGGCGGTGCTCACATTCTATGGCAGGGCGACACTTCGAGAAGCAAAACCATAGTGCTCAATCCATTGCTCGTTGGGTTGGCCACTTGGCCCCTTGGGCCGAGGGACCGTGAGACCTGGTCACAGCTTCGTGTCGGCTGGGCTGGAGCGGGATTGTGCATGACTAAAAATAAGATGGCTGAACGGTGCCTTTGGCTTGCTAGCAATGGTGAGACAGCGTCCTCCTGTCTCGAGGCTCCACAGTCGATTCAATTCCATCGAGAAGTCGAAAGTGATTGCTTGGCAGCCAGCCAGCCATCCAAAGCTGAGGTTTGCCGATTGGAACTCAGCGCCCGCGGACACGGCGTGCGTGTGTAACGTAAGCTCACGAAGCTCCGACCTAACCACTTGGCGGGGACGCAGTTCGGCAGTAGCTTGCCGCTCGCCATCAGCCTTCGACTGGACCTCTCTTTGGGGAGTTGGGCATGTTTCAAACCTCCAACAAGGGCGGAAGGGACAGCCGACCAACGTGCACGTCCAGCCAAGAGTCGAGAGCGTTCCGAAATGCTATGCAGCACGGCACCGAGGTGATTGGAAGTAAACCGACACTTTGCTGAGAAGAAGTGAGAAGAGTTTGTGCCGCGCACCGGTATAGTCATGGGGCGAGGCTGGGAGGACGTTGAAGTTGGAGATGGCTGAGTTGACTTGGCTTGGAGAAGACGGGCCTCAAAGTGGACAGAGTCCAAAGACTGGAGCCGGCAGGAAGACGCAACGTCAATAGCTAGGTAGGCAAGGTATATAGGTAGGTAATATAGGTAGCAACTTCGCCCGAGCAGAAGGAACAGCATGTTTGGAAGAGGAGCAATGGTAGTTAGTGTAAGGTTTGTGGTCTTACTTAGGTGCACTGACACAGTAGGTAGGTAGGAAGTTAGGAAGATACCTATAATTATAGGGTATATCGTACATACCTAGGTACCTTAGGTAGGTACGGATACATATGGCAGCGAAAACATGTTCTTGCAGACAGAGTCGCCCCGCAGATCTGCCTTTGGCCTGCAAAGAGCCCATTCGTCAGTTCCTTGTCTGCAGCACCCCCTTCCCCCCCCCCCTGCCTTGATAAGATAGTTGCATTAAGTTCACACTGTCCAGCTGGTGGAAAACCAGTTGCGCCAAGCTGGTAATTTGATCGGGAACTGGCAAATGAACACAGTGTGCGTGTGTTGCCCTCCTGACCTTGACCTCCATGACTAGGTACCTACAGGTACCTATCTACCTAAGGTAGGTAGGTACACACACACACACACACACACACACACTTACTAAGTTTCTCCAGCTTGAGCTAACACTGTGTGCCAACTTCATTGGGGTGGTGCAGCCATTCCAAACAAACATTCGAGGATGCAGACAAGCAAGGCCCAGCCCAGCCAGGACAAGGCTCGAGGTTGCTGTAAGTATCTACTGTAAATAGGTAGGAAGGAATGGAGTCCACATTGGGGGAGTTGCGACCGCTTGCCGTGACTGTGGAGTCTGGCATTGTCAGAGCCATGCTCCTTTTCATCTCCTCTTCTCTGAGGTGGATGGCCTAGATATATCCGTACTCCGTAGAGGAATGTGGTTTCTGGGCACGGCTAGTTGTGTAAGACCCTGGCGTGTTGAATTCAGCCAGCCGAGTAGCAGGTCGTTGTCCATGTCGGCATGCCGTCGCGAAAAGAAAAGCCAAGCGAGGGTGCGTTGGGTCCCGGGCGCACTGAATCCTGTCATTTGAAATGTAGCCGTTGGCATTCGTGAAGTACCTACCTACTACGTATGTTCTAACGCGACCATGGTAGGGAGCAACTGAGAGTTGGGCGTCCAACCTTGAACAGGACATGTTGGCCTTGGCTAGGGCGAAATTCAGTCACCAGCTGCCCCGGCGTCTCATGGCCATTGTTCAAGTTGCAAGACGTAATTAATTAGCGGGCAGATGCTGGGCCAAGGAATGGTAGGCCGGATGCATTACAAGAAGAGACGGTGTCAGTATTGTGCGAGAAAGCGTTTGTCAGACACGGGCAGGTTGCAGGGATACTTTAAGTGCTGGAACTCGCCAGCCAGTTGGTCCGTCAGCCCTGTAGTCTCCTGCAGCTTGATGGCCTGGCGAGTTCAGTGCTACACTGCCCTGTCTGTCTGTCTGTCTGTCTGTCCGTCTGTACCTTCCAAGTTGCTTGACATCAGCCAACCTAGCGCACATCCAGGGTAGACTTTAGGGTGTGTTCCTCTCGCTCGGGACACATGTTGAGCCAGTCAGATCAGGCCAGACGACCCCTAGGTATGCTGCTACATCTCTAAACTGTGATGTAGATGCAACCCTGAGAGAGAGGAGAGAAGTGCTCAAGTGTCTGTGTGCCCATCTGTCGTCCCTTACCATTGACCGGCAGTGACCCCTGCTGTGCTTGCAGGATAATTAGGTAGGTACTTGTAAGCAACCTCGACTACTCTGTCAGTCTGTCATCCGCGAGGACAGGCCAGCTGTCACTTTCTCAGGTATGCCTGTTAGAGACTCGACAGAATAGACTGGCGCGGCCGGCAGTGACAGAAGTACAAAATCCCTCGCACAGCGCCCACATTTCCACATTCTCTCCCGCCTTTCTGCGCTAATGGTAACAAGGGCGAAAGCACCATGTCTCGATCAAGTACGGACGTGTACTCCGTATGGCTCGGAGAAAGGAGGTGGGTGGAACCCAGCGAGAGCACATCCCAAGAACGAAATGAGCCAATCATGGCTGCAGCCAGCATCCCGGGGGGCGCCCAGGGCCTGAGGGGAGAGGAGCACAGAGAAACACCATCCAGGCAGTGGGAAAGAAAGCCAGAGGAGGAAGAGCCAGATATGAGAAGGAGTCAGACAATCGTGTACTTGGGGAGGTA
Source organism: Colletotrichum tanaceti (assembly GCA_005350895.1). NCBI lineage: Eukaryota > Fungi > Ascomycota > Sordariomycetes > Glomerellales > Glomerellaceae > Colletotrichum > Colletotrichum tanaceti. The sequence goes on from PJEX01000008.1 coordinate 29,176, forward strand.
TCTTAGCACATTTAGGTACCTTACTTACATACCTAGGTAGACGTTAGAGCGGCCTCGTGCCTGCTGCTGGCCGCTTCTGCATTTGCCCTCACAGTGTTTGCTGCTGGGTGCTGGGTGTCGGCTTTCCTTCAGCCAGGCTTCTGCTGCTTTTTCTCGCCTTCCATCTCCACAATTTCCTCTTCCCTCCCGTCCTGACTGGCACATATCCCCCTCCAAGTCCCACACACCCCAGACTCCTCCTCTCTCTGTGTCTCTCTTTCTGGCTTGGCTACTCCCCCCGCTGGCAGGCTTCTCACGCTTCGCTTTTCTGGTACTCTGGGCTCGCTGTGGCTCTGGCCCTTCTTCCGACTGACCTGCCTGAGTATCCGGGACCCGACCGCCCGACTTTCTTCTACACTATACCTCGCCCGTCCGTCTCCCTGCTTCCTTCTCCACACCCATCTATCTGCCTGCCTGTCTGTCCCATCCCATCCTATCCATCCATCGTTATCCACACTTCGTCGATTCACCACTCTGAACTCGCCCGCCGCTCGCCAGTCAAATGGTCGCCGGCCCATTTCGACCACCCTTCTCGACGACACCAGAGAGAAGCGCCCTCTCGTAGCACCGCGATCCCGTTCTGGACTGACGTCGCCCGACCTCCCAATCACCATGGCGATAGCCATGGGCTGGCAGAAGCCCGACAATGTCGCCGGCTCGTCGGCCCCAGCCATCATGGTCGGCCTGTTTGTCGCCTCGGGCGGATTGCTCTTTGGCTACGACACTGGGTGAGCAGCCCGCCCGGCCCCGATCGACGACTCTCTGCATGTGCGCATGTGTGTTGGAGTAACACCACGAATGCGAGGCGCGCGATGGGTCCTCGTGCCTTTTGGGGGTTTCTCAGGTGACTATGATGCTGATTCACGATGCACTGTAGAACCATCAACGGCATTCTCTCCATGACGGCTTTCCGACGAGACTTCACGACTGGCTACACCGAAAACGGCTTGCCCGCCATTTCGCCCGCCGAATCCTCCATCATTGTCGCGATCCTGAGTGCTGGCACAATCCTCGGCGCCCTTTTGGCTGCACCTATCGGCGATAGCTGGGGTCGTCGTATCTCGCTCATCCTGTCCGTCGGCGTCTTCAGCTTTGGCGGCATTTTCCAAGTCTGTGCGCATGATATTCCAATGCTTCTGGTCGGAAGGTATGCTACACGAAAACAATGCCATTTTCGGCTACCCGCGGAACACGCCGTTGATGAAACATGCAGGTTTTTTGCTGGTGTTGGAGTCGGATCCATCTCGGTGCTCGTGCCCGTCTATCAGTCGGAAATGGCTCCGAAATGGATTCGAGGTACCCTCGTATGCGCCTACCAGCTTTCCATCACGATAGGCCTCTTGTCTGCGTCATTTGTCAACATCTTGACCGAAAAGCTGCAGACAGCCGCTGCGTACCGGGTGCCCCTCGGCCTTCAACTAGTGTGGGCCGTTGTTCTCGCCATCGGCCTTCTCGTCCTTCCCGAAACACCACGCTTTCTCGTCAAACAGGGCAAGCCAGAGGCGGCAGGTCTTTCGCTCAGTCGCCTCCGGCGTCTCGACATCACGCACCCTGCTCTGCTTGAGGAGCTTCAGGAAATCATCGCAAACCACGAGTATGAACTTACACTGGGCCCAGACTCGTACAAGGAAATCTTTTATGGGTCGCCTCATCTGGGTCGACGAACCCTCACCGGATGCTGCCTGCAGATGCTGCAGCAACTCACAGGTATCAACTTCATCATGTACTACAGCACGTCCTTCTTCGACGGGGCCAAGGTAGAGAACCCATACCTCAAGGCTCTCATTATCAACATCATCAATGTCGTGTCGACTATCCCGGGTTTACTTGTCATCGAGTCTTGGGGTCGACGGAAACTTCTCATGGTCGGCGCCATGGGTATGGCGGTCTGTCAGCTGCTCATCGCCTCATTTACCACGGCAGCCGGAGAAAACTTGCAGCAGGCTGCCCAGACGATCCTAATCGTTTTTTGCGCCGTCAACATCTTTTTCTTCGCCGCATCATGGGGACCCGTTTGTTGGGTCATTACCTCCGAGATCTATCCCCTGAAGGTCCGTGCCAAGGCCAACTCCATATCAACCGCCTCAAACTGGCTGCTCAACTTCGGCATCGCATACGGTACGCCGTTCATGGTTGGGCAGGGAACCGGTTCGGCCGATATTGGTCCCAAGATCTTCTTTCTTTGGGGCGCCTTCTGCATCTTAGCTGTCCTATTTGTGTGGTGCATGGTCTTCGAGACCAGCAAGATCAGCTTGGAACAGATTGATGAAATGTACGAGCGTGTCGACTATGCCTGGAACAGCACTAGGTTTGAACCCAGTTGGAGCTTTCAACAAATTCTGGATGAAGGTTGGTCACCAAGCGCCCAGCCCCCTCTGGAACACGAACTGCAGCAAACGCAGACGAACTCGACCACCCAGACCACTCAAACATCACATACAAACTCGAATTCGGCAACTTCGACAAATACGGCCGCCACCGGGAACTCTACCTCGGCAGAGGCGAAGATGTTGTCCCAAATGGGCAACGTGGATTTCAGCTATTGATCATTTATACCCACCATCCACTTTTTATTTACTGTTACTATTACCGCTCTTTTTTCGTCTTGTCTATCAATCATATCCCGGGTGGCAGCGTCGGAGTTTATGATGCACGGAGTTTATAGGGGTTCCACTGACCACAGCCACCGATGGGCGGTTGGTTTTTTTTGGGGGGATCATTACGGCTGGAACGGGAAATGTCACTACATTACAGCGGTCGCTTGGACAGGGGGGAAAGAAATCACGGTCAACGCCGACGAAGATATTCCATCATGCCTTGACGATGATGTCGCCTGTTATGGCGCAAGGGAGCCGAGATATACCAACCACGCCGCTTGGTGCTTAGCAGCCCAATGCAACGCGGCGGTGGGAGAAGGGCGGCTTTGGCCGGCGCTGAGATGATGGAGGGCGCAGTAGCTCCGGTGTTATCTATGAATTTGACTCAAGTCGGTCCAACTCCGCATGAGTCCGCTTCGCTTCTTCTGCGATACCCGTGACTCTTCAGTGTCAGTCTCCATTACAGAGTAAGCCTTACCTTCTGGTGCTGGATCTGTATTGTTGATGCAAGCATACACGTACAAATGTAGTCCTGAGCCATGAAAGTATCGAATGCCAAGTGTGGTGCAATGCCGGAGCTTTTGATCCATGCACAGCAGTTGATTCCTGACTTGAGATGCTGAAGACGTCTTGGCTCCTTGGAAAGGTCGAGGGTGTGTCTTCGCCCTCACAACTTTCATCCGAACCCGACCTGTATGTCCATTCCACCCTGGGTGACTGAGTCCCCTTTATGAGTACAGGATTCACCGACTTGGTACCTTTGGAGTGCCAAAAAGAATATGTTCAATTGCCTTGCTTTGTGCGCCTGTCTCCATCATGCGGCATCACTGAGTTAATCACTTGCACTGCACGCCTTTGCATGGTATGTGTAGCTTACTGAGAGACGTGAGCTATTCATTGCCCTTCTGATCGTCGAATCAGTAAACCGTCCCAAAAACCGAGAAGTCCAACTAGGATCCAGCAACACCAAGAACGTCGAGACCTCCAACTCGATGGTTCAATAGGCCATACACAAGATGGAACACTTTCAACGGCTCGATGAGAACATCGCAAATCTTGTAATCGGCCATGGTCTCTTGAACCTAGATACCCTGCAGTTTGCCACCAATGAGGAAGTCGAAAATGCGGCAACGTTGGCGCTACAGATGGCCGGCCCCGATGTGCAATTAGCCATCGCCATTCAACAGAGCGGCATCCCAGGCGGACGCCGCCCGCCTCTCAATCTCGACGAAAACCCCGGTGACCCAGTTCCGAGACAATACGTCAACTGGGAGGAACGTAACCGCCTCTTGGCAGACAGCAGGCCCAACAGCGCAGCGACCTCGGAATCAGGCGAAGCCAACGAGAACAATGAACAGAACTGCATCGTCTGCAGAGGAGGACGGCAGCCCAAGAGCCGGCTCCCGTGCGGCTGCTGGATGTGTCCATCCTGTCTACGGGCGTGTATTCGGGTGGGTCTGCGGGCCGGAGGATGGCCTCCTCGATGCTGCGAGCCGTTGCACCAAGACCAAATCGAAAGTGCGGATCGGGAACGGCCTGGCCTGCTGAGGCTATACCGGCAGATTAGGGAGGAGAACGAGACGGAGGGTAGAGAGAGGATATATTGCTCCACACCGGCGTGTGCGGCCTTTATACCGTCTCGGGGGGCGCATGTCAGGGACAACGAGATTGAGTGCCCTGCATGTGGAGAGGGTACATGTCGACGGTGCAGGCAGCACACGCATCCCGGACGGCCGTGCCGGCAAGAGGACGAGGACGAGATGTTGATGGACATGATGGACGAGCAAAATCTGTCTCCTTGCCCGCGGTGTCGGCGGATCATTGAACTTGCGGAGGGGTGTTATCACATAACGTGAGTATTGCAACCCTTGCGCAGACGGGGACCCTCAAGCGGCTGACAATGACCCCTGCTTCCAAAGGTGCCCATGCGGCCATCAGTTCTGCTACCAGTGTGGCGGCGACTGGCGCGGACGATGTGCTCGGGGGTGCGGACTCTATCCACAAGAAGGAGATGACCGCGTCCCGGTGCGCGAACGGGGCGAGATATACCGTCAGGGGCAAGACCCGGACGAGTTTCCCGCGGTTGCCCGGTTGGAGCCTTTGGGACAGCCCATGCCTCAGGCGCAGCCTGTGCCTATGCCTATGCCTATGCCTATACCTCCACCGCAACCGCAATTGCAGCCGCAGGCTGAGTTGTTCCATCCACAAGCAGCTGATGGTTTGTGGCAACCTTTACCTCTAGGTGAGTGACTCCTACTTCAGTCAGTCAGAAAAAAAGAAGAAAGGGGGGCAAGGAGAGGGAGTTGTTTGTGCTAGTGCGAGACTTATAAGAAGTGCCTCAGTTCCGGTCCAGCCCGAATGTCAGTTGTTGCCAATTGAACCAAGCACAACCGACCGGATCGACTTGTCACTACCACCATCATACACGAGGAACGGTGGAGCGTTGCTGATATTGAGATTGTAGAACCGATTCAGCCGTTACCCATGGGGGGATTCCAGATGATGGACCAGCCCAACATGGAGGACATGGATCGGGCAGATCGCATCCGGCAGGGTCGGGGACGGTACAGCATCTTTATGTATCATGCGGATGGGAGCAACACGCAGGTAAGGCAGAAAGAATCCCCACTCCATCCCCACGAGAGCCTCTGCTAATTAGAAACGTCTTCTAGCCCGAGATGAGGCGCTGGAGACGCAGTCGCAGAGCCTACCGCCGTAGGCCTCAAGAGGGCGCGCGCGCGTGGCCTACCTTCGAGATTCAACCCGACGACCCCCTCTGCAACCACCATCTCCCCATGTCGTGGATGACAGAGGACATGAACAACCGGGTGGAGCCCCCGCAGTGTGGCTTCTGCAGGTCGCGGGACGAAGCCATTTACTTCCGGTGTCGGACGTGCGGGATGGTGACATGCAGCAGACACATCAGCGTCCGGTTCGGGCTGACGTGGGCACAGGCTCTGAGGGCTCGCGAGTATCTGCAGGATCGGGTTTGGATCGATGAGACGCCGAACAGGAGGGGTGAGTACTTTGCCAGATGAAGGCTTGTTTGCTTCTAGAGGCAGGTTTTGGCTAACGTGAGCGTATCTAGATTGGGTACGACAAGTTCTCAGACTCCGGCGGGTCTAGATGATGACAGTTTGGTTCAGAGATTATTTGTTTCTGGCGTGGGATCTCGAGAATAAACAGGAAATATGTCGGGATAGTTTCCCGAAGTAGTTGTAGGTAGGTAGATTCAAGGAAGGGAAAGAAAGAAAGAACGGCTGGCGCTCTAGAGTTACCGGATTTTAAAACGTAGGAAAAGACAATCGACCGCGTTTGTTCTTCTATCATTCTTTGCGTTGCATCTGCGCGCGGGTCTGTACTTTGCACCGTTTTGAGTCATCGGGATTCACTGACGCCATGTTTTCGAACTTGGCGATAATCAACGTTTTTGTAAATCGCCAGCTTTTGAACCACATCCGACTTAACATGAGTGACTGCGGTTAGAAATAAGATAGAAAGGCGTTCAGCTGGTTAAGTTGGTCTCGCAAACAAAACCTCGCGAATCAAGTTTGCTGATGTGTCAAGTGAGCAACTGCTTCCATGAGAAAGGTGTTATTTGAGACCATTACAAGACATCTATGTTGTTGATTGACGTGCATCGCACTTACGTAAAGCAAATCCTACAGCTTTTTCGCTGGCACTCTCCGATCATGAAACTGTCTTATAACGAGTCTATTTAAAACACTGCCAAGCTACAGACCGATGCGGCCCCACTATTACATAGGTAGCCCGTATACCGTACCCAAGTCCGTCCATAGGATTAGAACTGGAGGAGAACTAATGCAGCAATCTTGCCTTTCACAACACCACCACACTGCCGTAACATCGACAGCAGAGCCCCGACTGCTTGGGCCTCCCGCCCAAAATGTCACTCTCCTCAGACGACGAAGACCAAGTGCTGTCCGACAATCAGTCCATTTCGTCCGAGTCTAGCGACGGCGAAGAGCTGCCCCCGCGACCCCTACATCACAACTACTTCGCCCCCCCCTTCTACGGTCGCCCACCGACCCCTCTACCACCCTCGCCGTCACTGACCTCGCTGCTTCGCCCTTCGAGACCAACGACCCCTGATGCTTCAGACGATGATTTTGAGCCCGTTCCCCGTGCATCGCCGCAGGTCCCGACCTACGAGTACTACGGCTTCGTGCTATACCTTTTCTCAACCCTGGCTTTTCTCGTCTACCTACTGTGGTCCTACCTCCCGTCGCCGTTCCTGCACGCGCTTGGCATCTACTACTACCCGAACCGGTGGTGGTCCCTTGCGATCCCGGCCTTCCTCACGATGCTGGGCGTGTACATCTACATTGCGCTCGCGGCGTACAACACCGAAATCTTGACGCTGCCCCTGAGTTCCATCGAGACTGTCGTCGACGACGCCTCCAAGGTCGGGGTGATTGATAGCAAAGGGCGATTGAGGGACGGTCCGAAGAGGAGGTCGAGAGACAAGAGGGATAACCGGTTGCCAGCCGGAGGATACAACTGGAAGAATATCTGGAACGAAGGGACAGACGCTGTGATGGATATTCCGCTGGCCGGCGCCTGCGAAGTGCTGTACGGAGAAGGGCGGGATTTCGAGTCAGAGGACGAGTATATTGTGACATGATGCTTCAGACTGGCGTAGGACCTACCCGGGCTCTGAATTTTTATTCTTTGGAACTTATGAGATACCCCTTGTTGCACCTTCATCTGACTACTCCATTCTGCGTCCGTGAAAACGATGCGAAAGTATGACGCCATCTGAGCAAGGAAACTCCAGCTTCAACCGAGCGCTTGGCCTAACAATACAACTGATCACATTTCCTTGCAACGGCACAACAGGAAGCAGCGCGGCAACTGAGATCGTGAAATTGCATAAAACCCCGGGTTCCATGGACTGTGACATGATATGGACCCCTCCCCAAATCCGTATCTTCCAATCTTATCTTTGGCAAATGTGGTTACGATTTTACGAATTGCGCGCTGAAGGAAGCTCCGTCTCGGTAAGCAGCCCACACCGAGAGCTCGTACAGTGTGTCGCGCTATGACACGGCAGGGTGTGGCTGGAACCTCAGCCTTGCACCTTCCGCCAACCACCGCGCCAAATTCTGTCAACGCGACCTTCAATCGGGTGCAACATCGCAACAACCCACCACAACGCCCTCGATCCATCTCAATCATCTCGGTGGACCGTCGCATCACATCTAAAAACCCAGCAAAATGTCGCAACAACCGTTGTCCTCGTCGGTCCAGCCGACCGACATTTATGGAGGAGGTAAGAGGGCCGTTCTCGCTGCACGGTGCGCGTCGCATAATCTGACAATGGCGAACAGATGAGGTCTCGGCTCTGGTTCTCGATCCAGGCTACTGCACCACGCGTGCCGGTTTCGCGGGCGAAGATGTTCCCAAGTCCGTTTTCCCGTCCTTTTACGGCCGCGTCGGCTCCTCCGATACCTCGACCACTGTATTCGGCGACGAGTGCCTGATCCCCCGCGCCGACCTCGAGGTTCACAACTATATGTCGCGTGACAGCGTTGTTGAGGACTGGGACGTCGCCAACAAGCTCTGGGAGCACATGCTCATAACGCGCCTTCAGCCCGCACGCCCTACTCCCCCGTCCAAGAACGGCCTCAACGATGATCCCAAGGAGGAAGTCGAGGGCGCGGCCAACGGCGATGTCGACGTAGCCATGGAGGACGTCGAGACACAGGAGAAGGCCTTGCAAGAGAACCCTCTTCTCATGACTGAGGCTCCTTGGAACAACGCCAAGTCCAGAGAGAAGGCCATTGAAATCATTATGGAGAACTGGGGCTGCCCTGCCTTCTGGCTGAGTCGGACGCCTGTACTGGCTGCTTTTGCCGCCGGCAAGGCCAGCGCTCTTGTCATCGATGTCGGCGGCTCCAACACCTCCGTCACAGCGATTCACGACGGCATGGTCCTCAAGCGATCCATTCAGAAGTCCCCTGTCGGTGGCTTGTGGCTGTCTTCTCAGATTCGCAGCCTGTGGGAGACCTCGGAGCCCAAGATCGAACCTATCCCTACGTTCATGGTCGAGAACAAGACCCCGGTCGATGCTGGCGCCCCTCCTCAGTTCAAGAATCGTCAATTTGGTTTCTCCATCACCGACTCGTTCCGCACCTATGAGGACGAGCGTCTCATCACGGAGTTTAAGGAGTCGGTTGTTGAGACTTGGCGCGGACCCGGCAAGTATGCCGTGCCTCAAAACGAGGAGTTTGCCAAGACGCAACCCGGCCGCGTCTTCGAGTTTCCCAACGGCGCCAACCAGATGTGGCGCGAGCAGCGATACAAGGTCTCGGAAGGCATGTGGGACGAGACAGCGGCGTTCCCCACCAACAACGAGGAGTTCCGCCTCAACAAGTCCCAGACGATCCCCGAGCTGATCCGCGCCGCCCTGAACGCTGTCGACGTCGACCTGCGGCCTAATCTTCTCGGCAACATCGTCGTCACCGGCAGCACCAGCTTGCTCAACGGTTTCAACGATCGCCTGAACAACGAGCTTACTGCCATGTACCCCGGCCTCAAGATCAAGATCCATGCGGCCGGTCTCTCCAGCGAGCGTCGCTTCGGTGCCTGGATCGGCGGCAGCATTCTGGCCAGCTTGGGCACTTTCCACCAGATGTGGATCTCGCGCAAGGAGTACGAGGAGAACGGCGTCAGCATTGTCGAGAAGCGCTGCAAGTAAACGTAGTTGTGGTTGAGATAATGTTTAGTCGGGCATAGGAAGCAGGAGTATGGCGGGAGGGTCATCGTTCGCTTTCACGCGTTACTAAAGAAAGGGCGTACGGAGTTTGCAAAAAAAGGCTTTTTCTGACAATCAGAGAGGGAGGGCGTCAAAAGATTACACATCAAGACCACTGTGGAAGGATGCCATCTGTATGTGTAAGGAGTCGTCCTTGAATCAGGGACCAGATAAGTTATGCGAAATACACAAAAGTATCAAGCAAACTGGACCACGGCCAGTCGCCCCCCATTCGGATAGGTGAACGGACGTGTTGACACTCCGTCACAGCCAGTATTGGGCGCCAAAACACAGTTGACGAAGACATGGAGTGACTGTGTTGATGTGAGCACGAGACGAATGGAGAGAAAAAGCAAGGTATCGGCCTGTTTTAAAGGACGGACATCTAGGCACTCTGGGCGATGGTCGACACTGAAGCCGGCACTTGAAGCTCCGCTCCGGCTTCCCATAGTATTCTAAGCGACAACACGAGCTAGGGCAAGATCGGAACGGTTAGATGGGTAGCAGTAGCCTTCACCTCGAGCGGCAACGATGGAATCTCGGGCTCTGGTGAATCTCTTCCTTCGTCAGCCGAGGTTCAGTAAAAACCTGACACCATGTTGAACCGCCAACGGAGACATGCCCATGGGTCCGGTATGTGCCTTTCGAGAAAAACCTCAAATGGTTGATCCTGATGTTCCCATCTCACCTAAATAAGTTCTCACGGGCAGAAATACGACTCTGTTCTTGCTGTTCTTTCCAATCCCGGAGACAAGGGTTGGCAGCTTCCTCACGCAATTGAACGAGGCCCACCCCCTCCTCCTTCCTTCCTTCTCCACCACCACCTTACGCTTTACACCTCTTAACTATAAAATAAAGCCACCTTCAATCCACATTCAAACCACTTGCCGACGACAAGTAGCCAATAATATCTCCTGACGGTTGCTAGCCAACAACGGTCCTCCTTACTCGTCCCCCTTACTCGTCCATCTTCCTATCTTACGTTCAATTCACCATCAATCAACGCCCAACTTCACTTCGAGCATAGCGACATCATCACGCAATATCAAATATTCTCTCAGTATCCACCAGCCAAGCATCATCGATCACCTCTGCCGTCCGGCGCAAGGTAGGCAGAACTTACCTCACTAGGTGTTGATTTTAGGTATGGCAGAAACAGCCCCAGCTCTTGACTGGGCACGACTGGGGTAAAACGGGCAGGCACAGACCATGATCATGGCTGCCTTCTTCGACGCGGACTGATTGGCTGACTCTTTAAACCTCAGGCATCCTTGCAGAAATCGCACCTGAGTCACCCAAATTTCTGCGGCTCTACGTGAACTTTCCCTCCTGCTTCCCCAGAGCCGACCGACGCGTCGCCCCATCGACTTCACGACCTTGTCCCAAACGAACCAAGTCCCCGACGCATCACCGACAACAGCGAGAGGCATGGTATAGATCTGGAAAAAGTCGGTGCACAATATCGGAGGAGCCAGAGGGGCGATATTCGTGCAGACATCGACGACATGGGCGCCGACACTACCAATTCTCCGACACCTCGCGAGGACCTTCAAAAGTCCCAGGACGCTCAGGACGACGAGCAAATCGAACGAACCCTCAGCCAGCTTCAGAATGGCGGCGAGCTTGGAATCACTATCGACGACACACCTTTTGATCAGTCTGGAAAGGCGGACGATGCCCAAGATTTTGAAGACATCAGCGACGATGATCTCCCGGATGAAGAGGAAGGCAACGTCGCTACTTCCTTGTCCGTTCCTGGTCTCACTGATGATGGAGGTACGAGCAACGACACCGACGACCTATTTGGAGATGGCCCTTCTTCCCCGACCGAGGCGCCCGGTCCGCCGTCGCCAGCTCCACATGTTCACGATCCCGATGATGCCGATGCATCGCAATACCGAGACATCAACTTCGATCCCGAACCTGGCTACGAGGCTGCCAACCAGGACCCAGAGATTCCAGCTCCCGCAGAGACTGCCGAAGACCTGGTCAAGCAAGCCTGGCCCACCTGGCAAAAGGGTGTCATACTGAAATGGAACGAGCTTTTGCCCCCCAAGAAGGCTCGGTGGATCGAGAAGAAGCCTACCAAGAGACCGAAGACGCTCATGTTTTCCAAACTCACATTGGATTTGGCTGCCGACCAGGAGAAGCTCTTCCGCATTCCCGGACCGGCTACTGTGACCCGGAAACAGAGACGGATTGACGACGACTCCAAAGGGCTTGTGACGTGCGCCTTGCAGGAATCCTCGGATGAGGCCGAAGCGGAAGAATTCAACCTCGAGCAGGACTCGGACTCAGAGGCAGTGGCCGGGTTCACGCTCCACGACATTGAGATGGTGTGCGATGACTGGTCCATTCGCATCGAGCAGGCCGAGCAGGACTTCAACAATCAGAAGGCTCAAGAAGCAGCGGTCGAGGCTGCAGCGGCTGCGTCTCTCAAGCGCGTCCACGACGATGCTTTCGACTTTGACTGGGAGGCTGAATTCCTTGAGGACGAAGAATCAAAGCCGCCACCACGGAAGAAGGCGCGACCTCCGCCGCCAAAGGGATTGCCCGAGATTCCTCGATTCACCGCACCCTCATTCGACTCCTTCGAAGATGTAACCAAGCGAGCATCCAAACGAGTTGTTCTCGACCTGAACGATCCTTATCTAATTTTGGAAGAAGCTGAATCACAACGCGGTCCCAAGCGCCAGCGTATTGAGCATAAGATGACGCGCATGGCTAATGGTCACATGAGACCCGACTTATCCTCTCGCTTCAACATGTCTAATGATGACGCGTACGAGGCACTGAAGGAGAATCACCAGCACAAGGTCAGAGCGACCCTGGGCAACCTGGCTGTTGAACACAGCATGCCGGCTCTCAAACTCGCATGGCCCTTCTACAAGGTCAAGTTGGACATTCGCAGAGACGGTTTCCATCGACCTCACTTCAAGTTCGGCAAGCACGAGCGTCAGTTGATTCGATTCAGCAAGCTGGGCTTCCACAAGCGCAAAACCATGAAGGGCAAGGCACACGAAGTTTTCAAAAGCACCAAGGATTTGGGTATCACAGACAACTCAACTGCAGTGCTCTTCGAATACTGCGAGAGGACGCCTCCGGTTCTCTCCAACTTTGGCATGGGAAACCGTGTCATCAACTACTATCGCAAAAAGAAGGTGGACGACGAGGAGACGCCCCCGAAAATGGAAATCGGCGAGTCACACGTTTTGTTGCCCGAGGACAGGTCACCGTTCGCCATATTCGGCGAGGTTGAAGTCGGACAGACAATGCCTACGTTGCACAACCAGATGTATCGGGCACCCATATTCAAGCACAAGCCGCGGTCCACCGACTTCCTTTGCGTTCGGAGCTCCACAGGCGTGGATGGATCAAGCTGGTACCTGCACAAGATCGATCATCTCTACGTGGTCGGCCAGACATTTCCTTCTGTCGAGGTGCCAGGTCCTCACTCCAGGAAGGTCACCAATGCCTCCAAGAACAGAATCAAGATGATCTCGTATCGCATGATGAGGAGAAATGAGCACAGCCTTGTCAACCTATCGGAGGTAACGAAGCACATTGCAGACAGTACAGATGCCCAAAATAGGCAAAAGCTGAAGGAGTTTCTCGTGTACGCAAAGGTTGAGAAAGGCCTTTGGGGGTTGAGACCGAACGAGCAACTGATGGATGAAAACTCCATCCGTGCCATGATCAAGCCCGAAGACGTATGCTTGATCGACGGCATGCAGCTTGGCATGCAAATGCTGGAAGACGCAGGGTTTGACCCTAACAATGTCAACCTCGAAGAAGAGAATGAGGAAGCCGCCGAAGAAGATGACGAGGAACGCACCGGTGCAGGCACCGCCAAGGGCAGCAAAAAGGCTGCCGAGAAGAATGAGGAGAAGCTGGCCGATAAGATGGCACCATGGAAGACCAGCAAAGCCTTTATTGATGCGTGCGCCGGCAAGGCCATGTTGAAGCTTCACGGACAGGGCGACCCCACAGGTCACGGCCTTGGTTTCAGTTTCATCAGAACCTCCATGAAGGGCGGTTACATCGAGACTGTTCAGAAGGGTGGTTCCCATACAACTGCAGCCGATGCCATGGCAGCCCATCCAGATACACAGCGCATGAAGAACGGGCACGCTTACAATGTCAAGGAACAAGAGCAAATGTACAGAAAGGGCATTCGCGAGATTTGGGACAAGCAAAATACCAGCCTGGAGGACGGCACAGAAAAGGATGATGACCTCGTCGTCCCTCCACCGCCGGATGAAGATGACCGATTCAACCCTCAGAGAGCACAGACCCCCGCGCACGCCGATGAAGGAATGAGTCAAATCACTGGCCTGACAACATCCACCAGTCGGAACCAGCGAAAGAAGCTCAAGATTACCCGAGAAGTCCTCAATGAGCAGGGCGCTGTTGAGCAAAAGGTCATCATTCTTGAAGACCCTGTCATTATAGACCGATACATCAAGAGAAAGAAGGAGTTGGAGTTGGAGGATTTCAAGTACGAACTCCCGCCACGGCTACCCCCTCCCCATCCCCTCTCCGGTCTATGCTTCAACATCCATGCGCTCCCCGCTCACATAGTCATGTGTTTAGTATCTACGAAGGACGACCCACTGGAGTCGCCGACGACGACCGACGTCGCCTGGTTGAGTAGGCAATATCCTTCAGTAGATGCTGAACACCTGATTGACCACCTAGCAGGATTGATAAGGAGCTCGAACGGCTCAACAGGAACAAGCAACGCCGTATCGGACGAGAGCAACAGAAAGGACTCCACCGATCCAAAAGTGGAACCGACGCCGGATCCCCTGAAGCAGACCGGGCTGCTACTGGCACTACCCGAAAGTGTGCCAACTGTGGACAGGTCGGACACATTAAAACCAACAAGAAGTATTGCTCCCTTTGCTTTAATTCTACCTCCCCGTCCAACCTCAGACCTCAAGAGCATGTTCAGACGTGGGGGAAACCGTCGCTTCGTTCTGCTGCGCAAGTTCCTGCGCAAATGTCGACGGGCGTCTGTCCTTTCCCCATCCCCGCCAGTACGAGAAGGCGAAGAGACGCAAAAGTCAAAGAGCCGCAAACCCCGAAGTCGAGGGGCCAAGCAGTCAATGGCCAAAAAGCAGGCGGCGAAGAAGCCAGCGGCGTCCAAGGGACTGCCGAAAGAAATGCAGCAGCCAAAGGCCAAAAAGTACAAGTACAACAAGTACACCCATAAACCGTACTGGCACACCAGCATCGTCAACGGCAGGGATATACAAGCAGCTCGTAGTTCGAATGCTTGACGTCTGATTTGGCCACTCCCCCCCCCCCCTTATTTTTCTGCTGTTCCGTTATCTTCAGTTTCCCACCTGCTTTCTCACGTTAAATTCTTCCGCAAGCATTCAACTGACGTTTGCCAAGGCTTTGCCCCATGCTTAATGGCACGATGAAAACTGACAACGGCATCGCGGAACATGGCGGCTTCGGTACCTACAATGCTCCAGCGGGCGGTGCCGGCTCGCCCGGGCCATGAAAGCTTCGTGACGATGCTGAGTTCGAACGACAGACTTTGGCAGCTGTCAGAGGCTGCGGCGGACCATACTCTGCAGGGTCGCACACGTCAAAATATGGTTGAGACGGCCTAGAAACCGGACAGCCGGTGCCGTTTCCGGCGCCTGATAACACACAACATGCGACTGCTGTAGCTGATCGCCTAAACTACCGACGAACTTTCCAGAACGGGGGAAGATCTCCACACTCAACCGTTGCCGTCCCCGGTTGCTAACATTAGGGATATGCCAAGACATTCATGCAGGGGCGTTCAGGGCAGACACGACCGATGAAGCTGAGGTGGATATCGAAGGAACGTGCGGTCTGTCGCGAGCGAGCGTTTGAGCCTGAAAACGTCTGACGTGAAGTCGGACCGAACACTCCAAAAGTGAAATCATGCATTTGACAACCGAGGAAGGATATGGAGTTGGGAACCAACATTTGGGCGTTGGGATCTGGACTGAGGCTGATGAACACATGTTATTGGACGGCAGAGGATGGATCGCTCTCTGAGGGCGCGCAAAAAGCTAGGTTGAAGGGGGTATGGGAAGCGGCATGTAATGATGCATCGGCACGGCGTCTGGTGTTGTTAAGTTTAGCCAAGCCGCGACATGTGGGCAGCTAACAACATACGAAATTATTCCGCAAGTGACTGAGTTCCCTGCAA